>CAKAOJ020000520.1:80000-242500 GCA_916701645.2 Sebastolobus alascanus
TCATTTGAATGTTCAGGACCGGTGATATTGCATAAGCACTTACATCACCAGCCTCTGCCCGCTGGATGTTATGGATGTTATGGATGTTATGGATGTTATGGAGTCGGAGCACGGCACACATGGCCGGTCTGTCCTATTCTCCAATCTAAGATAAGAAGATAAAAAGACTACACACTGTGGTTTGTGTCACTCAGTAATGCTGTCCAGAGTGCTGACATGACTGCATGCTCTGCAGATATCACAAGCACTACCCAAGCTGGCTTCAAGGTCCTTTCCAGGCTTACGCTTTTCTGCCTTCCAAACCCTTTCAAAAGATATGATAAGATATCAAAAACAGCATGAGATACCAGTGCTTATAGTAACAAGCTTTTGATCGTACAGAATATGAAATGCATCAAAAGGACCCCCGACAAGATTTCCTTTTTTTTAGAGTACCACTAGGAAACAACATGGGGCCCGTACGCGTAAAAATGGCACAGCAACTGCACGGCATGGTGGGGGGTGACTTTAATCTTTCCGCTAAAACACGGCAAATTGGTCTACTTTCACATTTTAAAGCATTTCGGGGCTCCATTGAGACTAAATCCTGCAACTCTAAAACATAATGATCAAGAGGTTGTCTTTGCTCAGCTCTAACTGTAGTAATCTCAGTGTGCTGATGGATGGATTCATGCTGGGCAGGTAGAGGCCAAGAATACACGAGTCCTTGCAATACTTCATGTTGACCACTCCATTATTACGCAAGGTCATGAGCTAGGAAAATATATAGAGCTTTGAAAAAATATTGGCCTTGAGCCGTGATGTGTAGACATCAGAATTTACCGACTATTAGGTTTGTGTGTGACATATTCTGTCAGGATATACGGTACAGTTTTCTCTGTCAATAAAGAGGCTCAGACGACGACACAAACACACCAGCCCGTTGGATACGTTACTTATTCCTCCTTATTCCTTCCAGATCTGTCCACATAACGCTGAGCACGAAGCTGCCCTCAACAGCAGCTCTATCATTAACGTTTTGTGTTGAAGAGATACAAAGAGGTAGTTTTTGTGTCTCTCTGTGCCATGTTTGTGTAGTGTTTACAACACCTCAAGCTATGGGGGGAGATACACACAAATGCAGAAAGTGAGCTTGATATTGTATTCAGCACAAACATGCACCCACAAAGAGCTTTGTTTTGGACGGTACATGGTAATTAGGCTGCTCGCTAATTTATGGCCAGGGATAATTTGTGGCTTTCATTGCAGAGAGAAAGAAAAACAGAATAAAAAACAGGAACATTTAGTAAAGGAGATGATGGGTGTTACTCAAGGCCGCTGATGAAGTATCCGTGCAATTACTTCAGTAGTGAGAATTAATTTCTCAGTTATGAGATGTTCCTTGTTTGTTTCCTTTGCAACAAGATGTACGGCAATCAAGAACAATCTGAGGATATTTTAAAGGCCATTATGATAATTATGACTCACTGCTGATTGAGGAAGAAGGGCAAGTTTGAACAATGGCTCCATGTTTGACCTCCGTATCGAGAGAATACGGGCCGTGAGCTCCGGCAGCCACGACTCACAGATGATTTGCAGAAGTTGATTAATTGCTAAGAACAAATGTGATTAAAAGTTCGTCGAAGCGATTTCAGCACAGAAGGAACGCACACACACACACACACACACACACACACACACACACACACACACAGACACACACACACACACACACACCAAGTACAGTGGTAAAATGACTATTGATTAAGGCCAAGTTGTTGGGTGATTGTAAATGACAGATAGTCGGAGCTGCGTAGAGCTCTGAGGTAGATCAAGGTAAACTCAGAGAGCTACTGCTGATAAAGAGTGTGTGATCAAACACATTGCACAGAACATGTGAGGCAATCACATGTTCTGCACTTGAACACACCACAAATACTACAGCTGACCGGGTGTGTGAGAGGATTACTTCACATTACTTACTGCTAATTAGCAAATGTTAGCATGCTAACAGGTTAAATTAAGATGGTGAACATGGTAGCATGTTAGCATGCTGAAGTTAGCATTCAGCTCAATCACTCCACTCATAGAGCAAAGACTTGAAACGGGTTTCCTCTGTGTTCCATGTGGTCGAGTGTGAGTGCAAAGGGAATAAATGGGACGTAGCAGATTAATATAATCAACTCTTTACCACATCTTTAATCATCCTGACATTACTGCTGGTTATTACCAATAACTCTACCTAAAGAGACTCTGCTGTCCTGTTGCATTTACAAACATAACTTATACAAAAATCATCATAGAACATGAACAACATAGATCTAGCTGTTGTTGAGTGTTCACCGCTGTATCAAAAGACATGCCAATCATTTTGTTAGTGATAGCAGGATCCAGTCCTGTGTTTTGAATTTTTGATAATGGGCAGGGCTGACCTTTGGTTTACATTGGGGCTTTACATTATTGATGTCTTAACCTGTATGCAGCATTTTAATGTTTTCTGGGTGGTGTGCTAAAGTCAAACTGCCTTATATAGCATTGGGTAGTTTGGTACTATAGCAATTTATCTTATTTATAAGATAATAATATGTTTTGCATGCAAAGTGTTAATGTACATGTAAATAGGAACTATAAGCATCAGATAAATGTAATAAAGAAGTGCAGTATTTCTCTCTGGATAGTGGAAGTATAGTGTAGTATGAGATGGAAATAATCATGTAAGCTAACAGTACTTCAAAACTGCATCACTGAGAGCACATAATATCTGAGCACATCACATCCAATGTGACGGCTCCCCAAAGATAAAGAAAACAAACAGTTCACTGGCTGTGTAATCAATACCTCATCCACTTCTGGCAGGATGTTTTCAGATAGTCTCCTTATTGACTGAACCTCCCACACACTAGAGCTCTGCACTCATGTTTGTTGTAGGAAGTCATCCACTCTTCATCTTTGATGTGAAGATATTTGATCTCGACTCACCTCTCGGAGCTGTTTGACCTGCAGGTGCACGAGAATTTCACACGTTTGTGCTGTGATCTCAGAAAAGAACAAAACCACTGATGCTACAGTGAAAAAAATGCAGATGAAGTCAGACATACATGGCAGCTCAGATACTGGATCTGTGTACATTTATACTAGATGTACACCTGAGGGAATAAGCCACTTTCAGGACTTAAAGATTACAATTACACTTCCTATTTCCCAGGAAAGGGTCAGGATGGCAGCCAGCGCTGCAGGCCGAGCTGAGGTCAAGTCCTCTGGAACTGATCTGGGAATTTGGGGTTTTATAGGAACATGCAGGGAGCACTCCACAGTTAAACTAACACACTGTGGATATACATCGATTCTAGTATTTCCAGACTGAATATATTTACACATATTTACACTGACCAATTTTAGATTAACAAAAAAATGTAGGATTCCGAACTTTCCGACCAGAATTATAAACAGTATTAGGACTTCAATGAACAGTTCACTGAATATATAAAATCTGAAAAATCCAAATAATGAAAACATTCAAAGGTCGGGCATCTGATCAGAGTTTTCCGAGGCTGGGTGGTGTGCTAAGGGGACTTGGACTCATGATCTAAATATTTCTCAAATCCTGAAAAGAAAAGCTACTGTAAACCAGGTTTGTGGCAAGAAAAGAAAAGGAAAGCAAGATAAGAGAAAAAGAAAAGAAAGATTGTAAGAAAAGGATTCTGCATTTAAAAGGTAACTTTCAACCTAGTGTTTTTTCAACCTGTCCCTATTCTCCCATGTTTTTGTGTCTAACTGACTAATGGGGACAACAACTTGTGAAGTTGGTCCAGTATTGAGGGAGAACGCTGTAGACGGCAGCTGTTCACAGGCTGCAGGATGGTGCTGTTGGGGCAAGCTGGCACCGTCATTTAGGTCCACTAAAAGTTCTGGTTTTGGCCACGACAGGCTCTGATTGTTATTATAAGTGTCTGACAACATTATGGAAAGAGTTTCTCTGAAGGAGAACTCGTTCTGAAATCAGGTGAGGTGACGTGTTGCAGGAAGACAGCGGTGGAATAGTGGAATACATCCATGATGGAAACGAGAGAGTCAGCTGAGCAGAGTTTGTTGTGTTGGAGGACAGAAAGCGTAGCTTAGTGTTATCTAAAAGATTTTCAATGTCATGGATGAATGGATGATTAGATGATTTCAACAATGTGGACGAGGTCTTTGAATTGGAAGAATTCAGGAGAGTATACAGATATTCAGATTTCACATGGAGACTTTTCCTTGAGACTTGGACACGATAACAAACAGACCGGATCAAGAGAAAGGTAAGAAAAGGTTTTATTTCTCTATAATGTTGTCAGACACTGATAATAACAATCTGAGTTTGTCGGTGGTAAAAACAAGAACTATTAGTGAACGTAACGTTACGTTGACGCTGCTCACTGACCTCACAGCTGCCGGTTACAGCGCTCTCCCTCAATACTGGACCAATCTCAGAAATTGGTGTCTCCATTAGTCACTTAGACACAAAAACATGGACAAATAGGGTCCAGGTTGAAAAATACCAAACCTTTAATTAAAGAGAGTTCAAACAAGAGACAACAGCAAAAAAACAAGCTGAGAAAGAAAGGAAAGAAGAGAGGGCCGTCTTCAATGTTCTACACCTCGTTTTATGGTCATTTTGTTGCAAACAAAATCCTCTGGTACAAGATAAAATGTATAAATCAATTTCAATTTTCATTTACTTATACTTTTAGATTAATTCCTTCATGGAATTCATTTTAAAAATTCAAATTCATTGATTGGTGCCAGTGGGAGATGAAGGCTGCATGCACATTTCAGTACACTGACTGTGTGAGTCTGTAGATTAGATGTGGAGGTTGTGCTCAGGAAAGGAACAACATCCAGGTTGTGCTCAGGAAAGGAACAACATCCAGCTGCATGTACTGCGCACCTTGTAAATGAAATATGAGCGGTTTCATGAAAAATGGAAACATATTGACCAGTTGGATATGAGCACATAAAAACACTCTCTCTCAGTCAGACACATTCCAGCTTTAACTTTTATAATTACTTCCACGTACCCCATGGACGCTCCTCGGCGCCCCCCCCCAGCTGAGCTGATTAACACAGACTCCGACCCCCCACCAATCTGTTAGTCACTTTGGCCCAATTAATACCTGCAGGGTGATTTGATAAAAGTGCACAGGAACAGAGTTTAGAAGCAAAGTGAAGCCACAAAAAGTTGTTTTTAATCAATTTCCAATTAAGAATTCATTCCTGTCTGTGGGAACACACTGGTAATTGAGTGAAGGTGGAGGAAGTGTGGGCCACAGAGCTGATCCTTCAGGGACCGTTCATTTCCATATAAATGAGCTGGTAAATGCACGCCTGATCTTCTGGATTCATTATTGACCAAAAGACGAAGACGAGTAATGATCATTTTCCTTTTTTACTTAAGAGTCGAGATGTCTTTCTCATTTCAAAGCAGATAAAACAGTGTTTGATATTTTCTCTTAGAGATGGTGCAGATGTAGAGCAGTAGCTCACCACCCCGAAGCAAACACAAACCTTTAGTGGAAGAGATAGTGAGAGTCACAGTGAGCCTAAGGACCTGATGGCATTTCCTCCACTGAAAGGAGTGTCAATACTTCCCTCATCTCTGTGCCGACTTCATATTTGCTGAAATACGCAGCAAACAAACAGCTTGTGTGATTTACAGTAGGAATATTTTAAATATCCAATCTTTCTTAGGGCTTACAGCATGTTTCCAAACCGCCATCACAGCTGCCACAGCTCATTATTTCACCAACACATCTTAGAAAACAAACCTGTACATTATATTATTTTGTATAAATTGGAAATTAGAAGGGCTGTCCTGAAAACCATCTTCTACCTTCTACACACAACTTTACACAAACAGGGGCTATTTTTATACATTATTACTACATACTTATATTAGGGCTGTCAATCGATTAAAGTATTTAATCACAATTATTCGTGTGATTGTCCATAGTTAATCGCAATTAATCACACATTTTTTATCTGTTCTAAATTAACCTTAAAGGGAGATTTGTCAAGTATTTAATCCTCTTATCAACATGGGAGTGGACAAATATGCTGCTTTATGTAAATGTATGTATATATTTATTATTGTAAATCAATTAACAACACAAAACAATGACAGATATTGTCCAGAAACCCTCACAGGTTCTGCATTTAGCATAAAACAATATGCTCAGATCATAACATGGCAAACTGCAGCCCAACAGGCAACAACAGCTGTCAGTGTGTCAGTGTGCTGACTTCACTATGACTTGCCCCAAACTGCATGTGATTATCATAAAGTGGGCATGTCTGTAAAGGGGAGACTCGTGGGTACCCAGAGAACCCATTTACATTCACTGATCTGGAGGTCAGAGGTCAAGGGACCCCTTATGATTTCTAGTTTCATATGATCCCAGTATCTTCACTCTACCTTCATAACCTCCAAAAGATCAATAGCATTCAAGCGTTAAAGAAATTAGTGGCGTTAAAACGAATTTTCGTTAACTCATAGCAGGCCTGGTATCGCTGGAAAGTAGAAATTCCGAGCTTTCCAATGCACCTGAACACACCTCGACTCCAAACAAACACAGCGTGTGAAACGAAGCCGACAAACTTCCTGTTTTACTGTTTTACTGTCTCAGTGTCTGCTCACAGTCTGCTCACACTGACACTGATCTGTGTTCCTGACAACATGTTGCACCAAGAACACAGTTAGTTAGTTAGTTAGTTAGTTATTTTCGCCAAAACCGGAAGATTTTAGTTACTTACGGTTCAACAGTGAAGTTGGGGCTGATGGGAAATCTGGAGGAGTCTCAGGCGGAAGTCAGCTGACATCTTAATCAAGTTAGTCTGACTGGTACAGCCGTGGCATCCATGGTATATATATATATATATATATATATATATATATATATATATATATATATATGTTTTTAAGTTTTGGTTGAGCCTACAAGTAATGCTTTTAAAAGCACAACCCATTCAGAGAAAAGCAGAAAATAATTGGAGTTCAAGATAAGACGTTTAACCGACTGAGAGTAAAAACATCTCTTAATATTATTCATATCATGATTCATCCATTTGCTGAGCACAGATGAGTGACTCGATGTTTTGACTTTGGTGAATTGTTGTGCCATTAATTCGAGTAAAGACAGAATCAAATCACGCTTCCATTTTTAAAAATGGATCGAGACAAACAGAATGGATCCCCGGCTTTATGTGAACACACTTTAGAGATGAATGAGTCACACGCTAATGAATAGTTTCTCTCCTGAGGGGTCTAAAGTTTCATTTTGCCAGGAGACGAGGCTCTTGTTTGGTGGCATAGAAACAAGTCTCTCTGTTGGACCACAGTTGGCATAATGAGGAGGTGACGTCAACGCCGCGGACTCATGGGACTTTTCCCGTCGGGTCTGGAGGACGGTGGAAGAGGAGGAGGTGTGAAGCCAGAGTTCCACCAGACAATGAAATTAAATCAAAGAGATTCACAGTAACATATATATTAAAGCGGCTACATTTTCTGTATTTGATGGCTAAATAAAAACAAGCAGGATGAAATGAAGAATCAGCTGTTGGTAGCGCGAGACTGAAAATCACTCAGAAGCTAATCAGCCATGAGAGCGGCTGAGTGATAGCGCCATTTCCCCACGGAGAGAGGAATGATCAAAAGTCCTGGAAGGTCACGCCATCGGTCTTTCTGCCAATAGTCCACGCGAATCAACTCTCGGGTCACTTGACTTGAGGCTCGCGAGCAGCGACGCATCATGACAAACAAAAAGCACAAACAGAGACAAAATAAAATGCATCCTTGAGTCTGACTCTAGACAAAGGAAGGAAACAATGCAGCTATAATTCAGTTGCATTAGAGATACATGATGAACGTTAACACCGGGTGTAAAAAGGCCTATACCGTATATCAGACTGAAATAGACACAACTCTTCAGACGCATTACTGTCCCTCGCTGCTGAGGACGAGTGCGGGGACTCTCATGAATAAATAAGGTGAATAATGGTTGTTCTTTTCTAAATGGATGTGAAATGCTTGGACAAAAGGTTAACAGCTTCTAAATAAGGGCAGATGTTTGTCATGTTTGCTGCGACAGGCGCTCAGCGTGGTCAACAGCACTCAAGTCCAGCCTCGCGTGCACACAACAATCTGCTATGATATATAAAAAAACCCTGAAATACTGTAATGAAAAGGCTGACACTTTAAAGGCACTACACCAATTTACATGTCAAAATGTTTATTTCCCTTAAAAGGCAGCTGTGGATGTCATTTTGTGATAGTTAATTGTACAGCAGAATGAGAATATGTCATTGTTTCATCTGTTGCATACATGTTTGCCATGTTATGCCTTTATCAGAGATTGTGACAGCAGAAAGATGACATGAAATGAAGGGAGAGGGGGGGGGGAACAAGGCTGGAATCGATCTGGATCCGTCTCTTGGATGGATTGCCATGACATTTGTTACTTTGGGACATTCATGTTCCCGTCAGGATGAATTGTAATAACTTTGGTGATCCCTTAAGTTTTCCTCTAGTGCTATCATCATGACAAAAAAATATGTCTCCTATACTTTGGTTTATCACCAAATACTGCACCTGCAAAACTAATAGTGTAACTAATGCATAGTGTTTATTGGCAAATGTTCTCATGCTAACACACTAAACTAAGACAGTGAACATCGTAAACATTGTACCTGCTTAACAGCATGTTAGCATTGACATTGTTAGCATGTTAGCTTGCTGAAGTTAGCATTTATCTCAAAGCAAAGCCTCACAGAACCGCTAGCATGACTAGAGACTCGTGGTTTTGTTTTCTTGTTTTGACAGATCAGTTGACTCAAAAAATCTGCCAGAACAGCTGCAGACCGAGCTCAGAGCGCAGGAAGTTAAAGTAACAGTGTGTGGATCTATTGGCAGAAATGGAATGTAATATTTAAGTGTGTTTTCATTAGTGTATAATCACCTGAAAATAAGAATCGTTGTGTTTTCGTTACCTTAGAATGAGCCGTTGATATCTACAGAGAGAGCGGGTTCTCTTCATGGAGCCGGCCGCCATGTTCCTACAGTAGCAGAGAACGGACAAACCTCGGCACATCGGACAAATTTCAGTTGGTTGCAATCTGCAACTTCACCACTAGATGTCGCAATATCTTACACACTTAACCTTTAAGTTAAAAGTCCTTAATGACCAAGCCAAAGATACAAATCTGGAAAATGTGTAGGGAGAGCAGTTCCCACACAGCATTCAGCATTACTGAAAACCTTCTGTTTT
Organism: Sebastolobus alascanus; assembly: GCA_916701645.2. Classification (NCBI taxonomy): domain Eukaryota; kingdom Metazoa; phylum Chordata; class Actinopteri; order Perciformes; family Sebastidae; genus Sebastolobus; species Sebastolobus alascanus. The sequence goes on from CAKAOJ020000520.1 coordinate 89,276, forward strand.
TTTGGACATTTTCAGCTTTTTTTTTTTATATTCTTTTTTTTTACATTTTTCGGATATTTTTAAAAAATTGTTTTGACATTCAATTTTTTTTATTTTTTTTACATTTTTTACATTTTTCAGACATTTTTCAATTTTATTTTTGACATTATTCAATTTTTATTTATTTTATTTTTTTCTTACATTTTTCAATTTTGTTTTTTACATTTTTCGGAAATTTTTCAATTTTATTTGTACATTTTTTGACATTGTTGAAGTTCTTTTTTTTTTTTTTTACTTTTTTTTTGACATTTTGGACACCTCTGACCTCCAGATCAGTGAATGTAAATGGGTTCTATGGGTACCCACGAGTCTCCCCTTTACAGAAATGCCCACTTTATGATAATCACATGCAGTTTGGGGCAAGTCATAGTGAAGTCAGCACACTGACACACTGACAGCTGTTGTTGCCTGTTGGGCTGCAGTTTGCCATGTTATGATCTGAGCATATTGTTTTATGCTAAATGCAGAACCTGTGAGGGTTTCTGGACAATATCTGTCATTGTTTTGTGTTGTTAATTGATTTACAATAATAAATATATACATACATTTGCACAAAGCAGCATATTTGTCCACTCCCATGTTGATTAACTATGGACAATCATGTGATTAATTGCGATCAAATATATTAATGGATTGAGAGCCCCAGTATTAGGCTTTGTAATATTTTAGCTATTCAGCCATGTTGAGTTTTGTCGGCTGCAGTGCTTTCCAGCTGTAACAGTGCTGTAACTCTTCTAATAAAGTGGTATCTAGAAATCGATAGTGTTAAAGATAAATTTCAGCTTGCACGTAGAAAAACAACTCATTTTATCTGTAATTTCTTCACCCAACGCACATGGAGATGAATGGATGGATAAATAGATAAATGAAATAGTCTCAGCTTGTTTCTCAGAGCTCTCAGATTTCAAAGCAGACGATGAAAGAGAATCACAGGCTGACTGACAGACAAACACGGTCGATCATTGAGTCGTTAATCTTCGGCCTTTATTGGATGAAGAGTGACAGAGACACCTCCGAGCAATCAATCCTTATGTAATCTTCTCAGGCAAACCTCGTGAAGCATCAGTCATTACAACCTGCCTTTTGTGAGTCTCCGTCCACACACACACACACAAATAATAAAATACGCCACACCCTTCCACATCCGCTCGCTCCCTGGATGTCAACCTTAATTCCCTCTCTGTTAAATTATTCTCTTTCTTTCACAAACAAATGAGCTCACTTGTATGAATATTTGTGTCCCAATCAATAGACATTAGGAGGAAAAACACAATACAGACGTCCACAGGAGAGAGCTGACAGTAATGTGTTCAAACTCCAGTATCTTTATTTTAAATTCATTTAAAGCACCTGGATCTATTAATCTTCAAGGTCCCATGATTTTTTACAGCTTTGTGGCTTCCCCACTGAGTTGTGCTCGCCCTCCCTGTACTCCTGCCTATCTCTCCCCACTCAGGCTCGCCTTGGCAGATCAATGGCACAGCACGAGGTTGGGTTTTTAATTGAGCTGTCTTGAAGGGTGGGGGATGTTTTAATGAGGCCAGGTCCTGTTTTCATCCTGACCTTTGAGGCTCTGCCCTACAGGTGTCCATCCTCGAACTTAAAAGGAATTTATGGGCATGTAGGGCTCCGGAGGTGTCAGAGCTCACCAAGCTCCTCTGCAGAGCTTGACATTTTCACCTGAATCTAATACGCCCAGTAGATAGCCATTACACGGGATCTGGTGTACCGATCATCACCAGTGCTATCCTCCAGCACGAGGAACAGGATGTTCTGTGGTCACATATAAATGATGTATATGATACGAAACATCATCCACACCAAGCACTGTGCACCAAATGTTAGCCGACCAACGTTAAGCATGTTGATATTTGTGTCAGTGTTATACAGGAGAACGAGCACAGCCCGTTGTCATTCCCAGGACATCTAATACCAACGCTTTGTCACGGTCGTTGGCGTTTGATACCGCCACGAATGGGTACCGGGGCTTTCCATTAACTACAATGTAAACCCATCGGTAACAGCAGATGCTCAGGGAAAGTGTGGTGACGTATTAGAAAGAGTGAAAGAGACACAGCGGGGGGGCGGGGGGGGGGGGGGTGGATGGGTCCAACAAACTCCAGCACTTCAGACATGTTACAGTTCCTCTGACTGTAAGTCCTCCAGTCTGGAGGGCTGATATTCAGGTTAAGGAAAAGCCATTTTATGGACGCTCCATTAGCTTTCCTGTGGTGCAGCCAACGGGCCAAAATGTGACCTTTACACACGAGATACTGCGTATCTACTGAGCAGATTTTCATTAACACTGAGGGGATAAACCCTTTTGGTTTTCATGGACTTCCCTCCAGTGCCAACCTCAGGACTAACTCCCCTCCTCCCCGTCCCTCATCACGTTTCAAGCACGGTTGTTATCATGGAACATAATGAATATTGCAGCCTATAGTGGCAGCAACATAGAGCTGCCCTATAGCTTTTTAGACTTATGTTTCACAATGCTAGGCACATTTTTAAAAGTCAACCTTTGATCATTCCATGGCAGTGTAATTTAGAAAAATCCAGCTTACATTATGCGCATATGAAGGGTGTAAATGTGAAACTAGAATAAAAAAAATCACACAATAGAGTAGTGAAGATTAATGTTAAATGGTTACAGCCAATAATTTGTTATTTTTTATTTTAATTTGGTGATTATTGTAGAGCTGCATCAATTAATCGATTAGTTGTCAACTATTAAATTAATCGCCAACTATTTTAATAATCGATTAATCAGTTTGAGTAATTTTTCAAGAAAAAAAAGGTCAAAATTCTTTAATTTCAGCTTCTTAAATGTGAATATTTTCTGGTTTCTTTCCTCCTCTATGATAGAAAACTGAATTTCTTTGAGTTGTGGGCAAAACAAAACATTTTAGGACGTCATCTTGGACTTTGGGAAATACTGATCGACATTTTATAAAACAACTAATCGATTTATCGAGAAAATAATAGACAGATTAATTAACAATGAAAGTAATTGTTAGTTGCAGCCCTAAAATATTGTTCCAAAAGGAAGCAGAGAGCGGGTAATGCCACTGCAGCGGACACCACGACAGGTGGAACATTTAACATTATATTTAAAACGGCCTCAGACTCACGTCTGTATTCAGACTTTGGCTTTGGGGTGAAACTGACCCCGTTATGAGAAGGTGACCCAGTGCCGAGAGTTACTGTGGAAACATCCAAGCACTCATTATTTGGAAAACCACAAAACAAAATGTCCTGCTGGAGCACATCTGGAGGAGTCCTGGGAGAGTTTGCCCAGTAGGGACTGCCTCGATGAATAATTGTCACCAGGATGTGACCCGACGAGACGGGAACGGTCTCACTGGGCGGATACGGCCATGGAGTGGAAGGATATTTTTCCCAAGGTCTATTAAACTATCCCTGTTGTGGGATTTTTTTCCTCCATTTCTCTTGAAACAGGTCTATAATCTTGATTATGCCTTAAACTGTACCATCCTTAATTACAGAACACACTAATGCAACTAGTCTGACTATCTTTGAATACACATTAGTAGCAATGGGTAGTATTTGTGTAATTTGTTGCATATCATAGAGTTTTAAAATTCATAATACATTTGTATTTTTTAATTTGAATCCACCTGATATCATCCGATCAAACAATACTGTATGAAATCTGTTTTCAGGATAAACTAGCGCCACCATCTGAGTGGATAATATTTGTCAGTGACAGCAGTAAGTCCTGCTCAGACGAGGTGTTTTTGCACATATTCCATATTTATTTGACGATAAGTTAAAGGTGCTCTATACAATATCTAGAGCATTAATATAGCAGCAAACAACTATTTGCTAGAGGGGTTATGTCTACCTGAGCAGAGAATGAAGTCTCTCTCCCTCTGTGTGTTGTAATCCAGCTTCTCTGTGCTTTGTTGACATCGCCAGGCTGGCCACGCATGCTTTCGTGCATGTGAGCGTGCATGTGAGCGTGCATGTGAGCGTGCTCCACTAGCTCGCTCACGGCCGCCGCTCTGCACTGCTCTCATACGGCGGTCAAAGCTGACGGCGTTGTTGTGGAGAGATGAATAGAAATGCTCCCAATCTTGCATTTAGCACCTTTAAATATGACTTTTCTTTACTGCTGCTGTTGTATAAGAAAGGCATTGTAACACACAAATAGTGCAAAAACCCAAAGGGTATAAAAATCTTTTACAGTACAGTAAGTGAATTTAGTGTTTCATGAGGCTAATATAATTATATGAAAAAAATTAATTCAAAATGATGCACACCCCTTGTTTCATTATGGTTTAAGTCTCTTGATATTAATGATCATTTAACCCTCATCCTACTCAAGAATAAACTAATGTAAGACACAACCATCATAGCAAAACTTATTTCTTCTCAAAACATTATTAGTTATGTAATTAATATCATCTAAAGAAAAAAACAGATTATAATTATTTTAGGAAAATTACAGTTAATTTGCATATTGTGTAAAACGAAAATAGACTAGAATGATAAAATAAAGGACCTGTGAGATATGTCACAAAGTATACCTCCGTATAGTATTTATTAAAATGATAGCAACTCCTCTATCTGTCTCTATCCGAGAAGACAAATGTCACAGTGCCCCCTTACTTCTATATTCTGAATTGCTTCATCACTCTTTGTGAAGATTAGTATATGTCCATGCATATTGCAGTATCGTTTTTATTACAGATTGTTCAGAATAACAAATGTTTTACTGTAAACAGTCCACCCATATCCTCGTTTCTCTTGTATTCAACATTAGAAGATTAGAGATGAGCTTTTAAATCCAGAAAATAATCAGCCCAACACCTCGTCTTCCCAACAGCAGCAGCTTCAGTCTTTCACACCGCTTACGTTTGACCGATGCACTGCTCTGCACTCAGGCGTCTTTTACAAGTGCTCACAGATAAATGCACAATCAATGTAGTTATGGACATGAGTCGGAGGAAAATAGACTTGAAGCATGAAGCGTAGACAGCTGTATTGATTACATTTGAAGCGTATCTGGCCCGTCAGATGCACGAGAGATGCGTGACTGGAAAACACGGCTAAAACATGACTGACGGCCTGTTAAACTGAAATGAAAATAAAACAGACTGACAAAAAACAAATTGGCACTCGGTGCACAAACTGCAGCTGGACAGCTCCCTTCTGGTCTGATGACTGAGAATAAAAAATACTGAGGACAGAATACTAAAGGTGTCATCGCCTAGGCAACACTGTCAGAGCGCGTCCTCGGTTCTTTTAACAAGAGCGTGAAGCCGACTGTAAATACTTCTTGAGCAGCATCTTGTTTTCTTCTTGAGAAGTTGTGTCCACAAACCTCAGATGTCAGCACTGACGGTGTGAGACAGCAGAAGCATACTTTAGGAAACTGTTGATAATGTGTGTGTAAATGTTTGTGTATATACAGTATGTGTGTGCTCAGAAGAACATGTCCTGGAAGAGGTTTTGTCCCATTTCAATGTAGGCTTCTTTCTCCTGAGCAGACATCTGCTCCACCAGCTCCGGCTTCTGGCTGACCTCTCGGTAAGAGAACTGCCGACCTCCGACCATCACCATCGGCTCGTCCCCCACCTCCTCAAATTCATCGTCTTCCTCTTCCTCCTCCTCGGCGGCCCGATGCGGAGCGGCCGTGGCGGGGGGAGGACCCGAGGGAGAGTCGTCGTCCGATTCGCTGGTGTCGCTCTCAGAGTCGCTGGCGTTAGCTTTGGTGGAGGCGATCCCTTTGGTAGCAGCGCTCGCTCCGCCTCCGCCTCCGCCTCCGCCTCCGCCTGCTCCCGCTGCACCTCTCTTCTCATGGATCAGCAGAGCGCGCATCACTTCCTCGTTTTCATCCGCCTGGCCGGTTCCATGACCAGCTGCTCCATCCGGGGCTCCGGGAACGACGTCTCCACCTGTGGAAACAAATCAATTACTTCTGAAATCGTTCTTTCTTGTAACTTCAGAACATTTAAAAACATTTCTAAGTATTTTTAAATTGTGCCTGGAACAAGACATTAAGATCCTATGATGCAATATAGGCTTCTATCTCATCAAACATTACTTATTGCAGCTCAGTATCTGCACAAAAACTGTATTTAAGCCACGTCACATTGGGATGTCATGTCTGTTTCCAAAGGGCAACGAGATCATTACAGACAGATTCACAGAGACACACCTCAGAGACAGGACGCTCAGAAGGCAGAAGTCATGCAATTTCCACAGGAATGGATTTTATTAATGAGCAATCCTTGCTCAGCCATGCACTAATCAAGCCTCTGATTATTTCAATTAAGCAATTATGGATCAGTGGGAGTCTGGCCGGGTCTGATTGCTGCATGCCCTTGGGTGGAGAAACAATGTCAGAATCTCTGACAGAGGGAGATAACCTGGGTTGACCTGTAACCAGAACAGGGATTGGAATTTAAGGTCATAGAAGAGCAGTCAAAGGTTTGGGTCAGGATCGGGTCTCTGTCTGATCATCATCTTACTAATGGAAAACCCAGTGCGTTCAGCAAGCCTCATTATGGACGGGCAATAGCATTTATAATTAATGACAGTGAAAACAGCTTCTGAGAGTGGGAGGGAATGTCATTTTGTCTCATGGAGTTGGAGGTGGCAGAGAATCAGACTGTATACAAGAAGTGGACGTTTGTGGACTGCTATTTTGAAGCCTCGAGTTTGGCATTTTGACCGTCGACATCTTGTATTTTTGCAACCAGAAGTGACACGAGAGGGTTCGAGCTGAGTACAACCGAATGCTGAATAAGACATTATGGCGACCAAAATGTTACAATGAACTGAAAACACACAGTGAAAGGGTCAGCAGGTAGCCCCGCCCTAAAGCATCCCCTGCTTTATGGTCTATCTGACTCTAAATGGGACCATAATTTACTAAATGAACATCATGCTGTATTGAAGAAGACTTGAAACTAGTGATTGAGACCATAAACTCATGTTTACAATGTTTACTGAGGTAATAAATCAAGAGAGAAGTAGAAGCTCATTTTCTGATAGACTTCTATAGAACCAGAGGAGTCGCCCCCTGCTGGCTGGGAGACAGGATGCAGGTTTAAGGATCTTCAGCATCGACTTCACTTTACAGATCCGGAGGTTGCCCACTGGGTGAAGCATTAATTCAGCGTTTCTTTAAGGACAATTTGTAATTTAATGTGGGAAGGACATTTAACATTTTGTGAAGCCTCCAGATATACGTATATTAGAGTCTAAATTAATTCTGAAAGTTGATTTTGTATTTTTTTACTCTATGGTTAGCCAAGATGGTGGGAGGTGTATACAAAATTACACAATTCTTCATACTCCAACTCACAAAATTGGATTGTTCTCCAAAACATGTGTCTGATGTTGATGTTATTTTTCTAAAAACAATAACTTTTGCCACATATTGTCTGGTTAGTGCTTGATAAGCTCACTTACGGGTCTTGAGGACGTCCGGCTCGCTGTAAGCTCCCTGCACGGTGCTCTGGGTCAGCCAGACCGGCCTCTCTTTGGTTGCTTTGCCTTCGCTGGCCTGCTTCTGCTGGTCTTCCTGCTCCTCCATGCTGATAACCACATTCTGGGTGTACATGTCAGCGTAAGATGAGCCTTTGTTAGACCAAGCTTCACGGTGCGGGCCGGAGTTAGCTCCGGCTGCTGCAGCACGTTCACGGCTAGAGGAAAGATTCGGTAAATACCCTTTAAACAATGATCTTCAGTTTCATTAATATGTGTAAACATAAAGAATTGAGAGTGTGTAATGTTTTCAAGCTAAAAATGTTTCATTACTGTGGCTTAATAGAATAGAAATCCATTGTGGCACAAACAGTTATTAAGTTGAGCCAATATCACTGATGCCATTATTGCAGTTAACAGAGGTGAACTCAGTCAGTGAAGCTGCTGCAGGATGAGACTCCAGAGGACTGAGGGGAAAACATATTTATAAGTAGTAAGCAGTCTGAAGCTGACCTCTGTTTGAGAGCAGGAATCTCAGCAGGCTCAGGCTCCAGGAGGTCCTGGGACAAGTTCACGTCTTCGGTCTCACGTAGCAGCGCGTAGATGGGTTCGATCTGCTCGTTGAATCGAGCCACTAACGTCCGGCCGTCAGGACAGACGGACGCATCCTCCTCTACCTCCGTCTGGCAGAAGGTGCAGCGAAATGTACCTGTGGGTTAAGAGAGAACTATGTTTAACACAAGTAAGAGGGGATGTTCTGGTAACTTACCAGGCCAAAGCACGTACCGTGTTACCCGGTATCTTGGGACATGCCTATTAGGCATTGCATTTACCTCAGGCTATCATAACAACGGCTCGTATATCTGCCGTCCTCGGTCTCCCGGTTTCTCTTTTTGAATGACTAAAACAGATCACCGCTACCTGCTGGTATGGAGAGTTATTTCCTCTCACGCAGATGCAGAACGTACGTGCCAACTGGCCGTCGGCTGTAATCTTTGAGGTGTGTTCAAATGCAACTTGTCGGCCAAGACAAAGGCGACGTGAGGCGAATCAACCGTCGGCCTTCGTTGCAGCTAGTTCTTTGATGTCGGCGTGGTGTGTCTGAGCCTTAACACTCATATGATTTCGACTAATCGACTAGTTGATTTAATCAGCAGATCTGTTAAACTGAGTTTCTCCACAAAGAATCACACAAAAGCACCACTTTAAATCTTGTATTTACCAGAGATGTGCTCATAAGTTTCTTCGAAATAAATCATTCCGCATGAAAAAAGCACGAAAACCAACTAAAGAAATCTTAGACCAAAACGACCGATTATTCGACTAATCGATTAAGAAGGGGCAGACCTAGCGACTATATACGTCCACTTTTATGAGTGACATGCTGAATTTGTAACCAATCCTGTGATACCTCAGTTCCACTTAACTGGAAGTGTACTTCTACCCCAAAACAACAATGCCTTGTTATTAATGATGCTGCAGGCCCAGGTCTTTCTGGGGATCATTTTTGCAAAGCGTGGTATTTGCTTCGGGACCGGCTTCCTACCAGTAAGAGAAGAGCATCTTCGGCCATCTGCTTCTCTGGCTGATTTCAGTTTCAATAATGGGAACTGTTCCAGCACTACACAGACCCCGCGTGTGTGTGTGCGTGTGTGTGTGCGTGTGTGTGTGTGTGTGTGTGTGTGTGTGTGTGTGTGTGTGTGCGTGCGTGCGTGCGTGCGCGGTGCAAGAAGAAGAAATGGTAAAAGAAGGTAACATTTTATGCACAACTAAATAACAACTATTTTTCAGCCAAATGGTTGAGTGGACCTACACGTCAGGTGGAATGAATAAAAGCATGCGTGTCCTACAAAGAGAGGACGGTGTATTCACACAGCGAAGTGTGAGAATCCAGAGCTGAAGGCTTTCCGGCTCTTCTTCGTGGGTCAGATTGAGCTGGAAGACCAGTAAAGTCATTTCCGATCCCCGAGAGGTCAAAGTGAGTGTTGCTGGTCCTGAAGAAGTAACCAGTCCATCAGACTACCACTATGTGAGCTCCAGGTTCTCTCTTTATCAGTTACTGCCTCCACAGCACATATGTTGAAACAAGAGACAAGAGCAACAGAATTGGTAAGATGTTTAGAAATGCAGGAAGATGCTGATGGTTACAAAACAGTACCAGGAAGCTTTTTCCAGCATGTAATTTACACTGGCTATAAAATGTACTTATCCAGTGTCGTTTTATTGTGCATTTTGGTAACACTTCATTTTACAGGTCTGCAAATTTCATGGTAATTTGGTGATAATTAGCAAGTAACCTATTTGAAATTTCTTTGGAATTACTGCCAAATTAGCCCAATATTTACCTCAAACTTTATCAAAAATTACGTTATTATAAACATGATTTAATAATAATATACTAAAATATCATCTAATGGTTAAAATAGAGCTCTGAGGCTGAGAAGCAGCTGCTCTTCATCGGAGGTGGAAACCAAAAACTAATAGAAGACACTTCTGATCAGGCAGTAATCTCACCATTGTGACTTATTGTCTACACAGTTTTTTTCAGAAATTTCAAATAAGTTATTTGCTAATTATCATCTATTTATCAGCAGACATGGAAATAAAGCAGATCAATTAACTTTGTATTCTTTTCCTGGAAATGTATTAAATAAATTACCAGCTATTTGGAAATAGCGGAATTTAATTATTAAATAATGTTTATAACAAAGTAATTTTTGATACATTTTGAGGTAAATATTGGGGTAATTTGGCAGTAATTCCAAAGAAATTTCAAATAGGTTACTTGCTAATTATCACCTAATTACCTTGAAATTTGCAGACCTGTAAAATTAAGTGTTACCTGCATTTTCTTTCCTCAAATTAGTTTTATGTTGCAATTCAGGCTAAACTAACCAGTAAGACTTTAGCATGTTGTCTGAGGATCTGGGAAGCTGATAATATTCATATACTTTATAAGGGTGTAACGATACATCGATCTGGATCGATACATCGATTCAATGATCCAATATCATCGATGTAAAGTGAAAATATCGAGACATATCGTCATCTATAAGATACGCCTTTATTTTGAAATTCCCACTTTATATTAAATCATATATAATATTGTATCGTGATGAAATTGGTGATTTACACTCCTACTAATTGATATAAACATTTGAAGGCAATGTGCAGCTTTCTTATTTTAAAAAACCTGCTCTAATTTTACTTTGTTTTTGTCTTTCTTACTGATGAGCCTTAAAACTGGTCTCCTCAGGACATTGTAGTAGCATTTTAGTAGGCTGTGGGTTTTCTGTATTATAAAGCTGGAACACAGTGTGAAATACTTCTAAATTAGTTTTACTCCACTATAAAACAAAACAAAACAAATCATTACATTGACCAAAGAAACAAGGATTTAGCACACTGGCTCTAGTATATTACGTTATCACAGATATATCGGCTTCGGTATATTATATCATATTTATAATAACTCCTTTTTTGCAGAGAAGGCAGTGATTTAGTCGGATGACTGGCTTTTCAAGAAGAATTTTACAGTATTTTAAGAGTATCACATATATTTCAGCATCTGCGGTAACTTGAGCTGCAGCTCAGCGTCCAAGCAAACAAACAAGAAGGAAAAAAAATGATCACGACAGTTAAAACATTCGTGTTGGTCCCAAGTGCAAAACACTACACAGATTCAAAGAATTCTGATTCAATATGGGATTCATATTCAATAAGATGGTGGCAAAACCACAACCATAGTTTTCAGATCCCCATCCAGTCAAATCAACTATCAACACCAATTATTTGCCCCATGAAAACAGATTTATATTTAAAGAGTAACTCGACTCCCCTGAAAATCCTTTCTTTGCTGACCTCTAGTGGTTTAACTTGGTGGTCAGAGGTTAAACATGCTTGAATCTTTCAACCAGTGGGCAGCAAATCAATGCTCTTCAGGCTGGTGGCGTGTTTTAAACGCTTGTGTAGCACAAGCTCTCTGTTTCCTAGCAACAGTGCTGGTCGACTGGTAATCAACCTCCGGATTGGCAGACATTGTAAAAGCACGGTGCTTCGTTCTGACAGACTCAAGAATGACTGCGGTTTATGAATGAACACAGTTTAGAAGAAGGGAACGAACACAATCCTCATCACAATATTCTTCTGTAGCATTATCATTCCACTTAAATGCATATTGTTATGCATTTTTAGCAAACAACATGAAGCAAATCTTAATCACCACCATACCCCGAAATTCTGGGTAGACGACATGCAGTAAATTAGATTCAATGATACGCCACAGTCTTTTAGTCAGACTCTCTTACATAAACAGGAAATGTGTTATTTGAATTGAGAGGAAACTGGATTACAATTCCCCTCACATCTTGCTAAATGGTTTTAATACTGAGTGTAGCTTTTCTTAGGCCTTTAACACAAAACTATTTCTACAACAACGTGAATATCGCATGTAATCTAAAGTTGTGAATGATTAAACAGAAGCCTTGCAGACTTCAGTAGACCGACCTGATTCCTACTCAACTGAGAAAGCACTGGTTGGTCAAGGCTTTGTTTTATCAATGGACTAAGTGTGAGTCTACATCTGTCCCAATGCAATGCTTATTTAGCTGTATCTTCCCTTTGAATTCTGCATATCTCCACCCACACTCTGCACATATAACATAATGGAGAGCTCCTAGTGATTAGTGAGCGATGTGATATCCAATGAGAAGCAAGGTTTTGGACAAATGCCAGCCTATATCGAGGCAGGGTGAAAATCAGATTTTAATTCAGGCCTTTTGTTATGATAGAAAGTCATTTCAAATATGCTTAAAGACAATTTTCAGTTTGGGTAATATGGAAGCATTCGATTGTACCTAAGACAACAGAAAACCGAAGACATTTACATGTATCTAAAACTCAACTAACAAAACGTTTGACAAGTTTTCAATTCCTCTGTTTATTTTGGGCTAATTAGCCACACTAGCAAATATATGGACTAGATTATTTATCAATTATTGATCAAGTGTCATCTGTAGACTGAATTTAATGTTTTTCCTTGTCTCTAATTCCTTCTTTAAAATCTATTTTTGTCTTCTTGTTGAAATTAGAAGAGATAAATGGTACTTACGTAACGATTATGAAAATTATGATTATTTTGACTGATATTGTGATTGTGATAGGATTTGCGATATTAGAGGAATGATCATTTTTACATCATTATTCTCATTTTCATTGAAAAACATATTCTTTACCAAACAAAGATGTTTTCTTAAGTCTGTAGAATATGATGTGTAGGCCAGGACAGAAACTTCTGCAGCACCACAATATTTAATTTTAAATGGTATTTTAACACACATTTCGCCTTTAACAAATATTGCAAGTATTTCAAATCCCGCGACTTGAAAATTGCAGTAGGCCATATTGTGATTTCGATAAAATTTTGATTAATTGTGCAGCCCTACTTTAGTTTTACAGACAGTTTCCATACTAGGTTTTATAGTGGCTGGTAGCAAGAAGACACGACCTGCAACAGGCTTCATCACAAGGAACACAAACAGCATCACCTTCTCCTCGGATTTTCTACCAAATCCAGGTGTCATATACCTCACCTTGTGCAAGTGATGTTAGTGTTGAAATACTTGACAGGTCTTGAGATCACATTTCAATGTTCTTTGTCTCACCTCCAATTCATTTTTCTTCCTAGCACAGACAACTGCACGATGGTAGTGCGCTCATTTGACTGTGGCTTCTTTGTAAGAGAGCTGTCAGCGTCTTCTCCAGAGACAGAACTGCCAGAATACTTTTTCATATTCAAGTATATTAATAATCAACACCACCAAAGTGCAACACAGCTGTAGATTAATAGTGTTTTTAATCGATGATTACCTGTCATGGGGTCAAACAGCTGGTTGGCCTCGAGGTCGGTGAAGGTGGAGAAGCAGCACGGGCAGCGGAAGGAGGCTCGGTTGGTCGAGTCTCGTTCATCGGTCTCGATGCGCCGTCGCATATGATCCAATTTATACTTGACCACGTTGACCAGTACCCTAAAGAAATCAGGTTGGTAAAGATATATAGTATGCAACATGTTGACATGGGAGGATCATTTTTTTTTTATGTCTACTCTACCAACATATCACTTATATTAAATTTGGGTAGTTTCTCGTGTTTTAGCACTTAATGTGTTGGTGTCTTGGCAGAAGGGCACAGGTTGCTTAATTTTTAACTCTTTTCTTCCAAACATTGCTGACATGAGACACTTACAATGCCGATACCTTGGGGGGGGGGGCGGGTAACTGGTGTCACCCACGTGGCGTTCCATCAGAAATCAATCACTTTCTGACCTCGCCCCACATTTTTTCCTACACGTTAACCTTGTTAAATGAGAAGAGCGAAGCATCATAAGCCTCTGACCAGTGGCTACAAAATAAAAAGTACAGATCCGCACACCTTCACATGACTTTGCAATTTCATTTAAATGTTCTGTTTTTCAGTCATGTGATGATAAACAAATGGGAAGTAATATTTGAGGTGAAACAGAAAATCATAGGCAACATTAAAGGGAAACTTTTACACATTTTATGTGGATGTCCAATCAGTTTTGATGGTAAATGTAGTCAACTGAAGCAATAATTCCTCAGAGTGTGCTATAATGGGCGAAAAAGCTGAGTTCTCCTGCTTGTAGAGCTGTGCCGGTAGTGACTACATGTACCACGATGCATTATGTGCTAGCTTCTGACTTCCATGGTCATATCCTCTTACACAGCTAATGCAGTCGCAGCCTCGGCCTCTCTCTGCTGCATTTCTTCGGCCGTTTACTCTGGCTTGAATAAATACGGCTGAATATCCAAGTCAACCAAAACACCGTAAAATGTATCCTCGTCTACAACATCCTCTGCACTCATATTTTTGGATGCCATTTTTGCTGTTGGAAACGTAGCTCGTTTGGAATACAAGCAAAGAGTACAAGGGAATTCTGTTTTTGAGCGACATCTAGAGCATGCGCGCCCCCTTTCTATCCAGAGGAAAAAACCCAGTTAAAACCTGAGCTGAAATATCCTGTAGTTCTTCCTTGCATCCAACTACGTCACTGTCACATCAAATGACAGCATTTTTGCAGCTGCGAACTCAGCTTTCTCGTCAATAGAGCATACACTGAAGGAATTTATTGCTTCAAATCAACTACATTTACCATCAATACTGATTGGACTACCACATAAACAAGGTGGCGACTTGATGAATGATTCCTGTGTTAGACTGACCTACCCACCTTATACTCAGAAGTCTACTGTTGCTCAAGCAATAGAGGGCACAAAGTGAAAAGTGTCTAACCTATAACATATTAAAAAATGAAAAATGAAGGTTTAAAGGTGCAGTGTGTAGGATCTGGCGGTATCTAGCGGTGAGGTTGCAGATTAAAACCAACTGAAGTCTTTCCCGTGTGCCGAGCGTGTTGGAGAGCTACGGTGGCCGACGCGAAAACGCAAATGGCCATCTCTAGAGCCAGTTGTGTGTACGTGGGAAGTGAGGGGTGAAGCAAGAGAGAGAGAGTTGCGGCGATGGGAGCAAGTAGCGTTATCGACTCCGGCCCAAGCAGGGAAAGTTACAGTGTTTGGTTTGTCCGTTCTGCTGTTGGAACATGGCGGTGCAACAACACAGTCCGTGAAGAGGACCGACTCCCTATAAGATATAAAAGGCTCATTTTGAGGTAACGAAAACACAACGATTCTTATTATCAGGTGATTATACACTAAATAAAACATACTTATTAATATTACATTTTATTTCTGCCGATAGATCCCCCTAAATGTTACACACTGGTCCTTCAGGGACAAAAAAATCACCTATTTTGCATATCTAGTTATCTTGGAACAGAAATATTGAAATTGTGGATAACCTTGTTTGTAAGCTTTCCGATAATCAGAGAACCATACTGTTATGTTTTTGTTTTTAAGAAGATATTTGTCGGTGGTCCAATACAAGTCAACTTTGAGGGCCCCGTCTCCTGAATGGTTGGTCATTCTGGTTAATCAAACCTCGTTCTAACACTCTCTCATACAGGTTAACATGCAGGTAAAATGTGTTCAAATAGAAAGGGGTGAGGTCAGAAGGTGATTGATTTCTGACGGAATGCCTCCCACCTCTGATTCTTCCAAACTCCTCCAATACTTTACCCGTTAATAACAGTAAGTTATTGTGTATTACTGTGTCTTTTATCTGCACTGTTGCAATGCAAACCAAAAAGAAAATAACCACCTGTAGTTAATGAAGTAGTAGTTGTGGCGTGTTGTCTTCCCATCGGGGGCCGTTTCCACTCTCATGCGGCACTTTACAAACTTGTCTGCCTTCAGGGTGTTGAGCACTGAGCGCAGCTGCTTACGATCAAACTTCAGCAGCTCCAGCATGTCCTCCTCACGGACACATGGGTTACGAATGAGCACATCGAGGGCCAAGGCATGATCCACTCCATAGAAACCCCTTACGACCTGCTTAGCGAGCCGCTTCAGTGCTGCAGGGACCTCAGTCAGGAGCTCTGGTTCTATCATCTTCTGCTGTGGAGAGAGAGGAGACCTCCTGAGTAAAGATCTGCTGTGGAGAGAGAGGAGACCTCCTGAGTAAAGATCTGCAGGAGAGAGAGAGGAGACCTCCTTAGTAAAGATCTGCAGGGGAGAGAGAGGAGACCTCCTGAGTAAAGATCTGCAGGAGAGAGAGAGGAGACCTCCTGAGTAAAGATCTGCAGGAGAGAGAGAGGAGACCTCCTGAGTAAAGATCTGCTGTGGAGAGAGAGGAGACCTCCTGAGTAAAGATCTGCTGTGGAGAGAGAGGAGACCTCCTGAGTAAAGATCTGCAGGGGAGAGAGAGGAGACCTCCTGAGTAAAGATCTGCTGTGGAGAGAGAGGAGACCTCCTGAGTAAAGATCTGCAGGGGAGAGAGAGGAGACCTCCTGAGTAAAGATCTGCTGTGGAGAGAGAGGAGACCTCCTGAGTAAAGATCTGCTGTGGAGAGAGAGGAGACCTCCTGAGTAAAGATCTGCTGTGGAGAGAGAGGAGACCTCCTGAGTAAAGATCTGCTGTGGAGAGAGAGGAGACCTCCTGAGTAAAGATCTGCTGTGGAGAGAGAGGAGACCTCCTGAGTAAAGATCTGCTGTGGAGAGAGAGGAGACCTCCTGAGTAAAGATCTGCTGTGGAGAGAGAGGAGACCTCCTGAGTAAAGATCTGCAGGGGAGAGAGATGAGACCTCCTGAGTAAAGATCTGCAGGGGAGAGAGGAGACCTCCTGAGTAAAGATCTGCAGGGGAGAGAGAGGAGACCTCCTGAGTAAAGATCTGCAGGGGAGAGAGATGAGACCTCCTGAGTAAAGATCTGCAGGGGAGAGAGGAGACCTCCTGAGTAAAGATCTGCAGGGGAGAGAGAGGAGACCTCCTGAGTAAAGATCTGCTGTGGAGAGAGAGGAGACCTCCTTAGTAAAGATCTGCTGTGGAGAGAGAGGAGACCTCCTTAGTAAAGATCTGCTGTGGAGAGAGAGGAGACCTCCTGAGTAAAGATCTGCTGTGGAGAGAGAGAGGAGACCTCCTGAGTAAAGATCTGCTGTGGAGAGAGAGAGGAGACCTCCTGAGTAAAGATCTGCAGGGGAGAGAGAGGAGACCTCCTGAGTAAAGATCTGCAGGAGAGAGAGAGGAGACCTCCTGAGTAAAGATCTGCGGGGGAGAGAGATGAGACCTCCTGAGTAAAGATCTGCAGGGGAGAGAGAGGAGACCTCCTGAGTAAAGATCTGCAGGGGAGAGAGAGGAGACCTCCTTAGTAAAGATCTGCTGTGGAGAGAGAGGAGACCTCCTGAGTAAAGATCTGCTGTGGAGAGAGAGGAGACCTCCTGAGTAAAGATCTGCTGTGGAGAGAGAGGAGACCTCCTGAGTAAAGATCTGCTGTGGAGAGAGAGGAGACCTCCTGAGTAAAGATCTGCTGTGGAGAGAGAGAGGAGACCTCCTGAGTAAAGATCTGCAGGGGAGAGAGAGGAGACCTCCTGAGTAAAGATCTGCAGGAGAGAGAGAGGAGACCTCCTGAGTAAAGATCTGCGGGGGAGAGAGAGGAGACCTCCTGAGTAAAGATCTGCAGGTATTAGGTTGCCCTTAATCCCTCAAAGCTTGGGACGGAGACGTAGTTAGATTTAAAGGGAAATGACAGAATGAGCAACATGGATACACACTGATGGAAATTTGAAGGGAGAGAAGATCCTATTTTGCAAATAACATTCCTTCCTTTTCCTGCTAAAGTGATGGACATCTTTTAAAGTATCATATGTCCTGTTGTTTTATTGTGCCAACATATCTGAACTGGTGGTAAATACTGTTATACCTGACTACAGACCTGACCACAGACAGCTGACCTGTCTGTTGAACAGGAGCAGCTTCATGTAGCTGAACGTTAGATAACTCACACTAACAGTAACTCCTGCAGCAGGTCGGCTGCAGAGTGAACTCCTAGTGAGGAAACTATAGTTAGCTAATAACAGGTTAAAGTCGCTTCTCCAGTAAACCTTCCTCTGACGTTATATTTACATTTAGCGGGCCGATGTTAGCTTATGCTAACTAATGCTAATGCTAACTCTAAAGCAGCATCTAACGTCAGTAGAAGTTAAACTCACCGGATCCTCGTTAACGGGATGAACCCTCAGCTCAGAGTCTCAGACACAGCTACAGCTCACCGGACACACATCTGTACCTCAGAGGGTTTAAACTGCTCGGTTAGTTAGCTTAGCTTAGCTTAGCATGCTGCTACATGAGTTATCTGAGAAGACAACCCGGAAATAAAACCTGACCCGTAACAAAGGTTTTCCCGTTGAACTCAACAGCCAATAGGAGCAAAGGAATGTTGATTGACATACGTTTAGACGAATGGCTTTGCTTCCTGTCTGTTAGAGCATTTTTTTGCCTCTAAAAAAAAAAAGAAGAAGAAGAAGAACCAATCAGATTAGAGAAGTAATATTTGCAGGCGGGGCTTCCGCTTCCGGGTCACAGCTGTCACCGAAAGATGGCGTCTCTGGACCGAGTGAAGGTGTTAGTGTTGGGAGACTCCGGTAAGTTAAGGGTTTTAGTGTTAAGATAAGGTCTTAGTGTTGGGAGACTCCGGTAAGATAAGGTCTTAGTGTTAAGATAAGGTCTTAGTGTTGGGAGACTCCGGTAAGATAAGGTCTTACTGTTAAGATAAGGTCTTAGTGTTGGGAGACTCCGGTAAGTTAAGGGCTTTAGTGTTAAGTTAAGGTCTTAGTGTTAGGAGACTCCGGTAAGTTAAGGTGTTAGTGTTAAGATAAGGTCTTAGTGTTGGGAGACTCCGGTAAGATAAGGTCTTACTG
Source organism: Sebastolobus alascanus (assembly GCA_916701645.2). Classification (NCBI taxonomy): domain Eukaryota; kingdom Metazoa; phylum Chordata; class Actinopteri; order Perciformes; family Sebastidae; genus Sebastolobus; species Sebastolobus alascanus. Next base: position 108,100 of record CAKAOJ020000520.1, read on the forward strand.
TTAAGATAAGGTCTTAGTGTTGGGAGACTCCGGTGAGTTAAGGTCTTAGTGTTAGGAGACTCCGGTAAGATAAGGTCTTACTGTTAAGATAAGGTCTTACTGTTAAGATAAGGTCTTAGTGTTGGGAGACTCCGGTGAGTTAAGGTCTTAGTGTTAGGAGACTCCGGTAAGATAAGGTCTTACTGTTAAGATAAGGTCTTAGTGTTGGGAGACTCCGGTAAGTTAAGGTCTTAGTGTTTGGAGACTCCGGTAAGTTAAGGTCTTTAGTGTTGGGAGACTCCGGTGAGTTAAGGTCTTAGTGTTAGGAGACTCCGGTAAGATAAGGTCTTACTGTTAAGATAAGGTCTTAGTGTTGGGAGACTCCGGTAAGTTAAGGTCTTAGTGTTTGGAGACTCCGGTAAGTTAAGGTCTTTAGTGTTGGGAGACTCCGGTAAGATAAGGTCTTTAGTGTTGGGAGACTCCGGTAAGTTAAGGTCTTATTCTTAAGTTAAGGTCTTAGTGTTAGGAGACTCCGGTAAGTTAAGGTCTTTAGTGTTAAGTTAAGGTCTTAGTGTTAGGAGACTCCGGTGAGTTAAGGTCTTAGTGTTAGGAGACTCCGGTGAGTTAAGGTATTAGTGTTGGGAGACTCCGGTAAGTTAAGGTCTTAGTGTTAAGTTAAGGTCTTAGTGTTAGGAGACTCCGGTGAGTTAAGGTATTAGTGTTGGGAGACTCCGGTAAGTTAAGGTCTTAGTGTTAAGTTAAGGTCTTAGTGTTAGGAGACTCCGGTGAGTTAAGGTCTTAGTGTTAAGATAAGATAATAGTGTTGGGAGACTCCGGTAAGTTAAGGTCTTAGTGTTAAGATAAGGTATTAGTGTTGGGAGACTCCGGTAAGTTAAGGTCTTAGTGTTAAGTTAAGGTCTTAGTGTTAGGAGACTCCGGTGAGTTAAGGTCTTAGTGTTAAGATAAGATATTAGTGTTGGGAGACTCCGGTAAGTTAAGGTCTTAGTGTTAAGATAAGGTATTAGTGTTGGGAGACTCCGGTAAGTTAAGGTCTTAGTGTTAAGTTAAGGTCTTAGTGTTAGGAGACTCCGGTGAGTTAAGGTCTTAGTGATGGGAGACTCCGGTGAGTTAAGGTCTTAGTGTTGGGAGACTCCGGTGAGTTAAGGTCTTAGTGTTAAGTTAAGGTCTTAGTGTTAAGTTAAGGTCTTAGTGTTAGGAGACTCCGGTGAGTTAAGGTCTTAGTGTTGGGAGACTCCGGTGAGTTAAGGTCTTAGTGTTGGGAGACTCCGGTAAGTTAAGGTCTTAGTGTTAAGTTAAGGTCTTAGTGTTAGGAGACTCCGGTGAGCTAAGGTCTTACTGTTAAGATAAGGTCTTAGTGTTGGGAGACTCCGGTAAGATAAGGTCTTACTGTTAAGATAAGGTCTTAGTGTTGGGAGACTCCGGTAAGTTAAGGTCTTTAGTGTTGGGAGACTCCGGTGAGTTAAGGTCTTAGTGTTGGGAGACTCCGGTGAGTTAAGGTCTTAGTGTTAGGAGACTCCGGTGAGTTAAGGTCTTAGTGTTAGGAGACTCCGGTAAGATAAGGTCTTACTGTTAAAATAAGGTCTTAGTGTTGGGAGACTCCGGTAAGTTAAGGTCTTAGTGTTTGGAGACTCCGGTAAGTTAAGGTCTTTAGTGTTGGGAGACTCCGGTAAGATAAGGTCGTTAGTGTTGGGAGACTCCGGTAAGTTAAGGTCTTATTCTTAAGTTAAGGTCTTAGTGTTAGGAGACTCCGGTAAGTTAAGGTCTTAGTGTTAAGTTAAGGTCTTAGTGTTAGGAGACTCCGGTGAGTTAAGGTCTTAGTGTTAGGAGACTCCGGAGAGTTAAGGTCTTAGTGTTGGGAGACTCCGGTAAGTTAAGGTCTTAGTGTTAAGTTAAGGTCTTAGTGTTAGGAGACTCCGGTGAGTTAAGGTCTTAGTGTTAAGTTAAGGTCTTAGTGTTAGGAGACTCCGGTGAGTTAAGGTCTTAGTGTTAGGAGACTCCGGAGAGTTAAGGTCTTAGTGTTGGGAGACTCCGGTAAGTTAAGGTCTTAGTGTTAAGTTAAGGTCTTAGTGTTAGGAGACTCCGGTGAGTTAAGGTCTTAGTGTTGGGAGACTCCGGTGAGTTAAGGTCTTAGTGTTGGGAGACTCCGGTAAGTTAAGGTCTTAGTGTTAAGTTAAGGTCTTAGTGTTAGGAGACTCCGGTGAGTTAAGGTCTTAGTGTTGGGAGACTCCGGTGAGTTAAGGTCTTAGTGTTGGGAGACTCCGGTAAGTTAAGGTCTTAGTGTTAAGTTAAGGTCTTAGTGTTAGGAGACTCCGGTGAGTTAAGGTCTTAGTGTTGGGAGACTCCGGTGAGTTAAGGTCTTAGTGTTGGGAGACTCCGGTAAGTTAAGGTCTTAGTGTTAAGTTAAGGTCTTAGTGTTAGGAGACTCCGGTGAGTTAAGGTCTTAGTGTTGGGAGACTCCGGTAAGTTAAGGTGTTAGTGTTAGGAGACTCCGGTAAGTTAAGGTCTTAGTGTTGGGAGACTCTGGTAAGTTAAGGTCTTTAGTGTTAAGATAAGGTCTTAGTGTTGGGAGACTCCGGTAAGTTAAGGTCTTAGTGTTAAGTTAAGGTCTTAGTGTTAGGAGACTCCGGTAAGTTAAGGTGTTAGTGTTAGGAGACTCCGGTAAGTTCAGTTCAGACTCTCATATGAACGAGTCTGCTTATTAATAAATGCTTTTGTGTGTTGTGAGTAAATATCCCCCAGTTTGTAACCCGGTGTGTAACCCGGTTTGTAACCCGGTTTGTAACCCGGGTAATCTCTGATAAAGGGCCATGAAACTGCTAAACTCTGTTGTAATGCTAGTGGCTCTGTTTAACATGTTTAACATGTTTAACATGTTAAACTGACGCAACATAAATCACGTGTCTCCTGAACTCGGGATAAAGGTTGACGGGAACTGACGCTTAATTTAAAAGCACTGACTGCACCTTGTATTGTATTGTTTACACTGACTGCACCTTGTATTGTATTGTTTACACTGTCCACCTGAAGTGGTGCATCTGATTGTTTAGTATAAGACGAATTAAACACCCAATAGGTCATTAAAGATATTTACTGAGGTTCTACCAGATATCTGCTTTGATGGAAACGAGGGAAATGTTTCACTGACCTGTTTCTACAAATATATTCAGGAACCGTCTTCATTGTCTTCATTGTCTTGCAATCAGCTGCAGTAACTTACAAGCATATGTTGAGGTCCAAGACAACTTTCCTTCAGAAATCTATCTCATCTCATCTCATCTTATCGAGACTGAAAGCCACACATTATTTTTATTGTACAGAGTATAGAGTTTTACTGATCCCATCAGAACTCATCCAGCCACATGTCTTGTCTCTTGCAGGAGTGGGAAAGTCTTCCTTGGTCCATCTGCTCTGTCAGAATCAGGTGTTAGGAAACCCATCATGGACTGTCGGTTGCTCTGTGGATGTTCGGGTAAGCAGGTCCAACACCTGATTTACAACATTTGATTGAGATAAGGTCTAAAATGATGCTGCTGGCCTTTTAAATTAACCTCAGATAAACTATATACCGTATTTACTTCATACAACAACCTTTTAAATAACAACATTTGTAAAGGCTGAAATGTTGGAACCATACATGATCCAACTGACTGGAAAACATATGCTTAATATTATTATAATACATAATTATGTTACAAGTAAAAGTCAAGTATTCAAATTTTTATGTAAGTAAAAGTACAAAAGTATCAGCATCAAAATATAAGTACTCATGCAGAATGGCCCATTTCAGAATAATGTGTATTATATTAGAGAATCACAGTAATATAATAAAATCACTTTAATGTTGCATCTGGTAAAGGTGGAGCTAATTTTACTTACTTTATATACTGCTGGGTAGCTGTCCGTCCCTGGATCAATACATCTTAACTTATGATAATACATCATCATTTATTTGTTGTTCATATTCAGTATTATTAATCTGAATCTCAAGTACAATATTTGCCTCTGAATTGTAGTGGAGTAGAAGTATTAAGTAGCAGAAAAAGGAAATACTTAGTGAGTAAATTACAAGTACCTGGAAATTGTATTTAAGTACTGTATTCGAGTAAATGTATTGTTACTTTCCTCCACTGATGTTTCAAAACATTCATGGTAGATAAAATGACTAGAGCGCTCTCATCTCACAGATGCGTAGAGGACTAAAATGATCAAAGGATTAAAATAAGTATTCCACTGCAGGTCCAGGACTATAAGGAGGGAACCCCGGAGGAGAAAACCTACTACATCGAGCTCTGGGATGTCGGAGGATCTGTTGGCAGTGCTAGCAGTATCAAAAGCACCAGAGCTGTCTTCTACAACTCAGTTAATGGTAAAGATGATTTCACATGATCATTTCAAAAAACTGAATTAATTAGGGGTTTTAATATTTAGATGTGTCATTTTTTTTTCAGGAATTATGTTGGTGCAAGATTTAACAAATAAGAAATCCTCTCAGAATCTCTACCGCTGGTCACTAGAAGCTTTAAACAAAGATTCTTCTCCAACAGGAGTCATCGTCTCAAACGGGTAAGTAGACAATATATACAGGATACACAAGTTAAAGATATTAAATTGTGAGTGAAAATGTTGGATACTGGGGAGTTACTGTAAGATCATATTCTTTTCTTCCAGCAGTGACTATGACAGAGAGCAGTTTGCTGAGAACCCGGTGCCTTTGCTGCTGATCGGCACCAAGTTTGACCAGATCCCAGAGAACAAACGCAGTGAAGTTCTCACTCGGACGGCCTTCCTGTCTGAAGACTTCAATGCAGAGGAGATCAATCTCGTACGTCAACTTTTTCATTCCTACAAGCTCTGACCTTGAGCCCATTTCAAACATGGAATCTGTAACATTCATCTACAGTATGTGTTGAAATAACAGCTTATTGGCATTCAAACATCGGTCTCTGTTACAGAAATGTTCCACAAAAACATTGTTCGACAATCACAAGACCGTTACAAATAAAGCTGCAATGCTTGAGTGGAATTTAGCATCTGGTACACGCAAGAGAGAGCAAAAGAGACCTATAGTAACACTGTAGCTCCGGTTTATAATTTGGAGACAGAGGCAGACGGCAATACACGGAAAGTTTAGATTAGGATTGTTTATTTTTATGCAAAGAAAAACATATGCCATCAGAAGAATTTGAAAGAAGCTACAACCACATACACACTCTACACGCACAGTTGTAAGATTTCACCTGACAAAGAAAAGAGTCTCTGATTTAGTGGCTGAAGTGTTGTTTTGTTTTCACAGGACTGCACCAACCCGAGGTATCTCGCTGCCGGAACGTCCAACGCAGTGAAGCTCAGCAGGTTCTTTGACAAGGTGAGAAAACCAGAGATCTCTGATGAGACATGCAGTTATTTCCTGTTTCTGTAGAGATTCTCTTTACAATAAATACAGTATGTTAATAAGATTATTATTAATATACACACTTACATCTTTGTGGTGTGGATCTACTGAGGAGCATAAACCATCACATGTTTACCATATAGACAAATGTCATTCAGCCTCCTCCAATCTCTTAAATGTTTAATAATTGCCAACATTGACATGAATTATTTAATTTGCAATAATTTGATATTCATGCTGTGGTCAAATCATAGTGTTACATTAAGGGAAGTGGTGTAACACATTTTTTTTTGGTAAATAGAATTTCAACATGAATATTACAGTATATTACACTCCAAACAACTTTGACTTTGTCAAGTAGGCCTAGTTACTTTTTTTTTTATTTACATTCACATATCTGGAGGTCAGAGGTCAAGGGACCCCTTTTGAAATGGACATGACAGTTTTTAGCACAAGTTTGGAGCGTTATTTAGCCTCCTTCGCTTTGTTTCACATGATGTCAGTGTCTTCACTCTAGCTTCAATGTAATTTCCTGTATTATTATGTTATACCAAATTTGTAACCCGTGTCTTACGTTGAATTAATGACAGTCAAGTGGGTAACTCGACTCTCTGACTCAGTGTTCTCTGTTTCAATGTACATATGGGTATATGAGTTTTGTATTTAAAAAAGGCTTCAGCCTCTCAATCTCAACATATCTTTTAACAGGTAATAGAGAAGAGATATTTCACCAGAGATCCAAGTCAGGTGTGTTTTACATTTCAAGTCTTTATTTCTATTTTGGTAAAAAAGGAAATCTTCACCTAAAAACAGAATTCACTTGTGATTGACGAGGACGAGGCTTTTATTTTAAGGCAAACTGTTGCTTTCACTTTCTCTACAGATGACGGGTTTCACAGACAGAAAACGGTTCAACTTCAAAAGTTTGCACTATGACTGACAAGCTGTGGATGCAACAGCAGCGGTCTGTGGTTTGGCCCTGATGCCTTTGGGCTTTTACACCACAATTAAACCATCACCCCCCCCCATTCACTCCCCATTGTTTTTCACTGACGTTTCTTCTTTACGCAAATCCTTTTTCATCTGCTGTTAGGTAAAGACTTAAACTTGTGCTGCAAATGAATAAGAATAGAATAATGAAGATAAATATGTGCATAGTTGACAAAACTTGCACAGGAATTTTACAAAAGGGAGTTAAGCACATATCAGAAATGAAAAAACATTCTTTAGGCACATGCTATAAATGTACTGCGACATTTTGTGTTAAATCAAAGTTTTTAATTCAATATTTTTTTGTACAATCAGTTGATTTTTTTACACATGCAAATCATTTACACATACCAGCTTCATGAATAATTTTTTTTTTCAAAACTAAGACTAAGATTAATTCTCAAAATGTTTACCATGATATTTAATAAGCAAGTGAAGAAAGGACATCATTCTTGGCCTCTGAATAGTGGCTCAAGCAACATTCCCCAAACCCTTCATCACTTTCTTAATCCAAGGGAGGAAGGCGTGGACTTTAGTGAAGACATGGGGATACTTGGGATTATTACAATCACCTTTCAAGGTATAAATTATTATTCCCTGAGGCTTGCTGTTGCAGATAAGCGGTCCACCGGAGTCACCCTAAGAAAAAGACAACAGAAAGTTGATTGAGTAGACTGCAAAACAAAAAAAGATTACACTTGTTTACACTTGATCAATAAAAGAAAACAGTTTTCTCTATGTTTTCAGCATTATTGATCTATTTTGTTGCTTCAAATACTGTTAGATTACCTGGCAAACCCCGCCCTTCTTTTTGTCAAATTTGGTGCAGAGCATGTGATCAGAATTGAAGCTGTCTTTCCATATATTTTTGCACTCGAAGCTGAATTGCATCTTCTCCGTGGCCTCCTTCAGTACGTTTGATGCCGGCTTATCGGCTCCGGTTCGGCCCCAGCCGGCAACGGCACAGTTAATGTTGGCTGGGATTTTCCCGTCTTTCTTCGGTAGTCCGACGACCTTCACATACCGGTTCAGTGTGGCGTTGTTTTTGAGCTGTGAAAGAGAGCAGTGTATTTCATGAAACAGTTCAATCATCTCTCAGACATTTTTAATGTTTTTTGTGTGTGTGTGTGTTTGTGTCTTCTTAAAGCAAGATTGAGGTTTTTATGTGAAGCCGTTCACCCCCACATCCTGCCGTGTGAAATCATCTCGTGCAGCTTTAACTCTACATAAGACATTACAATAAAATGAAACTGATGGGTTTTGATATTAACTTGCACACAGTTTTAGTTTACCTCCAGTAACATGATATCGTAGTCGAGGTCAGTGAATTTCGGATGTGGATGGTACTTTGCCACTTGGATCCATTGCTGACTTTTCTCTTTCTTGCTTATGTCGTGTGCTCCAAGTACGACTCTCATGGGCTGATCTCTGACAAACAAGGGAACAAATAATGTACAAATATTTAGTTATACTTCATTTTTTTAGCACTTCACACTTTGAAAGGAACTGAAAAAACATTGTTGATAAAGTCTACTATAACTGCAGTGACTTAGAAATACAAGTTACTATGTAAAAAGTGTCTTTTTCTTTACCCCAGGCTATGACAAACATACATGTACTGTATGTAATATAATATAATATATCATTGATAAAACATTAAAATTGTTCAAATCAAAGCTTTAAACCTTTGTAAATGACAAATATTCAGTTATGGGAATAAAACAATTATTTTAATGCAAATAATTAGTACCCATTGAATTGTTAATTGTGACATCAAAATCATTGTTTTCTTGTGGCTCTATGATTCTGCATTGATGAATAATAAACTCACGGTTTGCAGTGTGCTGCAGTTAGAACAAAGTCCTCCCGAATAAGTATCCCTCCACATGTATGATGTCCCTGAACCTGGAGAGATGCCATGTAGGGTCTGGAGTGAGGCTTCGCCACCTTCCCATTCACGATGCCACTCTCCGACGCTCCTTACATCAGCACAGAAGGTACATTAATACACAGATTACAAAATGCTAAATCCTCAACAAATCATTATTGTTATTATTATTATTACGGAATGAAAAAAGCGAAATGAGATACTTTATTCCAACCTTCCAGCCATTAAAAAGGCTTCTTTAACAAATCAGCTATGATCCTTAAAAACTAGCAATAACTTTGAAAATAATTCATCTTACCAGCGAGGGAGAGCAGCTGAAAGAAGAATATAATGCAGTATGCGTCGATCATGGTTGTTGTACAGAAAGCTGAACAGTGATCCCCCCACCACCTTTTGTAGTCAACCGTCTAACTCCCCCAACGGAAACTTGGTGGGCAGGTGTCACTCTTCCACAGAAGAGATGAGATCACACCTTTCTTTCTGCAGCATGAGTGAGACCGATTTATAAAACCAGACAAACATTGTTGTTAATTCATCAATAATTCTAAATCTGTAGCACTTCACTGTATCTGTAGCTGCATCTGTGCGTCTCCTTGTGCCTCTACAGACCGATAATGGAGTTTGAAAAGACGTCTTTGGAAAGTTTTAATTTAAGTGTGCTGTGAACAGGAGTTTATGTTTCTGTCTACATACAGTACATCTATATTTCTTCATTCTTAGCTGCTTCGTATTGACTCTAAAGGAAGAGGGTTGAGGTAAAATGGTAAATGGTTGAGTGGAAAACTGTGTATTAAGGCCACAATAACCACAATGTGCACAAATGTGCACATTGTGGAGTCACACCTCACACACTGAACTACACACACACACACACACACACACACACACACACACACACACACACACAACCCTGTAGTTTCTATCCCTTGTGTATTTTCTCAGAAATTAATTTGATGGTTTCTCAAAAGACAGATAAACTATACAAATATAAAAAATTGTAGGGACAATATCATTATTTACAATGAGAGGGATCTGTATACAATATGGAAGATAAAGACATAAAGACATGCACTTCTCTGCTGCAGGACTACATTGTTTTCAGAGACTTTGTCGCTTTCTGGACCTTGGCATGATATCTGGGAGTAGATTAGAAGTCCATTTAAGCTGTTAATATTAGTCCTTAATGTTTTATTTTAATTTTTAAACCTTCAACAACAAGCAAGTGAGCATAAAATGCCAGAGGGGGTTGTATGATATGCTGTCTGATTAACCCTTCACACACGTGTCCTTGTGATAAACTATCATGGTGCTAGTATAAGGGTTTAACCCTAACCCCTGACCCTAACCCTAACCCTGACCCCTGACCCTAACCCTAACCCCTAACCCCCCTGACCCTGACCCTAACCCTAACCCTTAAAGACAAACAAAAAGAGGAGATATTTGGCTTTTCAAGGGAGCTGGTAAGCCTTATACAGCATAATGCTATTGGGTTTATCGACCACTAGATGGAGCTATAGAAAAGAAAATTAGCAGCCCAGTCCTCATGAAGAAGAAACCTTTATTTGTCATAGTACATACAGTACATATGACAATAAATAATTTATCCTATAAATAATTTTAAATTATCATTAAAAAGTGCATGTCTACAGACAACATGCATATTGTGTCCATTACTCCCACCCATGTTAGCTTTGGGTCAATAGAAACTCTGATATGAATGTGAAAAACAGCAGTGACTTCATTATTTGAGGCACTTACTGACAGTCAGCTTTAGACTGGTATGTTGTTTAAATGTCTAGATTTATTAGGACTATGCCAATCTTGCTACTGTTCATTTTTTTGAAAGCTTTTAAGATTGATTACTTGAAATGTAGGCTATGAATGCTGTGAAGTTGAGTCCAAATGCAATTTGAATAAAATTAAAGGTATATAAATGGGATTAACATTCAATAACATTACTAATTTCACCGGGACTAATACAGGATGATCTCATTTTATCGTATCTTAACATGATTCAAATTGAAATGTGTTTCTGTTTATCACTATGAAACAGGTCTGAAGGATTTAGACTGAAAAGTTTTGGAATACAAATAGTTCCAATGGCATCTAAGAGTATAAATGGCGTAACAAAGCATAGCATAGCAAAGCTTAATCGGTGTTACAGTTATGAGAGGGTCTTTGGAAAAGGTTCTCCCTGTAAGGAAACCCTGGCTAAGTTAACTCCTGCAGCCAGTAAAGCCATTTCCCCCACAACCACAGTGTGGAGGAACTTCTAATTGAGGAAGTGTCTAAAGTGTATTCAATAATTGTTTTGTAGCCTGTTATAAAAACATTACAAATAAATCCATGACAAAGTTTAAAAAACACGTTTTATTTGCTTGGACGTTTGTTTTCCAGAGGACGGCTTCACTCAATCATTGCTGGTAGCGTGTTCCACATGGGTTAAAGACAATGTAGTATGCACGCACGCACGCACGCACGCACGCACGCACGCACGCACACACACACACTCACACACACACACACACACTCACACACACACACACACACACACACACACACACACACACACACACACACACACACACACACACACACACACACACACACACACACACACACACACACACACACACACACACACACACACACACACACACACACACACACACACACACACACACACACACACACACACACTGTACATACATACAAACCATAGACTGTATATATAGATGGACGACGTGTCTTCACTTCCTCCCAGTGTTCAGAAGTGAAGCCAAACTATCCCGGATACGGGAGCTGCCATCTTGAGATTTTGACATTATTTGCAGCCAGAGTCTGTGCAGTAGTGATCGGGGGGGCGGAGCCAAGGTATCGAGGTCAGCTGCCCGAACCAATCCCGAGCCGAGCACGGCTTCAGCTTGTCAACGAGCGAGACTCACAGATGCCAATCATGACATCTCACCCCCTTTTTATAGCATCAAATAACTAATTAAAACCAAACTTATCAGAAAAAGAAACACTTGAACAAACTTCAGCGTGATAAGAACTACCTGAAACGACAGAAACCATCTTTGGGTAAAATTTATTTGACTATTTAGTTTGGGCCATGTTCCCTTCACTAACATGGAGGGGGGGGGGGGGTTTATTACAGAACGTACAGTGTAGAACCTGCTGCATTAGAGACACTACTCTCTCTTTCTCTTTGGAGTTCCCTTCCTGCAACACTTGCGTGTGCAGAACAAACAGCATTTGAGCGTCACCCACAGGACAGTGAGGAGAATGATGACAACAAAGCCGATAACATCCAGGCTATGGTACTGAATCCAGTTTAAGTCGTGGGCAGCTACTCTTAAGTGTTCGGCTCCTTTGTGTCTCATGACGAACTCGGTCCAGAAAGCAGCCAGGTCCAAAGGCTCGACAGGCCGGTCCAGGTGTATCTCAGACAGCGCCACTATCTTCTCTTTGTAACTGGGGAGAAAATACACAGTTAATAGGATAATCTCCAGTTTTGATCATTTCAAGGCCTACTGTATATCCTCACAGAATAGTACAACTATGTTCTATGACACTGTTTACACTATAAATGTATAAAGTACTAACATTTACATCAGTCTAAAGAACTGCAAATAAACGAGATAGCTGGCCTTCTAACAACAGCAGCAACATCAAATTAATAACCATTTCAATTACAGGTTATTAAATGCACCCTGAAAAATAAATGTTCAGTATTTAAAAGAATATAAATACAACAGATGTTAAAATTAAAATGATTAACAAGTAGAATAGGATATATATAAAAAAACACGTTTATGAGTAATTATTTTAGGGAAGTATTTATGAAGCTGTATAAAGTATAAACTAGTATAAAGGAAGAAAGCCTCTGCACACTATATCTCTGTGGATTTATCATCTACAGAGTGGAGGGACATTGACCACAGAAAGTGACTGAAATTGTGCAACAATAGTCATTCATTTTCCAACATTTTCAAATTTTCTGTGTAGCGTGCATACATTAATATAATCCAGTAAAGTAGTGAAAAAAGTATGTATTATTAATGGAAAAAGTTCTTTAAAAAAAAATGATTTTTTTAAAAGGGCAACATGTGTTTTCACTTAATCATGCTGCTAAGAACTCTGCTCAGGTTGACGTTGGGTGCAGCTGTGGCGAGTCGATGGGAAACATGAGCTACACTATACCAGCACACAGTCTTATTTACATACATATTGGCCACAACATAACACTGTACCCTAAGTGTATAATAGTAGCCTTATTTGTTTACAAGAAAGCTCCACAGGGCAACTTTAATTTGTACCTTTTTCTTTAATAGTAAGTTTCATGATTTCCAAATACAACTGAGGGACTATTCTCTTTAACATCCGCTTGTCTTACCTTTTGTCATGGATGATTTTATTAAGTGCAGCCAATAGGCTTTCACTCGTCATATCATAAACTCTGAGTGACTCTGCAACGCCGCGGATCACCATGCGGTGCACGTTGTCCCCCTGGTCCCCAAACAGTGGAAACATCAACATGGGAACAGCGTTACAGATGCCCTCGTAGATACTGTGGGTTCCTCCGTGAGTGATGAAGGCTTTAGCTTTGGGATGAGCTGAGGAGAGACACACACAGTTACAGGTTCAGTCCACCACACACCAAATGCAGGTATCGTTACATGATGGAAACACAGTCTGGATAAAGCTAAACACACCTAGGAGATCATTCTGAGGTAACCACTTCATAAGTCTCACGTTCTTGGGTACATCTTCAGGTATGACTCCTGTGTATCTCCACACAACCTGAAACAGAAATAATACCTCTTCATTTTTAACATGTGACGTGCAAACTGTTCATGTAATGCAGTGGTTCCCAACCTTTTTCCTTAAGGGACCCCTGACTAAGGGACATATGTTATGGATATTTCATATTATATTCAATGCATAACAATAACAGTACAGAACAACAGTACAATTAAGCCAAATAGTGAACGCAAGAACTGCAGGAAGTTTGAGTAAAACAAACGATTTGGATGAATTTTGAGCAGATATTTCCTGTGAATATTGCATCAGAAATTAGTTTTCCTGTTATTTTTAGGAACTTAAATACAATTCTCTGTATTGTGTATTTTTTTTTTTTAATTTTTAACAATCATTCATACTTAATATTCTTCTTTTTTGATAAATGCAGTGTTTTCTTCTCCCTGACACTTGACCATTGTTGTAGCTCTTTGGTTGTTTTAAGTGCGTACTTTACAGTTTAGCAGAGAGGGACGACGGCTCTATGAATATAACTTGTGTTCAGGTCTTCACCATGCCCTTATCCTGTTTATATTTTAAATAATAAACCAAACTTTAGAAATAACAATTTCATTTAGTTTTCTTCACAGAAATGAATGAAATGCTGAGATATTGGCCAACTTTATATTTATTAAAAATGTACACTCCTTAAAATCAAGAAGGCCTCGCGACCCTCCATGAAGCTTTGGCGACCCCTAGAGGGGGGGTCGCGACCCCTAGAGGGGGGGTCGCAACCCCCAGGTTGGGAACCAGTGATGTAATTAATTGAGAGATTGGCATGTTTACAACAAGATTAGGCAGGGGACGATGTCCAAAGGTTCAAACTGCTGTGTCAATATTTGCTTGTGTAGTTAGAAACTTAGAGAATAAATAGCAGTCTAATAAAGGTAATCAGTAGAGGGTTTTTTTTGCATAAACTGATATAAGTTATTGGATTGAATCTGTTATGGTTATTGTTACCCTTTGAGGAATTTGCCGAAAGGCATCAAAGAACTGTTTGGCCTTCTCCTCCGGCATGCCGGACACAATAGAGCCCAGCGTAAAGACGATAAAGCCGTCGTCTCCTGAGCTGTTCACAAACTCCTCCAAGTCCTGCAGGAAGGTTGGAAAAGACACAAAAATTAGTTCTCAGTCATAATGAAAAGTGAGATCAAGTGGGCAATGAGCAAAGTGCACCAACTTTTTGGCTGGACCGCAGAGGGCCAGCCCTACAGACGCAAAAGTCTGTCACTGAGTGAGTGAGTGAGTTACAGGATTGGTCGGCTGGAGTTGCTGGAGCTTCCTCATTGGTCGTTGCTCTTTCAAAATGAAAAGGCGGAGAACAGTTCTGTTTTTTTGCATAATGTATGTCATGATAATACCTTTTCACCTTGTATACAATGTATAATATACTGACTAGTAAATGTTACCATTTACATTACTGAATGCCATTTGCTTCATTATAAGTTGGCTTTCAATCAAACATTAAGATATAAGTGAAAAAAACTGTTCACAAAATATTATAGATATGACCACTGACTATTTGTGTAAGAATTTAGCTACAAATTCAAAGACTTGACCATACGGTCCAGCCATATACTCGGTTTTGACCGAGTCTTGTTTATTTTAGGGTGCCGCCATTATATCACTTCCACCTGAAAGCTACTATTTTCAAATATATTGAAGGGAAATCATTTGATCCACATTGTATTCAGCACAGATCCACCAAATCAGTATGTGGTGGAAATTCTTCTAAAATACTGAGAGTTGCTAGTTCTCCTAGAAATTAGAGACTGTGTGAGGAATCAAATCTCTTTACTTCATGCAGCATGGAGGGAAGACCCATATGGTTGCTCTCTGCCTCATATATCATCAGGTCAACAAAAGAAGTTTGATTCAATCAGTCTTTCACCTTAGGTCTTCCTCACAGCTGGCTATCTCACACCTTAAACCCAGAGAATCACATAGGCATCACCAAATCAATACATTGATTAATAAATCTAAAATGTTCTGTGATTCCTGTTAACACAACCGCTCTCTTCTTTTCTTACTGTAGCTGGATTTCCTGGCTCAGATTTCACACACTGAAACTTCCATTAGAGCAGAAAAACCTGTTCTTTCAGTGTTGTGAGCCAAATCACGATAACCAGTCAAAGCTATCTTTACAATCTTTTCAGTACCAGTGAAACATATTTATCTCCATATTCAGTTCAAAGATTAAAGTACTTTCTTGTACCACAGAAAATGATTACTGAAAGTATTTGTTATTTGTTGTATAATGTTGAAATATTTTGCAGGTCCCCAAAATGTTTGTATTTATTTTTACTAATACAAAATAATACAAACAAACAAGGTGCTTGTCTATACTCTGAAACAGCTGTTCTGTTATGGAGCTTTCTTCCTATCTATATTCAAGAGCGTGGTCTTTCAATCTGAGAGCATGACTCATTGATTTCATGTTAAGATTTTGTAAAACCCTGCCTTCGCAGTCAAACAGCCCCTGCTTGCACTTGGATTTGCTTTGCTTCTGCTCAAACCATATGCTTGCACTCAGATATATATTGTTGCTTGCACAGATTGACATTTGCGCGTCATGAGTATGCATTCTATGCCACTTTTTGCGTGTCATTTGTACGCCACGCAACTAAACTACGGTAATGTCCGCAGTTAGGTTGAGGAAACAAAACCACTTAGTTAGGTTTAGGAAACACGTCATGGTTTGACTTAAAATAAGTATGTAAACTAAGTAAAACATGTACGGAAACAATGTAACAGAACTACGGAAAATATATCACAAACGTTACTAAAAACAAACGTCACTAACGAAACGTACAAAACGACACCGGTCTCAAACAACGGTCTCCTGCTGAAAAGTCTGGTGTTTGTTGGACCTGCCTTTATACTACGTCACTAACTCTTACCGTAGCATTTATACGCGGATGTGTTTACAGTGTAGTCAGTACAGGATACATGGCGTACAAATGACATGCGGAAATCAAGAAAAGTGTACTTATTACACGCTAAATGCCTTGAGCATTATCATGTAATTCATACGCCTTTTCGTGCGAACGGGCTGGACGGGTGGTTACTCTTTAAATGGATTTTTCTACTTCCTCCCTCCAAGGTTTTATTAAATGTACTTCCCTTGCTTTCTGTACGATATTTTGAATAAAATGAGTCATGCTCTCAAATTGAAATAACACACTTTTGAATAAAGATAGGAAAAAAGCTCGACATTATGTTTCCTGAATCTTTTTGCAAGCACTAATGCAGAGATGTTAAATTCCAAATTATTATGTCAATTTAAGTTTGCAAAAAAACAATCATATTCAGAAAAGTTGCTGACGGGTTCAGCGCATACTGCACATGAAAAAGATAAGCAAATGAAATATGTGCGATCCTTTAAGTCATGGACACAGATATGAAACTAAGATTTAAAGCTGCATCAATTCCTTTTTGTGGCCACTTTGGGTCACAAGAAATCTACAACAAGCTGAAAACCACATATATTGGACATTTTATCAGCTTATGAAGTTAATTTAACCAACACACAATGATCTGTTTGCACGTTAGACAGACACAAAGCAACATTAGCTAAACATTGGGCTGAAACAGCTGCAGAGTTGTGTAATAATTCTCCATGGGTTCATCACTATGAGAGATCCCTTTCATATATTACATTGTCATTTGTTTAATTGTTAATATAAAACTATTGATTGGTGTTTTTTCCGGTTTTGAGTGTAGTTTTCATTACATCAACGTCTAAGGGGTTTGCTTTAGCCTGACTCAACCCAAAGCAAGTCTGTGCAATGTGCCTTGAGTGAATCCAGATGTGATGCCTGTTTGTTTACTCTGGCATACATTCTTTGAATACTCACAGCTGGAAGAGGAGCTTTCTTTGCACAATTGATACCTCCAATGAAAAACATGTTTGGCAAGAGAGGTCTGGGCCATTCGAAAACAAAGTCGTATCTGAGCAGCCAGATAGCGCCGTGACTAAGAAGGTCCTTGTAGGTCATGTCGTCTCCTACATACTTCCTGACCGCATCGTCAAAGCGGGTATACATTATTCCGCACAAGTAGGACTCCAATATAGACATGGCCATGTTTTTGACTCTCTGTGGGAAGTTCATGATGTCTGTATTGCCAGAGAAGGCCGCAGGAACGTAGGAGGGAGGAGACGGGCACTGGTTAGCCTTTATATCCAGCCCACATGGAATCCCACGCAGGAAATAAACAGCTGGAATGGAAAAGACATGAGAAAGGATGGAGCCGCAGGGGAGGAAGGGGTCTGTAAGCACAAGATCGAAGCCCTTTTCTTTCAGTCGACTCATTAGAGGCTGGTTGTTCAGCAAACTCTCGCAGGCTTTCACCTCCATTGAAGTATAGTTAACCAAACGCTGCACATTGATAAACAAATCTGTGATTTCTGGTGGCTTGAGGAAAACTCCATCCCTCAGCTGCTTGAATCTATCGTCCAGTTCAGCTTTGGTGTACGGCACTTGGTAGATCTCAGTCTTGTAGCTCTCCGAGCCGTGGATCAACAGGCTTCTTTCAGGCACCAGCACCGACACCTCGTGGCCCCTTTGGCTGAGCTCCTTCACCAGTATCTTCATGCTAAGCCAGTGACTCCCATCCACAGGCATAACCAGCACCTTCCCCCCGTGAACGGGCTCCAGACTGAGGCAGCACAGCCAGGCTGCCAGTCCCAGAGCAGGAAACCACACCCCGCTGCTCATTGCTTCTTCTCTGTAGTGCAAGCTGGCTCGTTGTAAGAGCTAGTGGTAGCTGTTGTTGGGAGGTAGCTTTATGTGTGTGCGTGAGAGGGATTGAGTATGTGTGTTTAAGCTCTGCAGGAAGTTGGGGCTGCGTTTGTAGGCAGGCTATTATATAACCACGGGAAGACAGAGTGAGTAGAGATACCCAGTCCCAGCCTCCAGATAATCACTCACTTATGGACTTTGCTCATTTTCTTCTCACGACATGCCTTTCCTCTCACGTCTTGGTATATTCAGTTACATTCAGCATATTTACAAGTGACATAATGCAACTTTTACCAACTTTTGTATGTGAAGTAGAGCCATCTAAACATTATAAAAACAGTATGTTTATCCGATGAAATATGTTAACAGAAATGAGTTTAGCGTCTTTGGGGATACCAGTAGTAAAACTGATTTTCCTTATTCTATTATTCATCATGCTGATACAATTTCTGTTTGTATTTTATTCATTTTCTTCACCGTCTTTAAGACTTGCAAGTCATAGTGGTTATGCATGTTTGCAGCTTGTACTGCCTACTGATAGGAGCAAAGTCCTCTGTTTACTTAGGCTGCTCCTTCTCTCCTCTCCCTGGAAAACATACCCATGCGTGATTGAATATGACCTTTTTTTACCTCTGTGTTTTTTTTCTCTCTCTAGTCACACGCACATGTATACCTACAGCTATTGTGAAAAGACAGATGGCGTGCAAAGCCAGATGTAATAAGAAACCAACACCCTCCTCTTTGCAGGGGGGGTGATAACATCAAACCAACAATGTAATTCCTGACATTTTAACCTTGGTTACAACTGGCTTTGCCTCACGAAACCCCTTATGAGCGTAACTGTTGCACCGGTTGTGAAATTGAATAAATGATTAGCTCATTCAAATTAAACCACTTCCACTCCTTGAAGGCGCCGGCACCCTCGGCTGACTTTACTTTTTTTAGGGGCTGTAGTGGGCTCAGTTTAGAGCTGAAGGTACTTCGTATGATACTGGTATCATATTAAACTACAAAAAAACTAAGGAATCCATTAGTACCAACCATGTCATGCTAGCATGTCTAGAAGAATGTTCAATAGCGCTACGAAATTATGCTAAATTTTGGCGAGTTAAAACTGGCTTGGTGATTTTCAAAGGGGTCCCTTGACATCTGACCTCCAGATATGTGAATGTAAATGGGTTCTATGGGTACCCACGAGTCTCCCCTTTACAGACATGCCCACTTTATGATAATCACATGCAGTTTTGGGCACAAACCATGCAGTTATTTGCATGCAGTATAAATGTGTTATTTTCGCCTATTCTAAAATGGTGTATCTGAATATTTCTGCATGCTGGGGTCCATAAACAGTCTTAAATTCCATAAATTGTGTATCACTGTAAAGCTGAGACTCTGGTGGATCCAATGAGCTCAACTGTATTCATGTGTGATAATGTTAGTCCCCATAGGAGCCATTTTATTTGAATGAAACCATTTTTTGAAACCTCACTGTATAAAATGACCTGTGGTGACCTCTAGGATAATCACAGCCTAATGAAACTTTACAGCCACAAACTACAGACCTAGAGCATTCAGAGGATGGATGGATCAAACTAGAGACCTAGAGCATTCAGAGGATGGATGGATCAAAAAATAGACCTAGAGCATTCAGAGGATGGATGGATCAGACTAGAGACCTAGAGCATTCAGAGGATGGATGGATCAAGCTAGAAACCTAGAGCATTCAGAGGATGGATGGATCAAACTAGAGACCTAGAGCATTCAGAGGATGGATGGATCAAACTAGAGACCTAGAGCATTCAGAGGATGGATGGATCAAACTAGAGACCTAGAGCATTCAGAGGATGGATGGATCAGACTAGAGACCTAGAGCATTCGGAGGATGGATGGATCAGACTAGAGACCTAGAGCATTCAGAGGATGGATGGATCAAACTAGAGACCTAGAGCATTCAGAGGATGGATGGATCAAACTAGAGACCTAGAGCATTCAGAGGATGGATGGATCAAACTAGAGACCTAGAGCATTCAGAGGATGGATGGATCAGACTAGAGACCTAGAGCATTCAGAGGATGGATGGATCAAACTAGAGACCTAGAGCATTCAGAGGATGGATGGATCAAACTAGAGACCTAGAGCATTCAGAGGATGGATGGATCAAACTAGAGACCTAGAGCATTCAGAGGATGGATGGATCAAACTAGAGACCTAGAGCATTCAGAGGATGGATGGATCAAACTAGAGACCTAAAGCATTCAGAGGATGTATGGCTTTCCTAGCTGATTGACAATGAGGGGGTTTCTGAGCAGTTTACACAACAGAAGTGCTCGCTGTCCAATTGGCAAAAATTGCAATTCTTGCAGAAATCTCCAAATGTCAAAAGTTTTTGATCCCAAATCACAGCATGGCTTTTTCTATGGTGTTCCTCAAGGTCTTGGTGTCTTAATGTGGTATTTTGGAGGAATTATTGATCATTTCTATGAATTCTCCAGTGGTAAAAAATGGTTAAATTCAGCGCCAAATCTTTGTAACAAATGGTATCAACCCAAAAATTGCTGCAACAACTTATGAGGCATAAGTGAGCATGGGGATGGACATCATATACTTCATATCATAATATCATAATGTTCTTAGCCCTTATGCACTTTTACAATTTAGTTTAATGAATGAATGAATGGATGAATGATTATTTCTGGTTTATGACTAGAACAACTTGACACAGTGCTGAGCTGCATCTCAAATTAATCTTCAGGTTCCAGCTTTCAGATGATGTACACCACTTCTATGTGACATCTACTGTTGACCTGCTATCTCCCCTTAAAGACCCCCTGAACCCCCTAAAGACCCCCTGAACCCCCTAAAGACCCCCTGAACCCCCTTAAAGACCCCCTGAACCCCCCTAAAGACCCCCTGAACCCCCTAAAGACCCCCTGAACCCCCTTAAAGACCCCCTGAACCCCCTAAAGACCCCCTGGACCCCCTAAAGACCCCCTGAACCCCCTAAAGACCCCCTGAACCCCCCTAAAGACCCCCTGAACCCCCTTAAAGACCCCCTGAACCCCCTAAAGACCCCCTGAACCCCCTTAAAGACCCCCTGAACCCCCTAAAGACCCCCTGGACCCCCTAAAGACCCCCTGAACCCCCCTAAAGACCCCCTGAACCCCCTCAAAGACCCCCTGAACCCCCTTAAAGACCCCCTGAACCCCCCTAAAGACCCCCTGAACCCCCCTTAAAGACCCCCTGAACCCCCTTAAAGACCCCCTGAACCCCCCTAAAGACCCCCTGAACCCCCCTTAAAGACCCCCTGAACCCCCTTAAGGACACTGTCTTTGACGACATGCTTTCCACCCCGCCTTCAAGTGTGGCTGTTCAGAAAAAGTATATCACTACAACACTATTGCCTACAGATGTGGTTGGACAGTACAATGTACAAACTGGTTTGTTTTGAGCATACTGGTCCCTTAAGTGTCATGCTTGAACTCTAGAGGACTCCAAAGGCTTGTGAGACTTGCATGAACTTGCACGGCCATTAATCATAAGCCTGAACCCGGCTGTTGAACCTGAAACAAGCGGCAACCTCCAGTGCCGAGAAATGAAGACAACGCGGAAGTGCCAAAAACTGCAGTTCTTCGAATGGTCACTTGAGGCTGGCTCTGAAAGCAAGTCAGTCCCCATAGACCCCCATGGTTTAAAATGCCCAACTTCACAGCAGAAATAAACATGTTTACAGCCTGATACAAAAAAAACAGTTTTGGTCTCTAATCTCTAAGATAATATCCCCGTTCATGACAACTGTGTTCACTCTGGCATACATTCTTTGAATACTCACAGCTGGAAGAGGAGCTTTCTTTGCACAATTGATACCTCCAATGAAAAACATGTTTGGCAAGAGAGGTCTGGGCCATTCCAAAACAAAGTCGTATCTGAGCAGCCAGATAGCGCCGTGACTAAGAAGGTCCTTGTAGGTCATGTCGTCTCCTACATACTTCCTGACCGCATCGTCAAAGCGGGCATACATTAATCC
The DNA here is from genome assembly GCA_916701645.2 of Sebastolobus alascanus. Lineage (NCBI taxonomy): Eukaryota > Metazoa > Chordata > Actinopteri > Perciformes > Sebastidae > Sebastolobus > Sebastolobus alascanus. The sequence continues at coordinate 129,936 of CAKAOJ020000520.1, forward strand.
GCACAAGTAGGACTCCAATATAGACATGGCCATGTTTTTGACTCTCTGTGGGAAGGTCATGATGTCTGTATTGCCAGAGAAGGCCGCAGGAACGTAGGAGGGAGGAGACGGGCACTGGTTAGCCTTTATATCCAGCCCACATGGAATCCCACGCAGGAAATAAACAGCTGGAATGGAAAAGACATGAGAAAGGATGGAGCCGCAGGGGAGGAAGGGGTCTGTAAGCACAAGATCGAAGCCCTTTTCTTTAAGTCGACTCATTAGAGGCTGGTTGTTCAGCAAACTCTCGCAGGCTTTCACCTCCATTGAAGTATAGTTAACCAAACGCTGCACATTGATAAACAAATCTGTGATTTCTGGTGGCTTGAGGAAAACTCCATCAATCAGCTGCTTGAATCTATCGTCCAGTTCAGCTTTGGTGTACGGCACCTGGTAGATCTCAGTTTTGTAGCTCTCCAAGCCGTGGATCAACAGGCTTCTTTCAGGCACCAGCACCGACACCTCGTGGCCCCTTTGGCTGAGCTCCTTCACCAGTATCTCCATGCTAAGCCAGCTACTCCCATCCACAGGCATAACCAGCACCTTCCCCCCGTGAACGGGCTCCAGACTGAGGCAGCACAGCCAGGCTGCCAGTCCCAGAGCAGGAAACCACACCCCGCTGCTCATTGCTTCTTCTCTGTAGTGCAAGCTGGCTCGTTGTAAGAGCTAGTGGTAGCTGTTGTTGGGAGGTAGCTTTATGTGTGTGCGTGAGAGTGATTGAGTGTGTCTTTAAACTCTGCAGGAAGTTGGGCTGCGTTTGTAGGCGTCTTTTGGGATACCAGTAGTAAAACTGATTTTCCTCATTCTATTATTCATCATGCTGATTGCAATTTCTGTTTGTATTTTATTCATTTTCTTAACCGTCGTTAAGACTTGCAAGTCATGTTGGTTATGCATGTTTGCAGCTTGTACTGCCTACTGATAGGAGCAAAGTCCTCTGTTTACTTAGGCTGCTCCTTCTCTCCTCTCCCTGGAAAACATACACATGCGTGATTGCATATGACCTTTTTTTACCTCTGTGTTTTTTTTCTCTCTCTAGTCACACGCATATGTATACCTACAGCCATTGTGAAAAGACAGATGGCGTGCAAAGCCAGACGTAATAGGAAACCAGCACCCTCCTCCTGGAATTTTAACCTCGGTTACAACTTGCTTTGCCTCATGAAACCATTTATGAGTGTAACTGTTGCACCGGTAGTGAAATTAAATAAATGATTAGCTCATTCAAATTAAACTACTTCCACTCCTTGAAGGCGCGGTCACCCTCGGCCGCCTTTACTGTTTTTCAGAGGCCGTAGCGGGCTCAGTTTTAGAGCTTATACTGTATGATGCTAGAAAACCTAAGGAATCCATTGGTACCAACCTTATCAGAACATCACTTATATGATGAATGCTTTTGATACACATGCTTTCATAAAAAACTGAAATACTTTTAACCTTGCATAATGTATGTCATGCTCATACCTTTTCACCTTGCATAAAATGTATAATATACTGCCTAGTAAATGTTACCATCTACTATTACTGAATGCCATTTGCTTCATTATAAGTTGGCTTTCAATCAAACATTAAGATATAAGTGAAAAAAACTGTTCACAAAACATTATAGACATGACCACTGACAATTTGTGTAAGAATTTAGCTACAAATTCACAGACTTGACCATACGGTCCAGCCATATACTCGGTTTTGACCGAGTCTTGTTTTAAATAAATTTAATTAATCTTTGTTTTTTGTTCTTTATCCATTTTGCATCGGCAATTGGGTGGAAGGGGGCTTTGGTGGAAAAATACCAAAATATCGAGGGACCATCATTTACATTTGTGCTCTATTTGTATGTTTCTGTACACCTGTTGTTTCTCCCAATAAATTATTACGGAAAAAGAAGAAGGGTAACCACAAAAAACGCAAGTGATTGAAGGAGAGAGGGGAAACACCAAATAAAAAATAAAATAATACACAGACCTATCCCACTCTAACAGACTGAACTCGAAGAGCAAATCAGGCAGATAGGTTCACGTGGTAACTTCTGCTGATACCTCCACACAGAACCAGCAACAGAGTGAAGCTCTCACAATGAGACAGTGAGTCTGAGCTCTGAAACTGGGTTAGATATCGGCTTCACACACCTGATCCTCATCAGGGACGATGAGGCTCCACAGCTGCTTCTCCTCACTGATAATTAACCCAACCAGCCGCTGAGTGGCAGCTAGTGCAAGAGCTACTCACACATTATTACTGAATCCTGTAATTTCTGATAAAGTTTGTCAAGAAAAATGACATAGAGGATCCATTTCTCCATTTAGAAATATAACTTCTCCGGCTTTAGCTCCATCACGTTCCCCCCACCTGACAACATAGCTGGAGTTTTCATGTGTCCCCCTCCTTTTGCTCAGTTACGTCCCCACAAAGGAACCCAGGAGTAACAGTTCGGATATGAAAAAAGGGAGAAAAAGGGCTGAGTTTGGGTTGATATGTAGTTCTCTATACAACATGAAAAATGCAACTTTCTTTTTTTTTATACTTTATTACAGGAGTTAATTTTACATTTGATTACATATGATGTTGTTCATATTTCATTCCTACAAGGTGTATATATTCTATAGTGAAAAAGCAAAATTGTTTGTAAATTAGAAAAAAAATAAAGAAATAAAGAAAGTAATAACAGAGATAAAAATAAGGAAAAAATTCAAGGATGACAAAAAAAAAATAAAAAAATAAAAAAAAATAGAAAAAAGCAAAACAAGAATTTAATTTAATTTAATTTAATTTTATTTCAATTAAAGAAAGTAATAACAGAGATAAAAATAATGAAAAAATTAAAGGATGACAAAAAATCAAATAAAAAAATCAAAACAAAATAGAAAAAAGCAAAACAAGAATTTAATTTAATTTAATTTAATTTAATTTAATTTAAATAAAAAAAAAGCTACTTTCATGTTGCATTGCTGGCATCCAGACACAGGTGTTACAGCCGGCTCCAAGGCTGCAACAGAAATAGAAAACCTGGCAAGTTAAAAGTACTAAATAGGCACATTTATTCACAAAGTAACAATAAATAACAAACATGGAAGTCAGTAATCAGTAATGTAAGCATGTGTGGATGTGTGAAAATGTCTGAAGCAAACAAAACTGGAACAAAACAACAGCGGTGTCAGAGAGAGAAGAGAGTGTATTGGAGAGGTCGTCACAAAGGAACTTCCTAACACAGACATGTTGTAACATTTCATGGAGAACCAGGATGGGAAGTTGCAACGTGTCATGACAGATCTCATGTAATAAACATTTTCAGCTCCAAACAACACATTATCATGTGTAGCTCAAAGACAGGCTTAATATGAATGAAATTCTAACATGCTCATAAAAGCTGAGAATCCAGTAAGAAAATGAACAAGTATGACAACATGCTGACAATCTGATGAATTTGAATGTGTGTTTGGGAAACAGGAAGACGCTGTGTGTGTTATTTGTCTGTTTGCAGCCAAGCTGACGCCTGTTATATCTGCACAACCAAATAAAATTGCTTTTTGGGATTTTGTCTATTTATCTGCACAGTATGTGTCGGTTATGTTCATATTTTGAGCATTTTACGACAGACGTCTTTTCATTCACAGTATGATTTTACTGAAAATGTTAATAAGAGAAACATCTGACTGTTTAAGTGCTTTGAAGGCGTACAAAAAGAAAAAAGAGCCTTTTATGATAAACTCTTGTGCTATAATGTAGTTTTGATGCTGCTGCAAACTATGAAGTGATTGTTCTGTTCAACCAGACGGTGGTGCCAGAGTCATCAGAGCACCTCCAAGTGGATTTTTTCTATTTATTTACTGTATCATACATCGTCTCCCTCCTGCACCAAACGCTGCAGCAACTAGCCAGCTCTGTGTTCTTATCACTTAAAACTAAGTGGACCAAAACCGTGACACATTTGTGTAAAAGACAACGGTCGTGAGAATCAGTTGATCCTATCAAGTTACTGCATCATATTAAATATATATAGAGGTGAGATCCAGTTCATAAAAGTTAATAACAGCCTGATAACAGTGTTCAAAGTTCAGGACAGTCGGGATTATTTCTGCCTAACTCACCGTGAAAAGTATTTGCAAATGTGATGCCAACTGTGAAGACTGCAGTGTAGTTTCATGGTGATGTATGCCTTGTAGAAAAAAACCTGATAAGCATGACTGTGTACGTAACCAGCAGTGTGTACTCCCTCTCTGTCTTTCTCCTTTTACTCTAACATGTCACACTAAACATGGGCGAGTCTCTCCTGAGATTTTGTTGGTGTTCCAGTTTGGAGCTGATCGGCACAGTAAGAGTCGTTCTACTAAAATGATCTGCTGTTGCGTGCCTGTATGTAATTCTATCTCCAATAAAATGACCAGTGAAAGTACACACTGTCATATAAGAGGGTCATTTAATACTACCACTTTAGATTACATTTAGAACAAAGTATCCAGGCTGTAAAACAACACAGTGCCTGCTTTGTCTTATTACAAGGAATAATTCATCCCAATCTCTTTTATTATGTATGTAAACATATAAACACCAACATCATGACTATGACTAAACCCAGTGCAACATAAAGTACATTCATGAAAAGCCAAATCCATTAGTACCAACCATGTCATGCTAATATGTCTAGAAGACTGCTAAATAATGCTACGAAATTACGCTAAATATTGGGGAGGAAAAACTGGCTTGGTGATATTTCAAAGGGGTCCCTTGACCTCTGACCTGAAGATATGTGAATGTAAATGGGTTCTATGGGTACCAGCGAGTCTCCCCTTTATAGACATGCCCACTTTATGATAATCACATGCAGTTTGGGGTAAAAAAAACATGCAGTTTTATGCATGCAGTACAAATGTGTTATTTTTGTCTATTCTAAAATGGTGTATTTGAATATTTCTTCATACTGCGGTCCCTAAAGTCTTGGAATTGCATAAGTTGGGTATCACTGTAAAGCTGAGACTCTTGTGGATCCAATGAGCCCAACTGTTCAAAGTTCAGGACAGTCAAATGTCATGCCAACTGTGAAGACTGCAGTGTAGTTTCATGGTACATAAAGTACATTCATGATAAAAGCAAGCGCTCAATATGACTTTTAAACTTGCACCTCTCAAATACAAGAGAACAGAACAAAATGTACAACAAACTCTATTTTGGGGGCAAATATAAATGTGCAGTGCAAAGCCTTCTACTACATGTAAACTGAGACGAAGAAGATTTTCCTCTACTCTTGAGATGTTGCATATAACATAAGTTTATATGGTCGGAAAATGACTACTCCCGGATGGATGGAGACATGAACTGATCTCAGACATTCAAATCTGGATGTACTGGGTATCAGTAACTTTTACTTTTAAATTAGTCTGCAATACAAAATAAAGATTTTAAATTTGTTGGTGATGTTTTAACTGTGACTATTCCCACAAAAAGGATGGCAGGCAGTGCAATAAATCAAAAGTCTATTGAGGCGTTCAGTAGAAAAGAAATAAATAGTAAGGAGATACCTCCACGCTGACCTGATACGGCCTCAGTGCTGCAATCAGCGACTTTTTGTTCTTCTTGTGTTTCACTGTCTCACCTTTAGATTTAGCCTGCTTTGCCTCAATGCCTCTAACACATACTGTATCTATCTATCTAATCACTGGACTTTGGTCACACAGCCATTAAAGCTTAAATTTAGATTAGTCTCGCAAACGCTCAGAGCTGGAAAAAAGGCCACTTCAAATAAGTAAAAAAAACAATGAATACAAGGTATTTTTGTTTGAAATCAGTAAAAAAATCTGCCAATGGAACAAGTGAAAATTCGCTTGGTAAGAGTTAAAAATGTAATATTTAGGCCTTATAATTAAGTTAGCTGGGAAAACTAATTTTGAGCTATATTTCAGCAGTATGTAATGCTTGTAATGCTCAAAAGTAATATTATTTTTCCAAGAGATGCATTGTCTAAAAACAATTGTTTCATGTTAAATGATTTCCAATAATAAATATATTCATACATTTGCATAAAGCAGCATATTTGTCCACTCTCATGTTGATAAGAGGATTAAATACTTGACAAATCTCTCTTTTTGATACATTTTGAACAGATAAAAAATTTGAAATGAATCACGATTAAATATTTTAATCGATTGACAGCCCTAATATGAACTGATTAACCTTTACATCTGCACACTGCAAACTAACTGTAAAGTAAAGTGAGGTGTTTGGCTGTAACCACGTGGTGGTGCCAAAGTCACATGGATCCTTAAATCCCAGTCTTGTTCACAGTAGAAAATGGTTTCTCCTTTGTAGCCATCAGCAGCTCAACGTTTGACCTCTTGCTGTCTGCACTGTGTGGTCAGAACTGCTGCATCAGCCACTTCTCAAATGAAGATCACTCACTATTGTGTTTTTTTTTATACTGGCATCATTCAAAAAGCCCTGTGGATATGATTGTGTTTACAAGTTGGAAGTCATTATTGTGTCATATTAAAACCATAATAAAAAGTTGTGTATGCATTCTGCAGATCTTCCAGAACATCTCACCAGGTGCAGAGCAGCACGTTTACTCTAACGTGACAAATAAAACACAGTGCGGAAACGTTTAAAGGGTTAAACTCGTGGACGTATTGCTGAACAAAACCTGATAACAGTGACATCCAGCCTCTTACTTGTCTCCTAGACGGAGAGAGTGAGACTTCAGAAGCAGATCCTCGGTCTGACTCTCTGCACGGATGCGCGCCGACCTTGGAGTCTCCAGACGCGCAGCGGAGGATTTTGCGCACTGAGATCAAGTCGAGCTGGAAGAGAGCGCACAGCGAGCGGACTGCTGTGTGACTGACTGCCGTCCTGTCTCCGGATCCGGGCTCACTTGGCTATACTTTACCGCCTCATTTCATTAGGCTGATACCACTGCAGGGGGAAATATAGTCTCCAGTTTATTTCGGTTTGGCTCGATTCGCAACTTAGAGGAGTGTTTCAACTGAATGTAGCCGTTTGTTTGTAGAGAAGCCCAAGTTCTGCTCAGGGAAGATTCACTCAACATCCTGAGACACGGAGGCGTTTCAGAGGATTTTAGGACTCTTTCCTGAGAGTGGATTGAACAAGGATGATTGCAACAAAGTGAGGTATTACATTTGAAAAAAAAAACGGTAAGGAAAAGTTTTTATTTTCTTCTAAAGATGAAATTCAAATGTACAATCTTTAAAATCCTCCCACATTTAACGAAGGGATTTTAAGATGATTTCACGTGGTAAATATTTCCACTTTTCTCGCAGGTGATCACAGCAATGCTTCAACGGCATGTGCGTCTGTCCCTCTCCGAATCTTCCAGAGAGGATTTAAGCGCCGCTCATTTTGAATAAAACCGAGAAGTCATCGAAGATGAGAGCTCTGCAAACATTCCTGTTTCTTTTCCTCCTGCAGCAGGTGAGCTGTGAGATGGTTGAATGAGAATATGTAGAAATATGTGTGTGACCAAGAAGGCTTTAAAGAGAAAGTTAGAGACAGGAAGTGGCTTTAATGTGCTGTCTGTTTTTATTATTATTATTCTGCTGACCCCTTACAAGATATTTGTTTGTCTCAGTCAAAGTTTTATATATTTATATTATATGTTGTTTATATTTATATATTTTGTTGATTTTTCAGTTATTATAAATCTGCATCATATAGCCCATGCAATATAAGATTTATCAATTAATCACCACATAATGCCAAATGACAATTCAATAAATTCCTGTCGTCTAATTTTAGTTGAACTCATGTTTTAGAGGGGATAAGCTTGATTTGTGTTATTTGAATTTATTTAATAAAATACCCAAATACCCTATTTTAAAGAACATGATTTTTAGACATTTATTAAGATAAATGATACCTCATCACCTCTAAAAAATATGGTCATATAACATTTCTGCAGCTTATGAAAAAACATAATTTAGAAACATAAAGGTGATTGGATTTAATTCTGCAGAAAAGACTGTGACTTTGTCAATAGCCATAATGTATAATATAATATGCAGTTAATTCCCCTAATAGCATTATTCATATTTGGTATTGTGACTTCTTAGCAAACATTTAGATATAGAAAAAAAATGTTAGTGCATGTGTATTTGTACAATAATACAGAACATTAATTATAACATTACATTAATATGAGCATAATGCTCATTATATTCTAATGAACAATTCTGCAGTATTAGATTAGATGTAGTATTAATTTAGAAGTGGAGTTAATGTAGTTTAAAAAAATCAATTTAATATTCTCTGAATATATACTAGCATTTATTGATGTGCTTACTTGCAGAGTTTATAGTTTTTTCTCATTGTGGTGAGTTTTTATGTATTATGTTATGGCCTTGTTGTCCTGCTTCTGTAATTTATGGCTCAACGAAACCAACATAAACCAACTGCCTATCCATTTATTCAGCTATACTATCACATGATATTTGTGGTTAGCAATCATTTTCATTTATTTTGCTCCTGGGCTCGAACAAGATTTGACCTCTGTGTTGAACCCTCGACAGCCGTGAAGTGTCTTCGCCGTACAAAAAAAAAAAGACAACTTAGAACAATAGGTGAAAATTGCAGAACCCACAGGTTTTCAAAGCCTGCGCTGTTCCTCCTTTATGACTTACACAATGTGACTACATGTGAAATGATTCGTGTTTACCTGAGATTCATTGCCTAAAGCTTCTTGACAGAATCTTTCTGTAGTCTAAATCTGTTATTATTGCAGGAATAAGCTCTCTAAAGGAAGATCATAAGCTTTAGGGAAATATAAAGGTCTTTTTTTTGTGTGTGTGTGTGGGGGTTTTATCGTGATCATCCTTGCTTTACGGACTCTTGCCGTGATCAGACATGAACAGAAAATGCCATGTGATTGAAGAAGTTCTTCACATCTGCGCCATCCTCAAAGAGGGCTTCTTTAGAGATAGCCTTGAACTGTGCAGATGCAGCGGCAAAGTGCTGTCTGCTCCGGCTGCTGTTGTAATCGGCCTTGTGCCTGTTGGGAGCTTTGCCTCCAGAGAGAGAGAGACAGGCTGCCTCCCTGGAGAGTTTCTCTTCATATGCCTCAGTGGCTCTTCCCTCCCAGCAGACCCACCGCTGGCTGACTGGGGACACACTGGCCCTTATCAATATTCCCCCACCTTCCAAAGGGGGAGCAAATGTTTAAATACCAGGCTGAAAGCATGAAATAGGCACCAAACTTCTTGAGCTGCAAACAACTTTTTTCTCAGTGTGTCTAGTTTGCTGTGAGGACTGTAAGGTTGTGATTGGGGTGATATTTCAACCCATGGTGTCACAGGATGTACCTCAGACAACTGAACCACCAAAAGGGTACGTTTTCATTGTTTCAAGTAGAGGTTCAGTGTCTGCTCTGTAGCAGCCTTTAGTCTCACATACTTGTGGCCGCATCACCCAAAACAAGAAGCCAAAACACAAACACTTTCTTCTTTTCTTTTCCTCCTGCGTCTTCATACACACTCGTTACAGAAAACACCCAGAACATGAATCAAACGGTGAAAATGTAACCCCGGCCCGAGCATCTGTGCCATACCCGAGGGACAAATAAGAGGGTCAAAGCCATCCTGGGAGAATCCATTCTTCCCCATGACATCTGCTGCAGTTATCCCGTGTGCAGTGACAGCAGAACAATGTAGATGAAGATAAAAACATACTTGAGAGCCTGCTCTCTGCCGCCTGTCCTGCCCTGCAGATTGCATGCAGGGAAAGGGTTTTTTCCAACGCTGCTTGGGATTAAGTGTGAGAAGACGTTGACAAGGTCTATTACGCCTTTATTGCCGGGGTGAGAGCTCTTTGGTAATGCTATGTCACGACAAAGCATCTATGTGGCCCATGCCAGGAGGATCAGCGGCGGTGTTAAATGTATATCTACCTTCTGTGTTAGCGTAAACGCCTTCCAGTTAGGGTCGGACCGAGCATCCTCATAGAAGGGTGTGACGCATTAGAGAGACAAAGCTTAGCTGGTTACTCGTAAGCCGGACGCGTCTTGTCCTCTGGATCCGCTACACGCTTGGAGTTCATCCCCGCAACTTTGATGTGCACTGATTTAAGGGATTACAAGTCATTCCCCAAAGGATTTAGCATTAACTTCAACAGTTATTTATTAATTTATTAACATGTAGTCGCTTGATTATTTATCTGTCCATGAAAGTGGGAAATAACAAGAAAGTCAAGAATGTGAAGTCGATTCGGTTCAGCTTTAGCCGCTAATGTTATTGTAAAAGATTTTTTTTCCCGCTTGAATTTTTTCTCTGCAGTGCCGGAGTGAGACGCCGCGGCTCTATTCAAAGTCAGAAAGGGCTCTGGCAAGGACAACAGTTTTATCCCTGTCTTCATAACAAAACACAAATTCTACATAAATTCCCTCTCTAAGGGCTCTTTAACCCTTTTCCCCTTCCCCACGCTCAATTAGGTTTGCTTTTATTATTTATTTATTGTATATTTAAAGGCAACTAACACTGGGAAGAGTAATAAAATGTACAGTGGGGGGATTAGGAGCAGCTCTTTAATCTCACGCTTCTGATAATGCTGCATGGGCTGATTGATTAGTTTTTCAGGAAGCTTATGTCAGAAAAACCTAATCCGTCTTTGGATTGTGCCAGCCTTGTAAGGTTTTCCGTGCTGCCACTTTATCATGGCGGCGAATTACAGAGCTGCTGGGCTGTGATAAGGTCCTCGTCTCTTTTACAGACCCCACCGCCCAACCCTCTGCAACCCCCCCCCCCACCCCCTTTCCCTCTGGACAATAAAAAAAATTGTGTTTATATTCTTCACATCCCTGCTCTGCCTGGTCTTCACATCAACCTCTCCCAGGATTTGCCTTGTAAGAAAGAGAGAGAAAAAAAGAGTGGAACTTAAGTCTTCAAAAACCCACCAGAGAAATTGGGTGGAGAGAGAAAAATATGAGAGAAAATTGCAGGCAGGCCAGTAGAAATGTCTGTGGAAGTGATTAAACATTGGATTGACGGAGTGAAGGGGGCCTTGTATGCATGCGCTGCCTTCCAGGAATCATTTGAGCTCTTACATGGTGCTGATGTGTATCTGCGCTCATATTGGGGTCACAATCTTTCCAGCCAGAAGGCTTGACTAGATAATCCCTCATAAACAATAGTGTCTGTGGCATTTGCAGTGCTCGGCCTGTCGTCTCGGACCTCTGAAGGAAAAGGTTGCCATTCCTGCGCGTTAAATCCCTCAAATGTATCTCGCAGCTACTACAGGTTGTATCGACTGCATTGAGCCCTGCAACCTATTCCTTTTCCAATCATCAATCATAATTGTGTGCACGCTGGCAATAAATCCATGATAAAGGTCCTGAAATGAAAAGAGAGAAGTTCCAAATGATTGATAGGTGTGACGCAATTGCCCTTTGCATCGACAATGACCATAATCTGGCTGCTGGATGGACCATTAAAGACTTAACTCAAACAATTATGAGCAGCGTGATTACTTTCCCCCCAGCTTCTCTCATGATGTGAACTAGTGAAGTTCTGAGCAGTTGCACCCACTGTGGCGGCTCTGGTGCAGGAAACATTATGTTTAATATGATTTTGAGTTTCCTGTTCTTGGTCCACAGCTATGAATTTTTATGGGCAATGTGCAGCCCGAGGCAGTGTTGGATCTGGAGGCTCCGCTACCTTATAGCGTTGTCATTACCGCTCTGCAGGGTCAGAAACATCCAGCACACTCTCTGAAGCACATCCTCGCTGTTAAGCAGCTCTTTTTACTGTCTGCATCGCTTTCCACCGCTGTGCTGCAACAAAAGAGATCAGCTCATATACTGCAGGTGTTTTGTCTGAATCGTGTGTGGATGATGATGGAATATCGTCTGAGGAATCAGGATGCCACTTTGTCTTTTATTAAATCAAATATTGAAGTAGTTGTCTTGTTGCTGTACAGCCGCGAGTTCTCCGTTTATGTTTGAAATACGTCACCATCAGCCGCGTCGTCACATAAAACCGCGACTCCAGAGGCACAGAAGCAAAGTTTCTGCCACTTTACAAACACTCTCAGAAATAGTCACAAAATGTAATGTATTGATTTGTGTACATAGACACAAATTTGTCATTTTTTTCGTGATGTCAGCAAAAACTAAATTTTTATGTAATCCACATAATTGTAAACTGGGAAGTACAATAAAGAGTGGTGAACACCGCATAGGGAGGACGTCGGGGTGGATGGGTGGTTCAAAAAACACCGAACTTTCACCCAGGACACCAGTGTTCGTACCCCGTGTGAAACCAAAAGTCAACGTTGATTTATTTGTCACGTTACTTCCGGAGTTATTTATTTCTCTGATGGCAGAGGCTGCTAAGCTGCCAACTTTGCCCATCAGGATGTAATCTAAATACTCATTCACACACCGATGGCTCTGCCTTCGGGAGCAATTTGGGGTTAAGTGTCTTGCTCAATGAGACATCGACATGTGACCCGGAGCAGCCGGGGATCGAACCACCGACCTTCCGATTGGTGGACGACCTGCTCTACCCTCTGAGCCACAGCCGCAGCCGAATTTAAATTTTCTTGACTGTTTCATGAACTGCCGAAAGACTGTGTTGCCCTGACATGTAAAGTTCTTAATTACCACCTTGTTTGGTGCTTCGGAGAAGGCAATCACACCACATGTCAGAGCTCGGGAAAAATGATTGACCTCTTTAATTAAAACTGTGTTGCTTTCCTGTAAAAGGAAAAAGGTGTGACAGCTTTTGAATAAGCACAATAAATCTCCTCTCTGATTATTCTCACTTTTTTGCATTTTCTCCTCTGCCTCCGGGCTTTGAGACCTTTCTTTTCCAGCTTGTCATTTCCAGCCCTAACAAAGCACTGTCAGCTCCCCTCTGTCTTTGTGTATTTCCTGTGAAGTACCTGTCTTCAGAGCCATTCGGAGAGAAAGGAAGCAACGTCTTCCCCAGTCTTGTTTCTTCTTCAAAGGGAGCCGTTGCTGTGAAATCAGCCGAGGCGCAATCTGCTCTGAGAACAGAAACATTTGCTCTGTCACATTTAGCGGACGTACGTTTGAGCAAATCAAGCGAAAACATTTTCGAATAAAACACCCGTATCATTTGCAGCGCGGATTTGAAGAGAAGAAAACACAAAATTGAAGTTGTCACACAGAAAGCTCAGTGAGAGAAACATTTAGATTACGTCTTCCTGAGATGAAAGACTAAAACTGGAACCCTGAAGCACGCCGTGCCTCCTCAAGTATTAGCTGAGCAGTTTTACAAGCATGACTACCATTGTTGTACAAAGTAGGTGTTAAAAATTGGTCAAGAGAATGATAATTACACTGAGTCCAACGTGCTTTTGTGGTATTATCCTCCTGAATCCCTGCTATCAGACGTACGGAGGTGTGCTGCCGGTGTCAGGAGCCAGCGCTGGAGTTGGCGCTCTGACCATGTAAGGGGATTATGAAACTGATGATGCGTTGAAAGGTAACGCCTGCCTAAAAGTGAAGTGTTCGGGGCTTTGCTGCTGCTGTCACATGTGGCAGGTGCTGAGATAACACAAGTATCCAGATTACCTGGAGGCTCTCGTCCCAAAGCCCCTCCTCGCTCTCCTTCTTCTTCTCTCCTAGTGGGATCTTTGCCAACACTTTGTGAACACCTGACATCATCGCTGCATTTAAATTTCCCACACCGACTTTCACCCGCCGGGCCTCGCCACTGATGGAGGTGGAGGATGGAGGCCATTTTGATTTTTATTGATTTTCATGCAAGGAAAGCGTTGGATCCACAGTAAATGTTCACAAAATCATAAAGCTTCTTCCTTGATCTATAAAGAAAAGTTACTGATAAATAAATAGTTCATCGCATCCTAGATTTTTCCAACCATTAAATAGAGTTCTTGCTTTAAACAGCTTCAAACAGCTGTGGAATGTAATTGAGTACATTTACTCAGTTACTGTGCAGGGTCGGGATGATATAGGATTTTATCGCAGATCACGATTATTTACTACAGCACTTTACTAGTTTGCACTCTGGTTAGATGCAACACTGCATTTCGCTGTACTTGTACTTGTACTATGTGCAATCACAATAAAGTTGAATCTAATCTAATCTAATCTAATTATCAGTATTAGTAGGAGCATTAGTACTTCAGTAGTAGAAGTGCTGTTTTGGCAGTATTAGTATTTCAGTAGTATATCAGCAGTAGTTGTAGTATTTTAACAGTAACAACAACAACAGTCTGAAGAGAAGCAGTAAGACAACAACGGGGTTCTGTGTGATATTGGCTCTGGTTTGCTTCAAGTACAGTCGCCTGTAAGTTGTGGTTGATGTCCTGGTTTCCTTGCATTTTTGACTCATATTTGACTCCAACTTTCTCTGCATTACGGCACTGATGGAAAATGTTTGTGTTTAACAGATTTCTTTTGCAAATAGATTTGTCAAAATATCTTTATTTTACCCAAGAGAAAATAGATGATGCAGATGACATGAAGCCGTGAGGGTGACTTTAAACTAGTTCCTATGTTGCCGGCGACTGAGTTGATGTAATACTTTGAGAGCTCTTGGTAGGAATGCTCTAACAGGAGACGCTGCTTGGCATCCAAACAAAATATGTCATCGAGGTCGAAGTTAAATGTGGCATAATTTCCTGTAATTTGTCCTGTTTATTTAGGAAATACTGAAACACGTTTCTGCAATTCTGTCTTGGCAGCTTCGTCGCTGCAGCAGCGGTTATTGTGTGTGATTTGTGCAGTTTAATGTACTGCTTCCTGTAGAGAAATACTCTCTAAATGCTTCACTATGAAGACAAATAGAAGTCCACCAATGTCCAAATAAGGCATGATTTCAGTCACTGTCGGCTGCTGGGAGGAGAGGATGGTGAGACTGAGCAGGAACAGAAAAACACTGACACTATATAAACATGACTAATAAGTCACATCGTAGGATTTATGCTAGCCACAGGAGGGTTATGTTACGTGCTGTAATTTATGCTAATCATAAGATGTGAGCCGCTCTGAGTGACATGAGCAGACAGTTAATATGTTGCCACAACATGTGTGCAAAAAAAGGCTCCTAAACATTCAGCCATCCTCAGCCATCCATTCAATTTGTGTCAGAATAAAATCAGGACATGTATGGACGGAGAAAAGTGGTCTACATATTCATAATTTCTTGAGCAGCCTGTATTGGAGTAGACTGAGCTCAGTAAGCATTTTCAGTTATTGCAAATTTCTCCTCTTTGTGTTTTATTGTTTGTCTGTTTGTGTTCATGCTGGCACAGCAGTATAAGAAAGATTGATAACACTAAACAAATTTCACGATAATTGGGTGATAATTAGCAAGTAACCTATTTGAAATTTCTTTGGAATTACTGCAAATTACCCCAATATTTACCTCAAATTCTATCAAAAGTTTGGCTGTCTTGACTTTGGACTTGATGGGACTCCATAAATGTTCCATAAATAGATGATAATTAGCAAATAACTTCTCTGAAATTTCTCAAAAAACTCCCTGAATTATTACATTAGCTAACAACAGTGAGATTTGTGCCTAATCAGAAGTGTCTTCTATTAGTTTTGGTTTTCCACCTTCGATGAAGAGCAGCCGCTTCTCAAGCCTAAAGGCCCTATTTTAACCATTAAAAGATATTTTAGCATATAATTATTAAATAATGTTTATAATAAAATAATTTTTCGATAAATTTTGAGGTAAATATTGGGCTAATTTGGCAGTAATTTCAAATGGGTTACTTGCTAATTATCACCTAATTACCATGAAATTTGCGGACCTGTAAAATGAAGTGTTACCGAAAGCTGTTGTTGTTTAATTTGACCATGTGTGTGTGTTGCTCGCCTGCACTGTTTTGTTGTTTAAAAATAAAAAAAGAAAGCAGGAAATAAATATTTCTTGAAGAAGGCAGTGGGCAGTATTTAGAGCTCTTGCTCTCTATCAAGGCTTTTATTGTCTTTTTACTTCTCTGCAAGCGAGGTCAGAGGTCAGAGACAGCGTCAGATCAACAGCGGGGGAGCTGCTGCGTTCCAAATTGCATATTTTTTTCTTTTTTACTTTTACTGCATCTGCCCTTACAAATGATGTACTGTTGCATACAGTATGCATTCAATTGGGACATACTAGAATGAGGAGAATGCGACCGGATGCAGTAGGACATCCTGGTATTTTTTGCATACTGCATTTACATACATATTGACATACTATGTATTGGGACATACTAAATCTTTTTCTGGCATACTATATAGTATAATATTACTGGAAAACACCTGCATGGCTCAAGGACACTTCTGCAAGATGAGTGCTTTCCTGACATAAAACTCATCAATATTGCTGAAAGAAAACAATACATTTTCAAACATTGGTAATGAAGCACAGTAGGTAGGAAATTGTAGTGTCTTATTTTAATTTACACTAGCAATTTCCAATATTTCCATTAGCCTGCTTAATTTTTAGGCTTGCGTTACACCTTACCGAGCCCCGAGGCTTCGTTTCTGTATTTCTGTGTCTGGATGGCGTTGGAGAGACTGATGTTCTTCGGCAGTCATCATGAGGTAAACGTGTCTCATTAGATCATTTTGGTGACAGATTTCATCGCACATGTAATGTGGAGTGGAGTGCATTAAATGTGAAGCAAGAAGCCAAATATTATGACATAATATTATATGTGTGGAGATACACCAAAGTTGTGTGCAGTTTGATGTTAACAGCTTGTGCTTTTAATTTCACTCCCTCTGATAACGGACGCCTCCTCACCTCTCCTCTACCTGAGCGTCTTGATAGCGCTAACGACTCGTACGCTTGTTACATGTTGTGTTTCATGACGACAATGTGATGCACGCTCTTCAGGCTCTTCAGCACATCTGTCAACAGTAAGAGGGGGAATCTATGTACTGTGGAGAGATGCAGAAACGGTAATGAAAACATCAGCATCACTTTCATTAGAGCTCACTGTTCCCTTTCCTCTCACCATCAACACCTCGACGTGATGTTAAGACAGTGAGAAGCTTGTCTGGTGTAAACGTACAGAGGTGTCGACAGGGTGAGTTTTAAGGCCTTTGAAGGTCGGCGTGACCATTTCACAACCACATAAAAGCATTGTATTCTATATGATGTAATAAGTAGGGATGCCAATCGATTAAAATATTTAATCGTGATTGATCGCATGATTGTCCATGATTAATCACGATTAGTTATTAATTAATTAATGGCACATTTTTAATCCTTTCAAAATGCACCTTAAAGGGAGATTTGTCAAGTATTTCACACCCTTCATCAATTAACAACACAAAACAATGACAGATATTGTCCAGAAACCCTCACAGGTTCTGCATTTAGCATAAAACAATATGCTCAAATCATAACATGGCAAACTGCAGCCCAACAGGCAACAACAGCTGTCAGTGTGTCAGTGTGCTGACTTCACCATGACTTGCCCCAAACTGCATGTGATTATCATAAAGTGGGCATGTCTGTAAAGGGGAGACTCGTGGGTACCCATAGAACCCATTTACATTCACTGATCTGGAGGTCAGAGGTCAAGGGACCCCTTTGAAAATGGCCATGCCAGTTTTTCCTTTTTAGCGCAATTTTGGATCGTTATTTATCCTCCTTCGCAACAAGTATGGCATGATTGGTACCAGTGGATTCCTTATGTTTTCTAGTTCCATATGATGCCAGTATCTTTTCTCTACCTTTAAAACTGAACCTGCTACAACCTCTGAAATATCGATTGCGTTAATGCGTTTAAGAAATTAGTGGTGTTAAAACAAATTTGCGTTAACGCGTTATTATTGGTTAACTTTGCCAGCCCTAATAAGAAAATAAATATATCTCACCCTTACTAGGCTCCAAATGTAATAATACATGAGATACTGGCTGCTCTTAATATTTACCACAAATTATCCCATGTTTGTAAAATGATGAGCCACAAATTCATTATTGGATCCATAACATCTTAAGCAGGAGTGTTAAGATATTAGAGGCTTCGGTCCGTCTCATTCACACAGGGTCAGGTGGTAATGGCCGAAAGGATTATACTGGAGGGGAGTAGATATGCTACACACACACTAAGCGTAGCCTCCTGTGATTGGTAAGGTGCCCCCGGTGTGGATTTGCTGTTGCGATCCACCACAGAGCTGAAGCACCTGCCATGTGTTTCCCTGGACGGCCTCTGATTAAAAGTGATGGCTCTGGAGCGTGAGGCTGTTCCAGCGATCAGAGCACCAATCTATTCTTCGGCAGCGTGTAGACTCCGGCTCTGAGCTGCCTAAGCGCCTCCGGGGCCTTCTCTCCTGGAACCGGCTCTGGGTGTGAATCATTACAAATGATATTCCCTGTAACATCAGGAGGAGGAAGGCTGGGGAAGGACGCGGGGCAAGGGGATTGAGAATGGTTTTAATGTGAGCGGAGCCGCTTGTCATGTTGGATGCTTGAAAGCTAGAGGCTGCAGTCAATCCGTCAGTCTAATGCTAGCAGTAGCGGCTGAGCAGCTCTAACACGGCAGGTGTTGTGCTGCAATATAGGCAGAGGTGGAGTCGGTGTAATTTCCGTGGGACGTCCAGATTTTTACTACGCAGAAGTGCATCAAGTTAATGAAGCTTCAGACACAGAAAATTAGCAGAGAAATGAATTGCACCACCAAAGTGAGGTCAATTTGCACAGATAAATCCATGAAGAACAGTGGAGTGCATCATTGGAACGGCTCCGCTTGCACTGATGAGCAGGTTAATTGCCCATTTTGTTTATTGTGAGGAAGATGCCTGAAACCAATTTCCCCCAGACGCATATCCCAACCTTATGTGCTGGAAAAAAATGATTATTTTAGCTGACTGATACAAGGAATTTGGTGATGAGGATGTTCTCACACAGAACACAAAAAGAGACAGAAAAGCAGATCATGAGTGGGGGCCACGTTGTCAACCATGCCAGGTTGAGAGAGATCCCATCGTCGGCATCAAAACAGCGCTGCAGCCTCGCCCGCGGCCCAGAACCCATCACAGCCGAGCACAATGTCGCCGGCTGCTCACCGCAAATGCATTTTAATGGCATCTCTTCAGATGATCCAGAAGCCAGATGTCACTGGCTTCTTAATAACTTTCTAGAGGCTAGTTCTGGTCACTGTGGCAATTACCTTTATGTCAGGCCTCTAAAAGATATGTCTACCCACGGGACAAGCAGGCAGCCAGCTCCATAATGCTCATTACAGATGAATGTCGAGGCTGATCCATCCTGACTCAGTGTGTGGCTCGCTGCTGCCCAGACCACTGTCAGTATTTAACTTCCACTAATACGTCTGGATAGTATTGATTGACACAACATTAAATCAAATATACTGTAGGCTACATGTGGCGTAAGGACGGAGCCTTTACAAACGATCGTTGAACTATACTGGGGACATTTATTTAGCCTTTATTTAGGTCCTTTGGGATACAAGAAAATTTTAAATTGTTGCAAATAAAATCAGTTTCAAACAGATAAATACATAGAAATACATAGAAACATAAAACAATAGTATTTTAAAGAGGACCTATTGTGTTCATCTCATTCATTCATACTTGTATTTTGGGTTTCTACTAGAACATGTTCACAGGCTTTAATGTTCAAAAAACGCTTTACTTTTCTCATACCCGCTGTGCTGCAGCATCTAGGCAGGTGTTATGCAAATGTGTTACTTGGTGACATCACCAAGTTACAGAAGAAGAGGTGGGACTTTAAGCAAGGTGTTTCAGGCAGTTCAGGAGCATTGTTTCTGTGGGGGAGAGTAACTCTCTTTGGCCTGGACTTTGGGCTTTGTAACTTTGCAGACCTTTTATATGCACAAAAAAACTATATAACACACCAAAGGAAAGGGAAAAAGCATAAAAGCATCATAGGTCCTCTTTAAAGGAGAATCACACAGCCCATACCATCTAATGTCTATGAAATACTTCACTTAAAAGGATGAAGTCAGATTTTATGCAACATTAACAAGTTTTCTTCAAGGCAGTTTGTGAAAAGACTTTAAAAATGAAGGAGGTACTTCTTCTACTTTGCTGTTAATCCCAAAACCAACGTGCACAGACAGAGAGTTGTACGCAGCTGTGAATGCACTTCCGACACAATTAAAAGCAAGAAGATGCAATAATAGCTTGTGAAGTAAGATAAAAGGCTGGAGATGTAGAGAAAATATACATCCGTTAACCAAAGCTATGACATCTTAAACTTTGAGGATTTTGTGTCCAAGATCTACTTTCTTTGCTCATTTATCCGCTATATTTACTTCCAGCCAATTGTGCATCTGAATTTACATTGAAGGTTTAAAATTCATAACCTGGCCAATATGACATAACTTTTTGCAAACAATCTCACAATGCAACACTTTGTTTTTGCTCCTGAGATTACAGAGTGTAAATTACAGCTCTACCTGTCAGTGCAAAATGATGATTAATAAATGTAAGAAATATCATGGAAACATCCGCCATAAGCAGCTTCAATATTGTTTGTCACATTTCATTATTCAGCATTTATAGTTCGCCCACCTTTATGTTTATGGCTGCATCATTACTCTTTTATAAGCCACGTATACATTTGACTGCTGTGGTATATAGATGTAATATCTCTGCTTGGAGCTGTGAGGTTCATGCACCTCTCTGTGTTTTGTTTAGGACATGCAGGAAAAGGAAGAAGCTAAAACCACACAGACAGATATCCACAACGTTTGCCACTAGTGCTGTTAAAATGAGGTCTGGTGTTTTCAGCTCCTTAAGTCTGCAGTTATTATCATAATAATGTCTTGTTTCAAGTCGCCCTGAAACGCCTCTAGCACAGCAGCACCGATTAAGAAATCTTAATTAAGCTTTTGTAGATTCTCCTTCATCAGACCTTGCCTCTTTTTTTTTTCTCACAGCGTGTCGTACAAAAACTCAGATTCCTTTAGTCTGTTTTTAAGAGACTTCCACCTAAATGAACGAGGTGCGTTAAATGTGTGTGTGCCGGTGTGCAGGGAGACAGCGAGGGAAACCAAAGCCTATGTGTCAGTGCAAGCTTTCAAGTTCCCAGTGCTTCATCTCTCTCGGGGCATATAAGTATTAGATATCCCTCTGCTGATCCCCTTGTTGTCACAGCTATTTCCCCAGTTGCTCATCATACTTAAACTCCTCTCTCATTTCCATTATAATCATCCTATACAAAGCTCACCTGAGATTTACACTGAAAGACAAAATTTGGTTTCACCTCTTAAGCTGCGCAGCATGACGCCCAATGTGTAACGGATATAGCAGCTCGGGCTGCTGGTGGGAAGACGGGTGCTACGTCCTCCTTGTTCACATAGCAGTGAGGAAATGTTCCTGTTGGGAACCCGCAGATTTTATGTTCAGCGTCGCTTGTTATTGTGATGTTGTAAGAGTCAAATCAAATTAACAGCTGAGCTCACACGAGGTATTACTAAGTGGCAGCATCAGTGAGGGAATACTGCCACTGGAACTGGTTGATTAAATGACTGTGGAAGGACATTATTACAGTGTTGCCTCATTCATCCATGTTTACAGGGAGCAACTGTCTTAATTAAGCACCGTGAGGAGTGATAGATGGGTCAGGCTCACTGTCCGTGGGAGACACATTGATTTCACATTACATGTCCAGATGGCCGAGCCATTACGTCCTGCTCGGGACGTAAGCAGTAAAGAAAAGCTCTAATTATAAGACACACAGTTGCACAACATAAGAAATGTAACCCCTTTACATGTCGAATAGAAAGCTTTATAGGAATGTAAGTGTGACAAAACAAATTGCAGCAGACAGACCTAGTTTGTTAGCTTTGTACACATGTGCCTCAGTTAGGCTTACAGCAAAATTATAATTAGTCTGGAAGTAGTACGCAGCAGCAGCTCAGTGAGAATTCAAACAGCCGCTGCTCAGTGCTTTCAACATCTGCTTCTCTCAGTGATCCCTACAACCGGGCCTGGGGAAAGCCGGCACTACTAATTACTAATAAAACTAGCTAAGCTTAATGCCGTGAATTATTAAAGCTTTATCTGAAGTGGACCAGGAATCGCTCCTGAAGCTAAAAGGCTTTGAGGCACAAGCAGGGATCACAGTTCATTGCTGCGCCTGGATTAGCACTTATAGCACATGCTTTGCCATACTGAAGCCTGTGTTATTGTTGGGAACCATTACAAGTTAAAGTTCATATGCATGGGGGGGGGTGTCCAAGAATAGCACCGCCGATGGGAGACCTGCTCACATGTTAAATCCAGAGGATTTGCATTGTCATGTAATCTGACAAGTCGTCCTAAAATATTACAAGCTTTATGCTAATATGAGCCCAGCTGTATCCAAAATGATTCCCCAATACTGCGGTGTGTATTTCTTGATTTTTTTCACCATCTTTGTTGCTACTAGTGATACGAACATGTTCTCATCACTCATCACATCACTTTATTTTTGGCATTAAAACCACTACAGTTACCCTTGGCGTCACTTTAGGATTAGACAACAAAACCACTATAGTTAGGTTTAGGAGAGAACAACGTGGTTGGGCCTAAAACTACGACGTTTGTACAGTGAAAATGACACTGAACGCTGTGAACACGGGATACAAAGGAACAGCTGATTGTAACGTAACTCACGGGACACGAACAGCTGATAGTAACGTAACTCACGGGACACGAACAGCTGATAGTAACGTAACTCACGGGACACGAACAGCTGATTGTAACGTAACTCACAGGACACGAACAGCTGATTGTAACGTAACTCACGGACACAAAGGAACAGCTGATTGTAACGTAACTCACGGGACACGAACAGCTGATTGTAACGTAACTCACGGGACACGAACAGCTGATAGTAACGTAACTCACGGACACAAAGGAACAGCTGATTGTAACGTAACTCACGGGACACGAACAGCTGATTGTAACGTAACTCACGGACACAAAGGAACAGCTGATTGTAACGTAACTCACGGACACAAAGGAACAGCTGATAGTAACGTAACTCACGGGACACGAACAGCTGATAGTAACGTAATTGTAACAGCTGGCTCCTGGATGAAAGCCTTGTGTTTGTTGGACCATTCCACCTCCCTTCCTGTGTGTCTTTTCACTCTAAAAACTACGTCACCACACTCCCGTTGCACTTTCTCTGAGCGTTTGCTGTTGCCGCGGATGGGATTACATCATAGTTAATGGAACGCCCGGTGTGTTTTATACCGGCACTAAAGGGTGCGTTGTGTGGCGTTACTGAGCGCCGACGGCCGTAACAAGGCCTCGCTGTTTAACGCACTGGGAATGAGAATGGGCTTTTATTTCTTGATTTTTCACTCATCTTTGGTGCTACTAGCGATTAATTTAATAAAATTACTATTAATGCCATTTTAGTGTGCTTAACTACTGGAACGTCAACTACATATAGCTTGGGGTTATACTTGCTGTTACGACCCCATCCTTTGGCAGCCATATTGGGGAGAACAACACTACACCACTGATCCAAATCAACCACAGATGACTCCTTTAAAGACACTCAGATCCATAGGATTTATTAAAGAGGACCTATTATGCTTATTTTTAGGTGTATACTTGTATTTTGGGTTTCAACTAGAACATGTTTACATGCAGTAATGTTCCAAAAACACATTATTTTTGTCATACCCGCTGTGCTGCAGCACTTCTTCACTCTGTTTGAGCTCCTGCTCGTACCCGCTCTAACTAGCTTTGTTTGAAGGTGTGCCAAACTAGCCGCTAGCCAAAATGTGTTACTTGGTGACATCACCTCGTTACGGAAGAAAAGGCAGGACTTCGAGCGAGGCATTTCAGGCAGTTCAGGAGCAGTGTTTCTGTGGGGGACAGTAACTCCCTTTGGCCTGGACTTTGGGCTTTGTAACTTTGCAGACCTTTTATATGCACAAAAAAACTATATAACACACTAAAGGAAAGGGAAAAAGGGTTGCATGCACAAAAGCATCATAGGTCCCCTTTAAAAACACTCAAATCCATAGGATTTATAAACAAAGACATACGAACAAGACAATAGAAAATCATAGGCTGAGAGGCAGCATGACCAGCAGTCTTCATACCAGACTCCTCTCCCTTCTGCTGCTGCACATGGAGCTTTTAAGCTCTTCCTTCTTCCAGGTGCAGCTCGTTGAGCAACGCAGCACACCTGGTAGAGCTACTGGAGAGGGAAAGGGAACAACAGCACAGGGAACACATACGGCCGTTAACACATGCAAAACAATGTTTTTAACTAAGGCTTCTCTTTCTTAATCCAAACTCCTTTGACCAACCTCATCCCATTTCTCTCTTTCATCCTGGTTGCTGTGAAGAAATTCTGCACAGGCCTTCCAGCATCCTCGGCCACCACACCAACACACAAAAGCCTCCTTAACATGGTATAAACGAGGGATGGTCTACTGATGTTTAAGACAACAGGACCTTAGATCAGTCCAGTGGCTTATATATGTCAGATGTTACAAAACTGACAAGTGAGGCTCATTGTGTAGATAGTTTCAAAGTCAGTTAAACTGCCATTTAAACCTTGCAAGTTGAAAAAAAAAAGTGTGATTGTGTATTTTGTGAAGATTGTAAAAATCTGATGTTACAAAAATCCGATTTGAGTTAAAAGTATAATAGTTTGACATTTTGGGAAATACTCTTGTTATCTTGCAGAGAGAAGGTTAGAAGATAGGCTAGCATGTTACGGTAAATATAAAACTACCACTAGCAGCCGGTTAGCTTAGCTTAGCTTAGCTTAGCATAAAGATTGGAAGCAGACGAAGAGCTAGACTGGCTCTGTCCAAAGTTAATGTGTAAACTAGTGAGCTTTAAAGGTGCTGCTTGGCAGATTTTTTTTTGCCTTTAGACAGAGCCAGGCAAGCTGTTTCTCTTGTTTCCAGTCTTTGTGCGAAGCTAAGCTAACCAGCTGCTAACTCAAGCTTCATATTTACCGTACAGTGTATCAATCTTCTCATTTAACTCTCGGCAAGATAGTGAATAAGCGTATTTCCCAAAATATCCAAACTAAAAGTCAAAGTACACGTCAAATACATTTT
This sequence comes from Sebastolobus alascanus, assembly GCA_916701645.2. Taxonomy (NCBI): domain Eukaryota; kingdom Metazoa; phylum Chordata; class Actinopteri; order Perciformes; family Sebastidae; genus Sebastolobus; species Sebastolobus alascanus. Next base: position 154,971 of record CAKAOJ020000520.1, read on the forward strand.
CCCAAAGATGGTTTCTGTCATTTCAGGTAGTTCTTATCATGCTGATGTTTGTTCAAGTCCTAATTTTTCTGATAAGTTTGGTTTTAATTAGTTATTTGATGCTATAAAAAGGGGGTGAGACGTCATGATTGGCAGCTGTGAGTCTCGCTCGCTGACAAGCTGAGGCCGTGCTCGGCTCGGGATTGGTTCGGGTGGCTGACCTCGATACTGCAGCTCCGCCCCCCCGACCACTACTGCACAGACTCTGGCTCCAAATGGCATCAAAATCTCAAGATGTCAGCTCCCGTATCCGGGATATTTTTGCTTCACTTCTGTACAGTGGGAGGAAGTGGAGACACGTCGTCCGTCTTTATATAGTCTACGGTTCAATGCCATTTGTCCCTGCATCCATTATCTGGCAGATACAGTCTAAATGATGGACATTGCAGATGAAACCAAATTTGACAATGAGTCAATTACAAGGCAAGAGAAAAGTTTTATGGAAAATACAAAAAGTGCAGGAATGCAACTTGATTCCTTTAATTCATTTTATTGTGCCAAGGAATCAAGCAGCCATGCTGCGCTTTTTAATTCTCAATAAATGCTATTTTTTCAAGGAGTGAGCACTCCTTCTGTAGTCTTACTGAAGTGCCAGCATCTGTTTGAAGTACTTGTAATGCTTTGGTTTACCAAACAAAATGTTTCCCAAGGGTATCTTTGCTGTAGTTCAGCGTTTCCTAAAGTAAATCTTAACTTGTGTGACAAGTGGGTGGCCTCATGTTCACTGTGGGATTTTTCTCCCTCTCCGTCTTTAGTACTGAAGTGCTGTTTTCTTTATCCTTTGTGCTGAACTGCTGCTGTGGCGTTTTTTTTACAGTGCAATCACCAGAGATAAGTTGTCAATCAGTGTTGAATATGTCTGGTCTGTGAAAGGTATCACTGCCCATGTGAACAACATTGGGCTTTTTTGTAATCCTGCTTTCTTTGAACAAACTAGAAATGAAAAATTCTATTTCAAAATATGTCACTTAATGTTTTTTTTCTGTCTACCTTTGCTCTGCTTTCTCTGAAGGTCACATGCAGGAAAGTGCACGGAGGAGCCACAGAGCTCATCGAGTGGGCCGAGAGTGATAACGAGCAGAGGATTTCTCCCACGGGGGCCAGTCCACGGATCCTCAACCCCCTGCGTTTGTTTGCCAGGGGCTCCCCCGGGTTCAAGAGCAACATGAGGGAAATTACATATTTACAGAACATGGAGGACTTCTGGGACTGGTTATCTAACCAGACAGATGCTCAGGGTGCTCAGGCCAGAACTAAACGCAGGCCCATCGTCAAGACTGGCAAGTTCAAAAAGATGTTCGGGTGGGGGGACTTCCACTCCAACATCAAGACTGTTAAACTCAACCTGCTGATCACGGGGAAGATCGTGGACCACGGGAACGGCACTTTTAGCGTTTACTTCCGCCACAACTCCACGGGCCTGGGCAACGTGTCGGTCAGCCTGGTGCCGCCCTCCAAGGTGGTGGAGTTTGAGATCGCCCAGCAGTCCACGCTGGAGACCAAAGACACCAAATCGTTCAACTGTCGCATCGAGTACGAGAAGACGGACCGCAACAAGAAGACTGCGCTGTGCGGCTTCGACCCGTCCAAGGTGTGCTATCAGGAGCAGACGCAGAGCCACGTGTCCTGGCTGTGCTCGAAGCCCTTCAAAGTCATATGCATCTATATAGCCTTTTACAGTGTAGACTACAAACTGGTGCAGAAGGTATGCCCAGACTACAACTACCATAGTGACACACCCTACTCCTCCACAGGATGATTTAGCTGTTAGTGTGCATCAACCTTTTGTCTGTAAATGTCAACCTCTAAGCTCCTTGTCCCGAAATACCTAAATACCTGAGACATGTTGCAGGAAGTGCAGTTCATAATGGGACACACTCTGGAGGGATTTGATGCATTGTTAAAAAAAACTTTTGTATATACAGATCTTGAGATAGTTAGGTGTTCAGGGACTCGGTTTTAGGGGTTGACTTGGGATTCAGAGCTAGCTACCAACCCTGGGTGAATCCTTCCCATCACAACAGCACATGTTCTCCGTAAACCAATTAGCATGATGTCCAGATGTTTTCTTCAAGGCTAGACTATAGGCAAGGAGCCTCCCAGTTGGAGGCGCATCGCTGGCTTCTGTGCCAGTGCTGCATTGACGCCAAACAATTTCCTCACCTCATTTAAATACAGTTACGGGATGAAATATGAAAAGACTTTGAATCATGTTAATAAGTACAATACCAAGACGTTTGAATTGTTATTCAACAGGGCATAAAATTAGATATTTCACATTTGAAATGTCGCTACATATTGACTGATTAGTCCAAATGATCTGTTCATTGCCTTCGAAGTAGAGCTAATATCCATTTGTACCTGTTAACACAGACAGGACAGTGTCTAATATTTCAGATTAGCTTGATCAATGAGTCTCAAGTAGCTCTGAATAATTAATAGGGGCTCACAATCTATATTATTATCTTCCTCTTATGGAGACTGGAATAGTGAATTGATTATGTGCCCATGACAAAATAAATTGATCGTCTAATCATAAATCATTATTACACATATAGGTACCCATCCATGTATAACCTGGCTGCTGCCTTGTGTGCTCCTTAAAATGCGTTCTGCTGCACTCATCATAAGGCATGTGTGTGCTAAACTAGCCTGAAATCCAACATCTGTGTTTGCAGGATGCAGTTTGAGGCATCAGCCTGCCGAGCGGGCCCCGCGGTGGATTAATGTGTCAGGAGAGGGAGGGGGGGGGGGGGGAGGAGCGATAATTGCAGGACAGGTGGATTTAGTGAGTCTGGCAGACAATTATCAGCACTTTGTCATGGTCCTGCCACCAACCCTGACATTACCTGTCTTTAATAGGCTTTAATTAGCCTGGGAAATTTCATTTACCTAAGACCAAGAGTGGAGAAACCAAAAGTAAAAAAAAATAAAAAAATCCGTCTGGAATTTTAATGAGAAGTGGGAGCTACATTTGAAAATGTCATACATTTCCCAACTGTACAGCAGATTTAAGTGGATAACATCCAGTCTTGTAGTAAACGGTGAAATGTGCTTTGACTTAACAATCACTTTAACAGTTTAAAAGAAGTTCTGTTGAAAACCATCAACACAGGAGATGTTATAAATTGTGTTGATTGCGCAGGGTTTTTAGACTTGGGCATGTGCCACCGACTAATCACATGGCAATTATTTCTTTCTTTATTTGCTGTATCTCATGTCTTTCCCCATCAGCTGTAAATGATCCTGTCACACGTGAGGAGAGGTGTATGATAAGGAAGTTACTAAACCCGAGTTGATCTATGTTGATGTTTTAGTTCTACTCCTTCGTGCAAAATGCTGTGTATTAACGTGTAACTCTAAAACTAAACGTGTTTACTTCAAAGTAAACAGTGTCAATAATTTTTCCAGAGAAATATATCAATAAGTATACTGTTCCTTACTTTTGGTGTTTGTTCGGCGATATCATGTAGACAGATGTCATATTTATTGCTTATAGTTATAGATTGCTTTAATTTCCATTTTTGTAATCCTTGCAGATTGTACCTATTTTGATTTCTTGCTTGCTTAATCTTGTTTCAACAGTTTCCCCTGTAACATAGGAACAAAAAAGAGCATTGCTGTGTGTATAGTGCAAGTACAAATGTTCATTTTTGGAATATTTTGATTTCATCCGGAGTTCATTTTGTTCAAATGAAATTGTAAAGATCAAGTTAGGTTTTTATGGCATTAAACCTTATTTGAACTTGGCTCACAGCATGTTGTCGAGTCCGTCGGTGCTCACGGTTGTCTCGTTTCATTCCTACAAGGACTCCTCGACGGGATAAACACACCATTTTAAGAGGTACATTTCAGTGTAGCTTTTTAATGGGCAATAAATCTGTGTCCACAGGCGTGGATGATACCAGAGGTACACCTCAGGGAGCACATCCATTTTGCTGTGGCCATCAGAGACAGCGGTCTTTTCATCGCTTCCATTACTCTTATCTGATCAGGGTGAGAGGCACCCACTCCTTAGGCGTCAAGTCACACCAGGCTTTCCTGCTGCACACATCCATATCCTCCGAAGAGGAATGTTAACATATATTTCATATTATTATACACTCAAATAATAAATTACTTGAAATTTGTTAGCTAATTGCTTGTTATACAATGATCTGACAATTAAAGGTACAATTGATTCAGCCACTAGATGTCACATTCTCCCTCCCCGTTTCATTGCATTTACTTCACAACAAGTCGTTGCCAGGCGCTTACCGTCAATCTCAGCCATTTATCAGTTTTTTCTACACTAACTGACGACCCAGAGATACCACGTGATACCGACAACGTTTTACTATTGACTCACAAGTCTTGTTAGAAGTGGGAATGAAACGTCAGATGTCTTTCACAGAGATAAACAAAACATTAATTTAGGACCAATGACAAAAACAGCAATTTCTGATATACTAGATCCTTTAAATTTGGTTATTAAAGACATACATTTTACAGTTGAAAAGGGCAACAAATTTAATGTTGACACTGCTCTCAAATTACCTCTAACATATTTTTGTCATTGCCCTACTGAAATCTATTGTTACTTATACCCTGAAATATACACTAATATCAATAAATCTGCAGTAAACTGAAATTGACAGATAATATCGGCAGGAAAAGCCATACCTTTATTCTGCACCTTTCTAAAAGCTCTGTGGATGTATTAATTGAAAAAAAAAATTGTCTACATCAAAATTTTATCAATAAGACCTTTAAAATCAATAATTCACAAATGTATGTGTATTCTCATATAAAATTTACTACAAGGGAAATTTGCATTTAGCGCTTGAAGAAATGTTAATTTTTTTGGAAGTATCAGTGGTGTTCAAACCAGTAATATTAAATCAAGTAGAGCTGCAACGACTAATCGATTAGTTGTCAACTACTAAATGAATCGCCTACTATTTTAATAATCGATTAATCAGTTTGAGTAATTTTTTATTTAAAAAATTCTCTGATTCCAGCTTCTTAAATGTGAATACTTTCTGGTTTCTTTCCTCCTCTCTGACAGTAAACTGAATATCTTTGAGTTGTGGACAAAACAAGACATTTGAGGACGTCATCTTGAGCTTTGGGAAACACCGATCAACATTTTTCACCATTTTATAGACCAAACAACTAATCGATTAATCAAGAAACTAATCGTTAGTTAGTTGCAGCCCTAAAGTCAAGTGAAGTATTTATTTCAGTGCAGCGCTGTTACTTTATCAGCGGTAGAGGTCAGGTTTTGCTGCGTCTCTGGATTGACAGTCAACAATCACAAACAGAAAATTAATTAGAAAGGCAAAAATGCTTCTATTCTATTCTCCGCTTCCTGCATCAACAGACCAGTTTGATACACGGCAACAAAAAAAGCTGCATTTGAAGATGTTTATGAACGCTTTCTGCAAAAGCTCAGAGTCCATAAATGCTTCCTCCAGCTACAGATCACACGTACTTCACAGCTGGATTTGACAAGTTCCTGACCCTTTGTCAAAATACATCCTGGGAAATAAAGAAAACATTGTACTTAAGCAGATGAGTCTGAGGAAAGCACAGTAGTTAAAAGCATCTAAGAGTTTATCACAAAATACCTCTCGGGCTGCACGGAGCACCATAGATTAATAATAGTGTTTCTTTTAATCTGTCACGTCTTTATGGTGGAAATAGTAGTCTGTAAATCAGCACTCTACTGCAGCCTCATTTTGTTATTTGCATTCATATGACGTATAAATAAACATAAAAATTGACCAATTTCACCAAGCCCATATTTATATTAAAGCATCTAGACTGCCTCTTTAACAATCTCATTTCCTACGATCCAAATGAACAAATGTTCAGTTGTGACGATGCCACTGCAGGCAGCTTCTCTTTCAAGCACAACAGTTAGCGGAGGGAAGCGAAAAGAGGGAGATAAAAGGTTGGAGAGGCGTCCTAAAGCATAGATGGTATCAGGTCTCTTCCTAGGATCTGTGCTGAGAGGGGCGGACGAGGATCAGCAAGCTGCTGATGAAGACGTCTCTCTCCAGCAGGAAAGAGCAGTTCACTTTAATTAGAGCCTATGCCGAGCATTCGTACATAAAACAAGAGACTTTCGTGTGCTGTAAAAGGTTCAACGTTAAACGTGTTACTATGCTAATCCAGTTTAAGCACATTTTCTTTTGATTATCACGGTGTTGTTTTCTAATCTTATAATGAAAAGAAAACCAGCGGGGAGAGAGTGAAAAAAATAATCACCTCAGCCCGACACTCATATGCATTAACACGATCATTAAAAAGAAACAGTATGGATAATAGTCGCCCTTCCTTTAACTGACATCTCTTGTCACATAACAACAAAAAAACCCTGGGCTTCTTCAGACTGCTGGAAAATGGTTTAATGGGTTAATGCAGGCATTCTTGCAGACAACAACTTCATCTTTTTTGCTTCCAAACAAAAGAAGTTTCAACATCTCAACATGACTCTGAATGATGAGTAATATCATGTAAAAACGATGCTACTCTTTTAATTTACAAAATCCTCTGAAGTGTCGGTCACACCACACTACATACGAGACGGACTGAATAAACATGACAACCCCCCCCATTCAAACACAGAATAACATTGCCAGTAGAAGTGATGCTCAGCATCCTACAAATATCCAAGCATGTTAAGAGGAAATTTTTGCACATACTCAATTCATTTCATTCTGCACAAAGATGTCAGATAATTGCAGAAAATAAATTGTTAAAAACAAAATTGGTACTTGGACACTTTCTTTGACAATAACATGACCATGCATTAGTCTCTCCACTTTTAGTTAACCACAATATATTGAGAATATATAATATTTGCAAGTTGGCGATACTAAAAGGACAGAGATTCTCAAAATTTAATCTAGAACAGTTCACAGACGTATGATCTGGAAGATGTCATTCAAATAGGAGACTGAGTAAATACTTCCAATGTTTTTATATATTAGGGCCAAAGTATAGACACTTTTCCGTCTTACGTGTATTATAAGGATTGACACTGGGTCTTCATAATGGCAGATTACAATTTCCCCCACAAATATGCAATAGAACAGACTTTCTTGTACACTGGTCTTCTGAAGATGGTTCAACTGTCATTTACATAGAAATGGTGCCATCAATATGGGGCATACACATCTTTTAAAAAGTGTAAAGAACTGACCTTGCACTGAAAGTGTTCATGCTTTTTAATGTCTAGTCACAAAACGGGCTAAACATTACAAATATATAATATTTCCCATTTAGTTAAACCTTTGTTACGTTCCTATAGAACTCCATATCAAAATGACTATTCATGGGAACTAGTGCAACCTGGAGGAGGCCTGGTCTTTGTGACAAGGCAGGCACAGAGTAAAATAGACAAAATACCCTGGAGCAGCTCCAGAGCAATGGCAGATATATTAAGGCCATTTTTAAAATTACAGGAAAAAAAACAGTAGCAGACAGCTTGACTTGCTACCCGGGCTGAACTGAATTCAGTTGGGGCAGCAAAGCAAGCAAGCGACACCAATTTTACCAATTTTTTCCCCCAATCCACGGATGTCAGTCGTCCACGTGCCAGCCTCCCCAAATCCCTGGCCAGAAAGCTCCACTCTTCTTTATTCAAGTGTGTTCAGTTTTGGTGGAAATAAAGAGTGGTACCCTCGCTAGTCCTTCCTTTGTAAACCCATGCTTCACACCTCCAGTAAAGTCCTGGGGCACAGTCAGGCGGTCAGGACTGTTTTAGACGCTTCCTGGGAAGACCAAAGGGTGGGCACTGTGCTGAAGCCAGGGCACGGAAGGCCTCGGCTACCAAGTGAGGATGGGATTGGATCATTGACTTCCAGCCTGCAGTCTCCATTATGTCTGTAGCATGACTGTAAGCACAGGCAAAATGGAGTTAACACTCGAGACATGAGAATGTGCACATTAAAAATCAATAAACATAAATGAGATCGTAATGACGAAGCAAATAAGGGGCACTTGATTTGCGAGTTGCACGGTAAACTTGAAAAGGGCCATTAGTGCTTTCCGTGCATGTAGGATTAGAACGTCTAGTAAGTTCAACATTTCAAGGTGTCCTATGATAACACACTACATCATCCGAAAAGAGAAAACTTCCCATAGCGACCACCTCCCTTCTTTTTTAAATTCTGCAAATATTCCATTTCCAGGGTTCATCCAGGTATGAGTCTATTAATAACTTGGATACAAAGATATGGAGCTTCAAACTGAAAAGGCAAATAGCACTCTGTCTGCCTGGGCTAAAACAATGAATTCTAATGCATCTGGTTGGGGGAAGAGATAAGAGCCTGTTATTAATCTTGTGTCACATATATCAGCTAATTACATACTTGCTATTCCAGTTCTTTCCATCTTTACAGCCCAGCTGTCTCAGGACACTGCACCTATGGCAAGGAGATAAAAAGGTAAGCATTCAGGGCTGGTAAACAGAAATGGCAGCAGGAATTTATCACTGGAGGTTTTTTTTTTTTTTTGCGATACTTGCCTGTTGATAAAATCTATGGCTTGTGCTTTGAGCTGCTCGGCACTGTGCAAGTCTGCTAGGATGAGGGTGTCGGCCACATTCTCCACTGAAAGGCTGTTGCACAAGGCCTCTTCACACATGACCTTTAAACGCTCCAGAGCGTACTGGGGGGGGGGGGGGGGGGGGGAGGAAGAGGGGGGGACACAAAAAGCAGTGGTTACACCCTGGATGGAAAGTGGAGCCCCGTAGTTTGAGGTTTTGTCTCAACAGCTGCAATCAGTTACTAGTTTTTAATGATTACAACTCTACTAGGAACAGGAAAAAAATGACCAGGACCCAAAATGTCCAACCAGCAGCTTCCTGTAATATGCAAAAAAAACAGGAATTTCACCACATGGTGTATGTGATTTATCACTTTAGCAATGATTGGGGTGATTTTGGAGAAGGAAGTAAGGTTGTTGCTCAGTATTCTGGTTCACTATTCAGTAAATACTCATCCATCAGTGCTATATTCATAATACAGTTAGCTTACCCTAAAAGACGGGAACTCATCTGTGAACTAGGGATGTGCATTTCAAGCAAAATTACTATTAGATAATCACTGGGAACTAGTAGATCATTTTTCGAAAAATATATTTTTTAAGACATGACGATAGTCGCATAAACTATTTGATTTTTTACAATTGAATGACTATTCAAAAAAATCAAAAAATCCTGATCCACCAGGTTAAAGAACTGCTTCTTTCCAGAAGCTGTGAGACTGTTGAACTCTGTTCATGTGTTTTATATTTGTTATAGTTGATTTTTTATTGCTTTTTAAATTATTATTATATATTATTGCCTTCTTATTCCGGGACCTGAGTACTATATTTTGTCCCCTTTCATGTATCAACAATAAAACTTCCTTGGTCCCTACTGTGAACTGGTGAAAGAAAATGGTAGTGTCTAAAAAGGATTTGGGTGGGTGCTTCATATTACAGTCCCCCAAGAAATACTTCTTTACACATATAAAGCTGCATTGATTAGAAATGCAACCTAGCGTGAGCTGCAAAATGGGGCTACAACATGTGTACATCCACTGGCAACATAAATAAGACATGAAAGAAAATAGGGCTGTCAAAATTTGCCAAAAATGACATTCGAAGATTCGTTCTAAAAAAAGACACACGTTCGAACTATACGAATATCTATTTTTGCGCATTATGTCTACGACACCGTGTCCTAACACTGCGCAGCAGGACGAGCTGAACTTCTGTCAGACTTCCTGTTTCTATTTATTCCTGTCGCTCGTTTTGAAAGCGCCGCAATGAACGAAGAACGAGGAACAAGGCGGCAGCTGGATGGAGGGAGATCGCCTGAAAGTTTCCTACTTGCGAATCGAATATTCATTTTCATGTTCGACTATCAGTTTTTTCAAATTCAATCTTATTTCAGTAACATGATCATGTTTGTTACCAAGAAAATGGACAAGAAATTCTCATTATTGACGCAGGCCTACATAGAATATAAACCACATCACTACGCCCTCAATCATTTCTGTTAACTTGAATCAGCACTTTTCTGACAGTCTCCACAGATGTTTAATTACAAGCTTCACAAACATACAGTAGCATGTGTGGAGGAGTGCTGAATTATTGAATTCTCCATTTTTCACACCCTGAATAAGCATGTTCTAATGATGGGTGAGGATGGGGGGACTGAAGCGGACTATATTTTTTATGGGTTATCAATACTGAAATGATGTCACATATGATGCAGCCTAACAGCTGTGTAATTACACAACAGACCGCGTCAGCCTTTTAGCCTCATTGACTTACATACCGTGCTGTGCTCTCCACTCATTGGAGGCTCCAAACACTCAAGTCCAGGCTTACCATTGGAGAAACAGTGACTACATCCCATCGAATTACTAGTAGTAAGTTAGTTTCAGCATTACTGTTTCAGTGTTTAAAAGACCTGATGTTATGACTAACTTAACATAATACCACGTGGTAATGCACAAGTCTTAAGGCCTTTACACACTGGAGGCGTGACGAAATACTGTTATTGTGATACTTTTAAGAACCGAAGGCATAGAAAGCTCAGCTCCGAAAATTAACCTCATTCCGAAAAAAAAAAATACGTTGTTTATTCACGTTTTGTGACAGCATTCATGACAAAAACATCATTTTGAAAAAAAATATTGATGTGCGAATTAATTGAAAAAACAAAACAAACAAACACACAAACAAAACAAAAAAAACGCCCAGTGTTTTAAAATAAATGTAAAATGAAAGTGCAATATTTTTGATAAATACTCAAATTCTCATCTCAATAATTTGAGTTGATGGGTTAAAAAAAGCTACCTGTTTATCAGAGTTGTGTCCCAAGATAATTTCAGGGAAGGGCGGTTGGCAAGAGCTCAGCTTCACACAGGATTTATTAGGTAACATTTTTACACGGCATTTAACTTACAAACTGAAGCAATGCATCAAATTTAATGAAAATGATCGGTCAAACAAAGCAGAAATAAAGGAAGCCTTTCTTCTGCCATCAAAAGGAAGTGGAAGGTAGATGTTTGCAAAAAATATTTGCAAAAGTTTCAATTACTTGGGTACTTACTTTATCTGCAGCTGCCAGCAAATTGTCTGCCATCTTCTCTAGGTTCGGGGCCTTTCCTGTATAAATGAAGCCCATCATTTCCTTAAAGACATCCGGGTCCACGTCACTGATGTCAACACGGTTCTGCAAGAGAAGACAAGAGGTTTGTGTACGACTCAATATGAACTTTCCAACTGAAAAATATTCCATGAAAGACTACTCTCATTACCACTGAGTTAGGATGAGTGTTCATTATAAACATGATAAACTGAGCAATGATTACTGTATATATAGGAAGAGTAGCGTTTTGCCATAGTAGTCAGGAAAGAGTAACATGACAAGAAGCTTACCTTTTTACTCTCCTCCATTTCATGTTCAAACATAGCATTAAAGACTGGTGACCGCGCTGTTGAAAAAAAATATAGTGAATACTTATAAATATAATGACCAGTTGATATCTTATTAAGCATGTTAGCACACCAAATTAACAGTTTGTGTTAGAGCTGCAACGATTATTCAATCAGTTGTCATCTGTTAAATTAATTGCCAACTATTTTGATAATCGATTAATCGGTTTGAGTGATTTTGTAAGAAAGAAAGATTCTCTGATTCCAGCTTCTTAAATGTGAATATTTTCTGGTTTCATTCCTCCTCTATGACAGTTAACTGAATATCTTTGAGTTGTGGACAAAACAAGACATTTGAGGACGTCATCTTGGGCTTTGGGATCACTGATCGATATGTTTTACCATTTTATAGACCAAACAATTAATCGAGAAAATAATCGTCAGATTAATCGTTGATGAAAGTAATCCTGTTGCAGCCCGAATTCATATTCATCAAGACCTAAAAGGAGCTTTGATTAAACAGTATGGGACAGTTGTCTTGCATAAAAAAAGAAGCACAAAACATCAGTATTGAACTATGACAGTCTTAAAATCTTGCTAAATCCGTATAGCTGCCACTTCGTCAGCATTTCCCCTGACCACTGCAGCTGCCACCATGTCTAATGGAGACAAGCTGGAGAGGAGAGCGAGCCTCTCAATCTCCTGGATCCTACAGTCATCTGGGTCAAGCAGGGCCAAGAAAGGGTGGAGGGGATTAGCACCCACTGCAGAACTAGGCTGCAACAAATCAAGGCAGGAACACAGACCCACCGTAGCCTTTTGAGGTGCTTATAGCTTTCCACGAGAGGCCATTAAGAAGAGGCATAGACGTGTCGTGCTAGGGCCATTTTGGCGTCTTCTCTCCTGGTTGCTAAAGTGCCGGGTCTGGGGACGGTCTTACCTGCTAGGATGGATTTGTGGGCTTTGAACTCCTGCCCTCCCACGTAGAGGCTGCAGTCTGTGAAGCGTGAACACTCCCACAGGTTCCCCAGGTCATCAGACAGCTGACACTCCGGTACCTTCAGCATGTTCATGTTGGACTGGCCCGAAATGTTAACCGAGTCCTGGACAACGCTTACCTGTGCATGGAGAAACATCACAGAGAGAACAACACGCTGAAGCAGTCTCGTCGAGGCTAAACATCCTAACAAATCCAGCAGAAAATATGTTTCACTGCGTTGGAGAACAGTCTAATTTGTTTTTAATTTGCTCCTCTTAAAACACATTTTCAAGACTGAGGAACCTCTTGCTTGCAAAAACATAACCACTTGAATCCAAAATTAATTAACTTTGCTGCAACACCTTATTGATGAGGAAAGGCATTTTGTCTTTAATTTGAAAGCAATTTGTTTATCAAAGTGGCAATTTCCCTGAAATTGTTGAATCTCTGCAAGTGCTGTCTGGCACACTGTCTGGTCCTGGCAGTGTTTGGCCAAATGCATTTACATCAAAATCCATCGACACTTCATTTAACTTGTCCCTTGAAAGAATATTTTAGGAGAGTTCTATTCTTCTTGACACACTGAATTCAATTATTTTGAAAACAAGCATCATTGTAAATGACTTAAGATGGAGGAAACATTTCACTTCCTAAGAGCTTAATGTCATTTGAAGCAATTGCCAACAGTGTGTTTGTAGTGAAATGGCACGGCGGCTTACACTCAGGTGTAAACTGGTCATAACAAGAATTAAGAGACTCAAGCCTTGATTCACTTAAGGTTACACTAGGGGTATAAATGCTTCAATCCAACAGTGATGTGATTTTGATGCTTTCATCAAAGAATCAATGAAAAATTCAGTATTTTTTATGCCACATAAAAACAACAGCAGCTCATAAACACACAGGCACTAGTATGCAATGAAAATGAGAATAACAGAAGCTTAACAGAAACACCTCAAAATGGGCTAATTGTAATGAAAAAAACCATCCTAAAGGCTTTTACACACCGGCGGCGAGAAGAATAAACGACACGAAAATGTGAAATACTCACCTGCAAATATTATATGTGGTCTTTTATTGTGAAAGGTGGAGCTGGATTGCGCTGCCTTTGTCAAGGTTGAGAGGAGTAATAAAGTTTGCTGGTGCAACTCAACCTGTTCAGCACTACGTGAGCGGTTGATGCCTTTATTTATGTTGTGAAAGCTAAAAAAAAAATCAACCTTCTTCCGAAAAAAAAAGTATGCCGCTTTCATATAATATTTGTGTTCTGTGTGAAAGTATTAATGACAAAAATAACAGTCCGAAAAAATATATTGTAAAGTTATTTAATCGCACGAAAAAACGCTGCCTGTGTGTAAAGGCCTTAATGCGATTGAGAATTTCTAACATTTTCAATCAATGGAATTGGCATCCATATTTCATATATAATGACTCATTAGCAAACCTATATCATTGAGACTACAGCTAGCTTTCTAATAATTTACCTCCAAACTCAAAATCATTTCTAGTACAGATAACAACATCGATCAAGCATATGTGCCAGACAGGGTTTAGGTTAGCCGGTATCACATGTAGTTGTCCGGCTGATTATCTGATCAACTGCCAAAATGTCCGTTGGGAAATACGCCAAATAAATAAATTAATTAATTAATTAATAGCATATTAAATTGCCTAATATTGTAAGATACAGTATGTTGCCAAAACAACTTAAATATAAACTTATATACAAAAGTTTAAATGCCTAAGCTCTGCTTCTGATTAAATACACTGTGTGTGTGTGTGTGTGTGTGTGTGTGTGTGTGTGTGTGTGTGTGTGTGTGTGTGTGTGTGTGTGTGTGTGTCACTATAATGTTGATATAAATAATGAATGCATGCATGTTTCCTCAATAAATTTAGACTTTTGGACTTCGGACTGAGATAATTACAGAGACGAGCAGCGTGGCGCCGCGCTCGCGGTGAGCGTGTGCATGCTTGAGAGAGAGACAGAGAGGGGAAGAGACGGTGGACTGAACACAATGTTTCGGTGAGGTATCAATAATAATTTGAATATCAACGTTATGAATGAAGCATCAAACTATTCGGTATGGTACATCCCTACGAGCCACACAATTTTGAATTTGACAAACGCGGAAATTGGATCGACCAGCCTATTATTTTATTTTTTAGACTGCTTCTTCATTTAACTTATGTCAAATGTAGGCTATTATATTATTTAAAACACATGTCCGGTAGTTGTTCTATATGGCAGGAATTCTGGAATATTAACGGTCATATTGGCCATCAAAAAAAAAAAGGTCTAGCGTAAACCCTGGTACTAGATGGTATATTTTGTCCCCTAAACCAAAAAATGATACAGAATTGAGAGTTGCCGTGTTGTGTGGACAGAGGAGCACGGACGAGAAGGGGAATGTGTTCTAGCCCAATCCATAATCTCCCAAAATGAGTTACCTAGTCAATAAAAAAATTCTCTCCCATTCACCCATCGAAAAAAACTTTTTTTGGTATCGTTGCATACACAATTTTACACCATCATTGGAAGTAGAAGTCAGGAAAGAGTGGCTCTGTGTTATTATTCACAATTTTGGTCAAATTATAGCATTCATAAAGAAAAAGACTAATTCATTTGAAGAATAAAAGGAAAGCAACAATATGACAATTACCTCACAGAACAGGGTGAGCTTGTCGTCTGGTAAGAGTCCGTTGGCTTCATCAAGGAGGAAATCTCTCCTTATAAATTTTTTGAAGCCCCAGTCTTTGCCTTGGACAAATCTATATGCTCTTTGGCTTTCTGTAACAAGAAGAAAATAAATCAAAGTCTTGATATTGCGTTTTTGTTTGAGAAATGAATAAAAGTGGAAGTATAAAAGGAACACATAATATATAGTATAACAAGATGTGGTTCTGATTGCTGGTACTCACCCATCGCTTTTGTCTCCTCTCTTTTAGCGTTCAACAAAGAAAACTTGAACTTTGCTCTGACTTCACTTTTTGGACAACTAACAAGAAGTAAATACAGTGACAGATAATCTTTGCTTTCATCATCAAGTCCCTTTGGATTGACTCGCAGACACCTGGCAAGAAAAACAGACAACACAGCACATCAGTAACATTACAAACTCAAACGAAGACAGTCTTAACTGCTGTTAGCACCTTTGTCAGAACACAAGACTGTGACGAGCCTTCGGGGTGATTCTCTCTTGCTTTGAGAGACTGTAATTATCACTTGTGTGCAGAGTTCCCACAGTAAAACAAAACATGAAGACTTTTTAATGACAGTCATGTTTGTGTTTTGTAAAATACAAGGACATGAAACTGGATGAGATAAAACTGGACAGATAGATAAATGCAAAAAGCTAAGCATGAATGTGATTTTCCTCTGAAGAGCTACAATTATTCATAAACTATACAAAAACCTTGCAAACAAACAAATTAAGAGGGAGGGTGTTTAGCTTGAGTACTAACCATTTCATCTTGTCATTAGGGCCAGAGGAGAAGGTTGAGCTCTTCAACACCTCTCCCATTTCTTCTCTGCAAAAACTAAAGTTGTTTATGGTCCACATGTACGAAAACTTCACAACTTTGACCTTGGAAGAAAAAACAAGCAGAACCATCAGACCAACGCTCTTTGTGTTTTTGAGGAATTATATGGCTTTGCATGACAATCTGACCTCAAATAAAAAAAACATCTTTCAGAGGGAAACATTTAACTGTTCAAATATTATAGTTCAATAGGTCTTTTGGGGGGGGGGGGCTCCACCCTAGATTACAGTAATTTGAATTATACAGATACAGTATAAGACTTTTTGACTGAAGACATTTTGTCAGGTCACTGTAGGAAAATCACACATGTAAATAATAAATTAAATGATGGCTGAATTCCATTTAGCTGCTTTAGTTCCTTTGGTCCCGGTATTGTGCATACTGAAAGTGATGCTGCGTTCCATTCACCTCGGAAATCGGATGTCGGAGCTGGAAATGACGGTACACCTGAGTTGAAAGCGTTCCAGTAAAATCAAGTCATGTCGGAAAACTTAATGGGGTTTGCTCCAGCAAGATTAGCCATTGTTTTTAATACCAGTTGATAATAATGCATTACGCCGGTATTTTGCGTACAAAACACCGTAGCAACGTGTCAACAGATAGAAGTTGGACAGTACTGTGTGTACGACTGATTTAATGAGACACAAATAAGACAGAAGTGCTAATAAACAGTATATTACTGCAGCTTTTTTACTGTTGATGCGCGGAGCAGCCATCTCGGATTTTGAGGTTGGGGTTTGTGAGGTTCGTCCGACTTTCTGAGTAAGATATCCAACTTCAGGGAGGTTTCCAGTTGAAATTTCGACTTCCCAGTTCAAATGGAACGCAGCATGAGCCACTGTTAATGTTATTATTACCACCTGTGCTTTTCCTACCATGACAAGTCAAATTGTCTGTTGCAAAAAATGCTCACTAACATAAAGAGAGGAAAATAAAAAACTGGGAATTAAATATCAGTAGCATGATATAACTTGAAATGATTAAGCTAAAACATGATCAATTCCATCACCTTTGTGTATTGAACGTGATTCAATGAGTGTAGTTGTGCCCATACCTGTGTGTAACACCAGCTCTCTGCCACAGGTCCACTTGACATCTCCCCAGGAGGAGGCGGGGTGGGAACCCGGGACATCACTGGCTTCGGGGTACCACTCACTCTCGTCCTTAAAGAACTAATCAGTCCAAGAAAACAATAAGTAACGTTAATTTTAACAGCATAAATTACACATATGGAATAAATTCCCCTTTTAAACTGTCTGGTCAGAATAAGCCTGACAAAAAAAATAATAATCAAGATGGCAAAATACTTCACATGATTTGAATCTGCTTGTATTCTAATTGCTATCAAATGTGATGCAAAAATAGTCTCACTGTATCCTGCAGACTTGTGCTTCGATGACACCTGACACCCAATTTTGGTAATTAGTTTAACTTTGGGACAAGAGGAAGCAACGTAAATTCTTTGTACTGCAGGTTTTTGTGTGTGCAGTGATATGTATTGCAAATGCATCCATGCTACATAGTGAATTGTATTTTTGTGATTATATAAAAACAAGTGTCTACTTCAATGTAGAATGGAGTAACGACACAGCTTCTGTCATCTCACTGTCCCTATGTGGCCATATAAATGCCCATCATCCTCACATCTTAAGCAAAGCTATTTATGACACTGTTGACACATTGCATCCAAGGGTGCGTTTGGCCAGTCAGGGTTGTTAAAAAAGCAACCACTGATAGCTGCAGCTATCTTTCATGTCCTCGAAGGCAAAAAGATGTGCATTAACAGGATAGGTCTGTCTTAAAACAATAGTCAGGTGCTCATATAAACACTGAAACAGGTCTTGCTTCTATAATCATTTCTCCAGTTTGTCCTGGCCATGAAATTATCCCCTCTTAACACGCTTTCAGTGTAAGTGATAGCAGACAAAATCCACAGTGCTTCCTTATGTCGCAGACAGTGTGCACTTGTTGAGCTGCAGTGGAAGGAAAGTAACAAAAAACAGGTGGCATACTAGACAGAAAATCAACTTGGCAAAAATTTGGACTGCTGTCGATCACAGTGGTGTCGCTAAATGCATGTATACTTGAGCTTGAAGTGTGATTTTCAAATGATGGGGCAACCTGTAACCAATCACAAGCTAACAATGACACCCGGTTACATTTTGTCTTTAGTTTCCACTTGTGTGATCATGTGCAAAGATTTTATACTGATTCATTTTGTTATTGAACAGAGGAAGTAGGACACAAATGGATTGCTATCTGGGCAGTTTAACTGGAAACACACTGTGGAAAAACAACTTCTCATGTCACACTGTTGACATGGTGAGGTGAATTTGGTAGTTACTAAACAGTGCTGTTCGGTCACCGCTGTATAGGCCAAACAGTCAGTTACAGGCTAGGCTATGGCAAGTAAGTAAACCTGTGTAGATGATGGTGATTAAAGCAAATGCAACATGTTGTTTTAGTCATATAACAGCCATTTTTCATGCGGAAACGTGCCAATTTCATTTCACTTAAGCAGCACAACTGTTAAGCCAGCAGCACACCAAAGCCAACAAAAAACTGCCATGTTCACACAGCTACATGTTTGCTAAAGCAGAATCACATTTGCAAGTCTTTAATGTTCCCTCCTCACTTGACACTAAGGGGACACATCTCCTTTAGGAATGTCAGCACATTTCATTTCATCTTTCTCACAAAGTGAAGTTCATATCAAAGCCTATACACCACTGTCATCCCTCTGATCAAGCCATCTCAGAGTAAGGGATTTCCAATTATTTTCAATAGGTATAAACTTGGTTCAGAATTTTTGGGACAGCTGGCAAACGAAGATAGAAGCATAAACCTACAAACGTAAGACAATTACTTTACTTCTGATTTATACTTTACACAGATTTTCAACATATTGTACACAGACACATGGCTTGATGCAACAATCACAAAAAGTGTCTCCATTACAAAAAGACAAATGCAGAGAAGAGACGACACTGTACTGCTCTTCCACCATCTCTCTTCCCCAGAGTTCACTTTCTTTCTGTGCGAATATCCCGCCATGTGATTTAGAATATACACTGCAGTAACCCTGCTTCCCAGAGTAAAACTCAACTCGCATGTGACATGACTGTTTTGTGTGTGTGTCTTCACTGGGCCACTTTCCAGCTTTTTCCTTGGTTTACATAAAAAATCTCTTTCATTCATATTTAAGATTCTGTTTGATGCTATAAATATTTAAATTGTGAGATAATGTGCACTTATGACCATGTTAGCAGGGACTATAAAAGGGCATTTTGCATCTTTGCTTGTAAATCACATGAAGTATCATTGACAGAATAGAGGAACAGACCTCAAGCCGGTGAGTATAGCGAGTATACAGATATTTGCTTGCAATGACAAGTTTAACAACTTGTTTTGCAGCACACTGCAGCAACTGAACCACTTTTAGCTATAATGGTAACTATGACAACTGAATCATGCAGCATCAGCAAGGTAATGAAATCTCCTCATCACCTCTTGAATGGTTGAAATGTACAAAGATGCAGTTTTTCTAAGTTATCACAGGATCCTTCATGGCCCCATCTTCATGTTCCACTCTATGAAGAAAACACACACATTAGGCAGAGAAAATGTATCTGATCAACCTAGTAATGCAAGATAGCCACTAACGTTACTGAAGCATGTAGCAGTAAAGCCACAGTTCAATAAACCAGGGGGATAAGTTAAAGTGACACCACTAGAACATTACAGCTTTCAAACCAGTGGAAAATGCCACGTTATTAAAACATTGAGGGTTACCAGTGAACGTTATGATAGCAGATTGATAGCTCATATTGCTGGTGTAGGCCTGAGGCATGTTAATGTTACCTGGATGTGTTATGCTTTATCGGATAGCCTAGCATGCAACTGACTGCTCGGCCTGTAAGACAGGATGTGAAATTAGCCGGCTCAAGATTCACCTGCAACTTTGTTTGTCTCACACATCAGCTGGAGCCTCTTTAAGTCAACACTAATGATGCTGAGGAGGCAGCTGGCTGAGAGTTAGAGATGATCTTTCATTAGCATCACAGCTGACTGCAGCCTGCATGCTATCAGAGATGAGACTAACCTGAATACAAAACATCGAGATCACCAGAAAGCAACAGCTCAGTATCAGCTGCAGATAAAGTGTCAACACTATATATAATATATATTTAATATATCTTCACTCTTCGTGCTTTAGCTACTTCAGCTAACAAACAACTGTCATTAACAAAAGGAACAATTCAATTCCGACAATCTGTCTAAACTGTGAGCAATCCGTGTTCAGCTAACCCGAGCTAACCTTAATGTGAGCTAGCCCGAGCTAACCTTAATGTGAGCTAACCCGAGCTAATCTTAATGTGAGCCAGATTAATGTTAACTTCACGTTAGACCGCAGCTCATGATGCTAACAGCTAGCAGCTATCGTTAGCTCACAGCATGCTAACAGTCTGTCTCTCAGCAGTAACTCTAACACTCTCTGTTGCTCCACAGACTAACTAACTTCAGGTTAAAGTGGTAATAAGCTGTTTAGAGCCCGCACATTAACCCGGGTAAAACAAAGGGCCCTCACTGCTCCCTGTGACAGGATGCTAACACTAACCCGAGCTAACCTAAAGCCGAGCTAACCTAAAGCCTCACGTTTCCATACAGCTGGCTGGTGGGAAAACAACAGCAGCTAGCAGTTAGCAGCTAACAGCTAGCTGAAGCTAACTAGCCGCTAGCAGCTAGCCTCAGCTAATCTGTGCTCTGCCTGCTCACAGAAAGTTTAAAAAGACATGTTGTTGGGTTACCTTTCAGTTTCATACTTCCATATATATCGAATAACGCATATGGCTTTGTGTCACAGTCGCTCCTTTCACCCTCCGTTACTTTAGACTCTGTTTCACTCAGACTCTGCACAAGCTTTCTTTGTCTAGTTTATATCTGAGCTAGCTTACATCTGTCTAGCTGGCCGGTAGCTTCACAGGCTAGAACAGACATCTACTGCGCATGCGCGGAATCTGGATAACATCCTGCTTCACTTTATCAGGGGTCCCTGATCCAGACAACAATAAAACATTAATAAATAAATTAATAAATAAATTAATAAATAAATAAATAAATAAATAAAAATAAAAATATAAATAAAAATAAAAATAAAAAGAATAAATATTAATAATAAATCATGATAACAACAACAACAATAATAATAATAATAGGAAATTAACGGAGTACATTAATTCAAGTGCTCTAACGAAGTAAACTCTGAAGATACTATTGTTAATGTTTCTTTTTGGCCAAATATTGTACTGGAAAATGTTGCAATTGTACTCCAACACATTTGTCTGACAGCTTTAGGTTACAGGTTACTCTGGAGACGTCACACACTGATTATTCAGGCAAGATACAAAATAAAATTAGGTAAACATGTTTCATTGCTATTCTAAGACACCGACATATGAAGTACTTTATCCTAGTCCACATGAACCTTAAAATACTCATGTAACGTGTCCGTAATTCTGAAAGGGACCATTATATAGATTGAGCACAGTTTACTGCTTACATCTTCTAAAAACATTAAATGTGAGACTTTTATGAATATTTTTATACTTTGTTTTTTTAAAGAAAACTTTTCTCCAGTAGTTTACTTGGTCAGAATTAGTGTTGCATGTCATGTCCCTCTTTTGTGCACTCTCCTCCTCTGTAAATAAATGATGATGATGAGGTTGAGCTTACAATAAATATTAGTGTTTTAGTTTTGAGCCTCAAAATGAGGACATTTTGGGAAGTAGTGTCTTTCTGGCAGGTTGCACTTCCTTCAAGGGAGTAAGGTTTGCTTTTAGGGTTAAGAATTCAGATTATAGGTTACTGTTTTTTGGAAATGGTTGATATAGACATGGTTTAGGTAAGAGTCTGAATTAATTCACATGTCACATGAGGATGGGGAGGGGTGCTCATCATCTGCCTATTATATGTATAATGGCCCATCTTCATAGGCTAGAGACAGACAAAAATAAATAAAGAAAGGAGACTTGATATAATGTAGCTTATACGATAGATGAAACCCCCAACTGCAGCTCATTCTCAGCCTGCCTTCACACTGTCTCTTCTGCTTCTGATGTTTCTCGTCTAGCAAACACAAAGCAGCTTGGGGTAAGCCATTCTCTGAAACAATAGTCTATAATGGCTCCCTGTAGGCCTGTGATAACTAATTCCCTTTCAGATGGATGGACACTGTTCTGCAGAATGAGCGATAAATGGCTCCTCTGCACCAATCAGTCCACATTCATGGACAAAGTACGGTACAGTCTGTGAATTTGTGCGCTGTTTAGTGACGACAAACACCAAAACACCTATGTAAGCCAGTTTTGGTTTGGTCAAATACTGTAAACACAGCAGCAAAATGTAACATTTTGATACTGAATCCCACATCAAATGCCTTTGATATCATAGTGATGATGCTTTGACCCATCTTATCTAGAAGGGATGGATGATAAGATCAAAGAGATACAGGTATCAGGAATTTAAATCAGTTTAATTTAAGGGCAGGGAAACAGGCTGTACTGCATGTGTCCACAGACAACATCATCCAACAATTCAAGACTCAGGAATAATCATTTAATTGCATTTATCTGGTATTCTTTTAAAAGCGCTGACATTGAATAAGTGGGCGTGGAGCACAGCGTGAGCACCTAAATACTACCCTTTTTTTTTTGTTTCATATCAGTTTGATTATCACATTTGTATTCTTGGTGCATGTTTGGCTTCAGAATGAATAGCACTGAATACCTGTTTCGTGTCTTTGTCCTATTTGATGTGTTCATCAAGTATGAATAGCCCTCTGCATGAATATCTCCTCTAAACAATGGCTGTGACAACCTCCATCCTACAATACAGTTCTAATTAGGAGGATCTCAAAATACTACTGATATTATTCCTGACGAGTATTCAATGCCTTCAGTGATGAAGACTGATACAGACAGGACTTATGAGCAGGAAGAAAAGGCTGCAGTGACAAGACAAGCCCCAGTGACCTTATCAGAACACGACCATACAGATGTCGAGAGAAAAATTGAGTCTGACATTCGTCACACACTTTTTTACCTAGTGTCTTGGAAATAAAGTCATAATACTGAACAAAGGAGAAGCCAAATATTCCAATTTCATCTAATTTAATTAAATCTAAGCAATAAGATATATGGTAATACCCAAATGTTGAGCAGATGGATATGGAAAGATAGCTATTAGTTGATCAGTAGACATGTAGAAAGTTCTTTATTCACTATAGTTTCTTATGAAAATTACACACAAAAGATAAATTAATCTTTTCGTCTGAGGCAGTGAATGAGTATTTTGTGATGAAGTGCTGACATTGGAGGTTTAGTTGTATATTGATACCTGCCTTATCTACCACTTCTAAAAAGATACCTGTCTATAAATGAATCTATTATTATTATTAGGACTGTCAAAGTTAACACGATAATAACGTGTTAATGCAAATTTGGCACTAATGTCTTTAACGCATTAATGCAGCTTGCGTTTTTTAGGTTGTACTGGGCTCAGTTTGAAGCTAGAATATTTGAAGATACTGGCATCATATGAAAATAGAAAACCTAAGGAATCCAAATCTGCGATTCATTTGTGATTTATCGCAATTAACTATGGACAATCATGTGATTACTCAGGATTAAAAATTTTAATCGATTGACAGCCCTAGTTATTATGTAACTTTTATTCTTAAAATTTACTTTAGTTTGTTTTTATTTTCTATTCTCTTGGATTTTTAATAACTGTTTTTAGATGTATTTAAATGTCCTTTTATAATGTGTTTCTTTTGCACTTTGTCTCGTTGCTTTTGATGTTTTATGTAAAGTGTTTTGAATTGCCTGCTGAAATGTGCTCTTTAAATAATCTTGCCTATATCTAACATCACATGAATGCATTGCATTCTGGTCTATTGAGTCTATTGCCATTAGAGAAATGTTTCCCTCTGTGATCGATCGACTGGTGATTTTTGATATAAATGTAAATCTTATTATTGTCTATATATGTTTTATCTGTGGAAATAAAAAAAAATACACCATCAAACGGCAAAATAAGCCCTGAATCACAGCATGCACTGCAAGTAGATTTAAGCTGTTTTAGCAGTGAATTTTACATTTGAATATGGCCCTGAAACATGATTAATCCCAACTGCATAAAATGACAATAATTCTGTAGGCTGCCTTTAACATTGTCTACTGCATCACCTTGAATCCCCTTGCCAAACTAATCACACTACGGAGAATGTATGGAATATTTCATGAAAAATATGCAAAGTGGAAAATGAGTCTTTCATTTCACTAAGAAGATCTTCTTCTTTTTTTTTTTTTTTTATCTTTGTGACATCCTATGTGTCCTTTACCTCATTGCGTCAGAAGTTTGTGTAGTTGACAGAGTCTGAAATACATGTGACATATTAATCTTTATTATTTGGTTTCATAAATAGCTAGAAGTTGCTGTAAGGTTTAGCATGGTAATTTGAGAGATGCCAGTTCTGTCATGATTTAGCTTTTTAGTGCTAAACACTCATTGTCGTGGTGTTTTTACACTGTGAATTCCAGCTCAGTGATTGACTGCAGTATGTTCTGCTGTGCAGTTTATTGCAGTTCATTCTAACTACTCAGTTTTCTATACATATCACTTATGTTAAAACAAACAAACACACACACACACACACACACACACACACACACACACACACACACACACACACACACACACACACACACAAAAAGCTTTGCCAAACAGCACGTTGCCTCAGGGAAGCCCAGTCTCTAACTATCATCTTCATAAAACAGAGGTAATCTCTTTTAATGCACAACAAAGTACAGCAGCAGTTGAAGTCAAGCAGCACTTCTGTGTCCTGCTGTATTGTCAATTTCACACATGAGCTGCCAGTCAAGAGCGGAAGTAGTGCTCATAATCCACGGACAGATTTCTGAATAACTTCACACATAATGAGCTTGATCCAGTGTAATCCATTCCCCCCCCACCAACCGTTACAATACTACTACTACTACTACTACTACTACTACTACTACTACTACTAATAATAATAATAATAATAATAATAATAAGTGTAATTATACAGCACTTTTTAAAAACAGAATCAGAAATTGCC
The DNA here is from genome assembly GCA_916701645.2 of Sebastolobus alascanus. Lineage (NCBI taxonomy): Eukaryota > Metazoa > Chordata > Actinopteri > Perciformes > Sebastidae > Sebastolobus > Sebastolobus alascanus. Next base: position 180,110 of record CAKAOJ020000520.1, read on the forward strand.
AACAGAACAAAGCAATCAAAAGACAGGAGGCGATGAGATAAGGTAACAAAGCAGGGCGATTAAAATTATGAATACAAAAACAATAAAAGTAATGTAAAAACAAACACAGAATAAACATAACCACATATAAAGCTCTTTTAATCACAGTAACAAACAAATGTCTATTATGTTTTCTCTTAATTTTCTCTCAGTCAAGTCAACTCCAGATGCACCAAATGTTCATAACCACCCATCTCTGCTCTTACCCAGACGGGCTGAGTGAAGAATCCCACTTGATCGTAAATTGGAGATGTGTGGCCGATTTGTTTATTATTAGCATAGGTAACGTCCCCTAAACACTATATAAGGACAGGTGTTAGCATAGGTAACGTCCCCTAAACACTATATAAGGACAGGTGTTATGCCAAGTGCAAATACTCTGACACATGTCCAAGAGTTGGAGAGATACCACTAAAAAAGGCTGTAAGAAGAGTTTCAGTAGATAGATAGATATATAGATGGATATATAGATAGATAGATAGATAGATAGATAGATAGATAGATAGATAGATAGATAGATAGATAGATAGATAGATAGATAGATAGATAGAAGATATTATCATCTTAATTGGGATCAATGGACCAATAGTATTTCTTTAGCCCATGAATTTCATAATCCAATCATTATAATTAATCTCAAACATATAATATTCTCAAATTTAAAACCTATGTTTCTTTGTGCTTGTGTGAAAACTAGATGTTTTTTCTTATCTTGGTAATAGTGCTCTCGACCACCAAATTTTCTCTTAACTTAGAGAAGAGCAAAAATAAGAAAACATTGATGAATCTCATAAATCAATGGGTACTAACAAGGTAAGAACAAATAGTGGATACAAACAAAAATAAGAGGAAATCTGTTCTTATATCGCTTCCTGCATGAGGCCCAATGTCACAGTGATGCAGTTAGGCATCGAGGGTTTTTGAAGTACATTGATAATCCAGCCCTTCGGACACACAATGTAAGTGTCTGACAGAAGGCCACTACGCAATAAATGAATTCATTCTTGTTGCGTGTCATTGATGAAGGTCTGTGTTTGAATTTTATTCAGATCACTGAAAAACTGAAACCCACAATACCACTCTCAGTGCCCATATTTGAAATGTGCAGCTCCATTGAGCCTGGGCACTGGACCGGGACTCCTAAGATGTAATCATTGAAAAAGCTTTGAAACCCTTTTTTTCCTCTTATACCCTCCCTCTAATGAAAGGAGATTTGGCCTCCGTCAGTGAGTTGGTTATATTTCCCTAACTGAGCTGTTCAGCGGACAGTAATAGACGTAGTTGGATTTCCTGTGCTGCTTTTTGTGAAATAAAACAAGTGAAAGGCCCAACACATTCCCTTTTAGCATGTAAAATTAAATTGTTAATTTACTGTCTGTCTGCATGCCCAATTACAACCTGAGTGATTCCAGACCTGTCTAAAATGTAACAATTCAACTTCAAACTTACAAGACTTGTGACTTGCCAAATATATCCAGGGTTATAACACCAGAGCTTGACACCAGAGTTGGCAGAAAATGAACTGTGAGGGGAGTGCAAGAAGAGAAATGAGATTAAATTACACTTTTTTTCTTCTTAATTATGTTTTTTTCATGTTTCCTTCCCAACAATCTTTGAGTCTTTTCAGGAGTTTTACATTCCTGATTATGTGGCATGAAGCAGGTGCTCTGTTGCCAAGATGTCCACTGACAATTGTTGCTATTCTTCATAGCTCATTTCCCATGGAGCAGTGAGAGAAATTGCACACCGGCTCCATGTTATTAATAGTACCGCTTGGTATGGAAATGAAACACAAATTTATGGTTTGATTATCAAATGAACTATGACATTCTTAAAACAAATTGTATCAGAGTTATTAGTTTTAAGATGAACACATTTCAACCACATTCTTCCATATTTCACTTCATTAAAGAGAACAAATATAATGTGATAATTTCTACATGATTCTTTGTGCATTTGACAAGCTGATCTTGCATTTAACCAGTTGCATGTTTGTTTGCGTGTCAATGAAGCTCCAACAGCAGAATACAATTACATTTGGTTAGTCATGTATGGGATGGTGATTGAATTGGTGTAAATTAACAGCTCTGTTTTGCCATGCCTTTGCTCCAAAACACTAAAAAAGCAGTTTGACTATTGAACTAACTTTTGTGCAAGATTTACAGTGATATTTGTATTATTTTTAGTAAGTTTTATTACTAAAATTAAATGTAATATAAATGCAAAATGTAAATAATATTAGATCTAAATGTTAAAGTTTGAAATCAAAATATTCTAAATTGAATCAAGACTATCAATCCTAGAAATATAATAAATACAATCTAATGGAAAAAAAATTTCATTCTATGTGGATAAAAATCAGAGCAATTGTGTATTCAATATACACTGAGCTCTCAACCCTGAATCCCGAACAGAAAACATCAGACACATTTATAAATACATTTATAATTTCTTTCATATTATGCGTGTGCTTCTACAGAGCAGTTAGTACAGTAGTCCTATTAGGACAATGACATGTGTTTTGTTGTGTTGGCTCTGTACTCCAGCACACTGGTTTTGAATCAAACAATGACAATAAAATGCCAAATAGTGGACAGTCTAGTAACTGTATACCTTTCTGTTCCCTAATTATAAGTGACTGAAATTTAAAGAGTGAACAGACTAGACAGCAGACAGTTAGTACTGCAGCAAGCCCAGCTCTTGCTTGTTTGTTTAGGAGGTTTTCACCTTCAGTCTGGTCTTCAGCAAGCAACCTGCAGTTGGGTCGAAGCAGGTGACAGACTTGGCCAGTAAAGAAAATGTTACTTTTGGGCTACAAAAACTCCTTGATTACCCTGTCTTTGTACCACTGTCTTAAAAAAATGGGGATTTTGTATAAAATTCTATTAGTCCAATACTTTCCCCCCATTATGGATGTGACCATGAAGTACTATGTTATTTTTATGTCATCATTCTTCATTATCCATAGATGGTGTGTTTCATTTGAGCACAAATAGGTGGGAAGCTTGAACAGCACTCGCTTTGAATGTTAACAGCCAATTGAACGGGTGTTATCAGCCTCATAGATATGGGTTAGAAGGGGCCTGCTACACTTCCTAGTAGGTTCAGAAGGCGGTTATTATGGCTGATCAACAATTCGAATACAAGAAGACAAAGTTAGGCGGTGACCTCTAGTGGCTGTAGTAATCATGACGAGAATAAAGGAGGAAGTCAGGGGACGTAGTGTAAAAGGGATGAGGTCGGGGTCAAACAAACACAGGGTTTTCACCAAGGAGACCATTGTTTGTGTCCCGTGTGAAAGTTAACTTACGCAACGCAACGCAACGCAACGCAACGCAACGCAACGCAACGAAACGCAACGCAATGCAATGTAAAGTAATGTATAAAGTATAACGTAATGTATGTAACAAATGCACTTATTTTAACCCAAACCAGGATCTTTTCCTAAACCTAACCAAGTAGTTTTTGTTTCAATTCACGTTAACCACATGTTTAAAACTGCAACTGTTCCACTTTCACAACGTGTGGGTAAGTGCAGTTTGTCCCATCTGAAGCTTAAGAATGGTAATAACAGCTGATGAGGCCATTTAAAGGGCTGATAACATTTGAAATGAGTGGTTTTAATCGCCTGAAACATTGTAAACAATTTAAATTGTTTCCACATTATTATGAAACAATTTTTTTTGCATGTGTGCTGCTACTTGAAACACTTACTTGATCAACCAAAGAGCTATCGATTACGTGTGTGCCTATTTCAAATATTTTAGATGTAAAAATTAGATTTCACAAATATGATGTCAAATCATGTGAAAGAGTAGCTTTAAAAATCCAGACTGCTTTTTTTTAAACATTTGCAGCTATAGTAACCGTGGCGAAATGAGGATGTTAAATCAGAGTATGCACCGCTGTACAGTCAGCGCCTCATATTTGTAAACAACATGCCGTCTGTCATGTCGGAAGTGAGGATGATTGGGTTTGAGAGTTGAGGGAGAAATAAAACATCATGACTCGATGACGAGGCGTCTCATTTCTCAAGCAGGGAGCTGATGATAACCTGTCGTTCTTCTGGTCTGCTACACTCGCACACTAACTGGCTGCTGGGACCGGCTTCTTCCTGACAAGCTCCTGTCTTCTCTGCCCTTTCATCTCCTCGCTCCACAAAAGAGAGTTTAGAAGTCTTTTTATCTATGCCTGGGGGTACAGTTCCTTGTCTGCCAAGAGAGGAATTCAACCAATTAAGCCTGTGGTACTATGCTTATGAACCATGCATCACAGGAAGGGCTCTAAACGCTTTTCACTATTTCACTCTGCATAATTGGCAAACCTGTTTTTAAACTCACTGAAACCTTAAATAGTAAAATTGAATACAACCTGTTGTTTTACTGTATGTTAATGTGGATCTTGTTTTTTTAATCTCATGATTATAGTCATATAAGTCATATAGTCAATAAGGAATAGGCTAAGACTAGGGCTGTCAAACGATTAAAATATCTAACCGTGATTAATCGCACAATGGTCCATAGTTAATCGTCATTAATCGCAAATTAATCGCAAATTTTGTATCTGTTGTAAAATGTACCTTAAAGGGAGATTTGTCAAGTATTTAATACTCTATGGTTGCTTTATGCAAATGTATGTATATATTTATTATTGTAAATCAATTAACAACACAAAACAATGACAGATATTGTCCAGAAACCCGCACAGGTTCTGCATTTAGCATAAAACAATATGCTCAGATCATAACATGGCAAACTGCAGCCCAACAGGCAACAACAGCTGTCAGTGTGTCAGTGTGCTGACTTCACTATGACTTGCCCCAAACTGCATGTGATTATCATAAAGTGGGCATGTCTGTAAAGGGGAGACTCGTGGGTACCCAGAGAACCCATTTACATTCACATATCTTTTCAAATCGCCTTAACTCTGACAACCCTAGCTAAGACATATTTCTCTCTTGCCTGACTTTATTAAACAGGCTGACAGGTGTATCATTACATTAATCCATATTAATATATATAATATATATCCACATACACATCTTGCTAACAGGGACATCATGGTGGGCCAGCCATCTATAGGCATGCATGTAACCCTGATGTCCTTGATCCAGCACTTCATATTTTCCTGTTACTCTAATAACTATCCAATGAAGGTGCAATTCAAATAAAATCTTACTTTAAGTAACATTTTAAAGCTTTGAATATTCCTCTTCGGGATGGTACTTGAAATGCTCTGAACTCCCTCCACCCCATTCTCTCTCTTGTATTCACTCCTTGTATATTGCATTTGCAAAGCACATAGCCGTGCTCCGAAGAGATACCCAGCATGGATGCATTACTGAGAGACTGTCGGTGAGCAATTGCTGATCTTGGGGAGTGATAAAGAGAGCCGGGCTGTCTGGAACCTGAAAAAAGAGACTGGAGAGAGCCATGGAGCATATAGACCAGGAAGGTCACCAGCTGCCAAAGAAGGGCCAGACCATCTCCTGAATGCCCTCGGCTTCTCCTCTATTTACTGACACTTGCGACACTGGGAAACCGCTGTGGAGGAGCATATCTGTAGAAAATACAAAGTATGTTTAGGACAAAGAAAACTACAGACTTCCTCATGGACTGCAAAAACAGAATCTACATAAACGCAAGTCTGATTCGAAATCACGACATAGTGATCTTGGCCTTTACATATGGGCGCTGCAAGTGGATTGATTAGAAGATATGCAAACGCGATAATCCGCTGGACATCCTCACTATCGCTACCTTTGCATATGGTCATTTTAAGGACGCGCTTATCTCTGCCTCCAGAATTTGCCATGCGAATAGATTTATTTCCATTTGCATTTGTTTGGGGATGCACGCTTAAAAGTCACATTTACTGAAATAAGCTTAGGGTGCTTTACAACTTTTTGTCAGAGTGTGTTTCATAAATCATTATTTTCAAAAGGATTTTACATTCTCTGTCATCTCATTTCCTTGTGATTTGACAATTGGATCTGGTTTTGGATCTCTTTTCTTGCTCTAGCTACCAGATTTTCAGCGGCATTTAGTCACTTATTTATCTGCAGGCTTCCCCCAATCACATTTCTAGGCAGGTGCATGGCTGCCCTCCACAAATTACGTCCAGGATAATTTCATATTGATTAATGCAGATGCGTTCCTCTTGGCTCTCATACCCTACCTGCAGTCTATTTGGTATAAATTACTGGAGCCATTTTGCTGCACAAAGCCAGCCCTCTCCAATAAGGTGCTGGCTCATGTGTCGACTGGGGCCCCCAAACTACCCCTCTGCCTGCAGGAACCACTAAAGCTTTTAATTGCCTTCTGTGCAAATGGTCCTTATGCACTTGATAAAGTATCTGGAAAGTCAGGCACGGGTTGGTAGAGGCTTAGGGGAGTCTGTGCACTTGCAGTATGTGAGATAGAAAGTGTGTGTGAGAGATAGGGAGAGAGAGAAAAGAGAGAGCGATACGAGTAAATAGACAGTGAGACTTAGTGGCGGCTGGTTGGTGAATCCTATCCATGATATTACAACCTTTATGAGTATGGCGTTAAAGTTACCCTTTATGAGTCGCCACTCAGCAAAATACTTGAATAGCCCAGCCAATGGCCCACAGGATTATTTCCTTCTGTGTACATTCGCTACAGTAGAGTGGCTGATAACCCTGGGTAAAGCGATAAACAATCAAAGTGCGGCTTCAGTGGAAATGATTGCATTCTGTACCCTGCCCCAGAGATGGGGGCCATTATTAACGTGGGTCCTGTCCTGACAATGCTATTTTCTGGAAGGTAATTGCAGATTCAGATCTCTGAGAGGGCCTGACTGAGAGTAAATGCCACCTCTTTAATTATGGTCTCCTCCACGTCTCCTCTATTGAGCCGCGGAGATGTCTATCGCTCCACGGGATCCTGGGGAAAATGACTCTAATGGGAAATGACCAGTGTCTGGGAAGCCGGCTCAGATTAGAAGCGACGTTTCTAATTGATGGCTAAAGAAATCCCTGGCTGGATGACTGGGAAAAGTCACTTTGGAGCAAATGTAATTGGAGTGATTGGAGTTCTAACAAGAATCAGTGGATAATCTCTCCTGATTTAAGCTTGTGCTAACGCAGACAACACGCTCAACAAGCCGCAGCAGAGCACGGACTACTGTAGAAATTCACAGAGTTTGACACTCCTTGGTTCGTGCTGTATAGGGTCAAGAGGACATTTTACATTGTATTGTACTCTATTTAAAGGTGACATGCTATATCAGGACACATGAAGGTGGACCATCTGACACCAAAGTAGAAATCTTCCTAATTTAGTGTTTAAGGAGTTTCAAAGGAGATTTATTATAAACCTGTGGCCATTTAGGTGGATGGTGGTGAAATGTCTTGTTCCTGTTGATAATTTGTACGAGGATAGTGTACTGAGTTGTAATAAAACATTTTTGTAGACATAAAATAAAACCATGATCTTTTCCTAAACCTAACTAAGTTTTTTTTGTCACGTTACTTCCGTACTTAAGTTACGTCACTTTCGATGTTATTTTAACCCAAACCGCAATCTTTTCCTAAACCTAACTAAGAAGTTTTGTTGCCCAAGCCTAACCAAGTCGATCTTTTCCTAAACCTAACCAAATAGTTTTATTTTAAAAAGACTGGAGAGGAATTTGACATGTGTGTCACGTGTTGCTGGACATTTGTAGGAAAATGGATGAAAAATACGTTGTTGAAGGCCCAAAAAAATAAATAATTTGTGTCTATGTACACAAATCAAATTATATTAAAATATTAAATTTCGTGACTATTTCAGGAACTGCCATGAGACTGTGTTGAATATTTAGGACCATTACATTACAAATGAAAATACAAGTCGGATGTAGAACTGGCATTTTTTTCATGTATTTATATCTGCAGTAACACCTTGTGTATCGACTGCGTCACTAGACCTTTAAGACTGTCTGCAGCCTGCTGCTTGTGGATGTTCACCAGCTCTTGAATCCATCACTGCTTTCTGTCAGCGGTAACAAATTTGCTGCTCTTTTCCGACTGTCCGGTCATTAGTTGACATTCTGGTGCAGGGCAACAGGATCTCTGAGGTTCTCCAACTGCTGCGAAATGTTGAAATGACAAAATAATAACAACATCTGTCTTGTGTCCAGCGGTATTGACATAACATTACAGGTACCAAATTGTTTGTGTTGTGAAGTGTGTCTCGAAGATACCTCAAGCTTATATGACTCCTAAAGCTCCAGGAGCTGATGGCTGACGGTTGAATGGCAGACAAATATGTAATGGCGTAACTGGATTTGACAGTATGCAGACAATAGTGTTTTTGTTTGTATTTTAGTAGATACGCATGAATACAAGTGTGTGTGTGTGTGTGTGTGTGTGTGTGTGTGTGTGTGTGTGTGTGTGTGTGTATGTATCGTTTTTGTAATTTAATAAGGTGCCTTTAAGGTGACACTTATCATACTATGATATTACAGTATAAGACTAGCTCTACACTGCAATACAAGAAAAAAGTTGCTGTCAACCAACTCGTGGAGCTAGCATTAGCTTGTTAGCTGCTGCTGATAAAATCTGCCAGTGATAGTTGTCATTTCAGCCGATAAAATCGATGGTCACCAGCTAGAAATGATAGCCTTTTTTCCTACATCTGCCTGAAATCCAGGAGTCATTGTTTAAAATATGACTATGAATTTCAAATGCTGCTACACCTGTCAATTAAAACTTGACAGGTGCAGCAACAGTAACAAGGGGTCCGGGGCTTTGCAAATGGTCAATTGTCACAGTACAAAAGCAGGAAAAGACATTTACGCTGCACAAAATACTGTATCAAAATATGCTACTGGATAATTTGCCGCTTTTGAAATCTAAAAACTATTCAAATGAAGCAAAAGAAAAAAATCACTATTTGGTTGAGCTGGTGATGATAACCGACTTGCAAGTAGACATTACTTCATTTTAAGGGTTCACAAGCCGAACAGGTTGGGCTCAGTCCAGAGGAAGTTTGGCTTAATAACATCCTGTGCTGTTCCTTTAGCCCGTATTAGGAAACATGAGTGTGCTGTTTGCAGTTTACTGACGTCACCAGGATTTCTGAAGGTTTTAAGATTTTAAAAGTAACACCTCACTGCCATTTGTAGATGTGAAAGTATAAGTTGCCGAGTGTGGCTTTAGTCTGAGGAACCTTCCCCTCAGTGCAAAGGCTTCACTCACTTCCAGAACTGAAACATGTGAACTCCCTCTCATATATATATATTTTGAAATTATTCTCATTTCTACCTGCTCTCAAAGGTCAACATTCACGTCTTATTCAATGAGTATTTACTGACCTTGTCACCTACTTTGTATTGTGTGTGGACAAATGAATTAAGATTCAAGGGCCTCGGTAATGGAAAAGTGTTTTAATTTCCCCCTGACATTAAGGTGTTTGTGCCTCATAGGCATTTGGTGGCACATTACTCGGCGCCTGCTCTCTGGCTGTGCCATTGCCCCTCATGTTCCACTTAAACACTTCAATCACGGCGAAAGATCAAAGGAGCTGTTAAACTAATCAAGTGGAGACACAAGAGATGAAACTCCCCCTGTATTCAGTGTTTTTCCTATTAGCACTCTCTCTCCCTCTTGCTCCCCTCCTATAACCCTATTAACCAACACTGTAAATTCAAGTAGGAGCTTTGCTGGCTCAATTGTCTGCAACATATACAGAGCAAACAATGATCCTAAACAAATGGGCGTGTATTCGCTATGAGCTGCATTATTGAACAAGGAGCGAGAATCATCTCGGGACTCTGCAGTGCTTAACGATAGGGAACAACAATTTCACCATCATCCTCGGCACCAGACTCGCATAGTATTACATAGAACGTACTTGGTGACAGCTCCATTAAAACAGGATGCATTTAATTCTGCAACAAGCAGTAGTTACATCCGCAGTTGCATCAGATCAAAAGAATGTACTTTCTAGTATTATTAAATTGTAATGTCACAAATAAAGCTAAAGGCAATAATGGGCAAAACCAAATGAACATATCTGACAGTAATATATTCATAGGATTCTGATCTGTATCTCCTCACAGACAGCAAGCTTAAGAAGTGAGAGATTTCCTCTGTAAAATAACCTACTGTAAAAAAGACAAGACCCAAACTGAATTTGAAACTGTGTGTGGTTTCATAATAAAACTCTTTGAGGTTGAAGGACAGTCTGTCGTGGTCCTTAAAGAGTCCATACTCCAGCTTAATAACACCCCGGCACAGACCCTCTGCCACTTTTCACTAGCTCTCAAAAGGCTGCCATATTGGATAATAACTTGTTATCAAGCAGCTGAAAAAGGGGTAGGTTTTTGAAAGAAAAGGTCAGGGGGTGAGCTCCCTTTTATTTTCTCCCCGAAGAAAACAATCTCAGAGATCTAACACATCTCATTTTGCTGTTAATTCAAAAAGAAAAAAAGTTTAGTAGAGGTTTTAAGAGACACAAAACAAAACATGCAACCATTTGCAACAATAATACAAGCATATAATGATGCTGAGTGTTATATGCTGCAGTTAATAAAGCAGGAGATATGCTTTGTATATATCATCGTTGCTGCAGGCCATTGCTCGGGTGTACAGGAGCACATGATGACATCTTTGAACATTGCACTCTTTTTGAGAGCTTCATCAAGCCCAGATTTATCATTTGTTTCAAGTGTGACCTATATACTGATATTGTGTGCCTGTGTTAGAATTCATTTTGGTTTAATGCAGAAATGTAATGTACTGGAAAAAGGGGTTAATTTGGCAGGTCTTTACATTTCAATCATTAATTAAGTGGTTTCATTTGGGAGCCTAAATAAAGCAATATATGCGATTGCAGAAATAAACATGTGCAGCAGAACTGAAATGAAGCAATTAATGGCGAAAGACAGAAACTCATTAGTTTAATGGGGAAATTACAAAATAGAGTGGTGCCTAGGGTGTTTTTATGCCATTGTCCGTTTGTTTGTTTTTACCCATGATAAATGTGACTGCATTAAGAATATGACCATATTTCTTCTTTGTGTTTTTAGCAAGTTCCTTAACTCTGTAATCATAATTGCAACATTTGTTCTAATATTGAATGGTGTCTGGATGAGATAAATTCATTCATGAAATAATTAACTAAATGCTGCATTTCTAGCTTTCAGGAAACAGCTTGCAGGACGCTGTCTTCCATCCTAAGATAGAGAAGACTGAGAACAACAATTAAAAGCAACAAAAAGTACATAGCAGAAGGAGAAGTTTGGATCTGATTACTGAGGAGGGAAAGTAGCTCCTGACAAGGCACATAAACTCTTTGGAGCCCTGCTTGTAGTCTCCTACTACCAGTCCTTTCACAGGGAAGTTAATGATGCTGGCAAGAAGATGAATCACCTCAGACAGCACACAGAGCAGCTCTGACAAGTGAGCACCGGCGAGTCTGACACCTGCAAGTACCAGAAGAAAGACTAATAGTCATGTCAGCTGCTACCTGTAGGAGTTGAGCTATGTCTGTCTGTGCTGAAAGAAACTGTCCCTCTGATTGTAGGTGAAAAGCAGCTGGAGGGATACAGCTGGCTGGACTTTAACAAAACATGAAGTCATATAGGCCGAAGAGAAGAAGTGTTGGGTGACTTTTATGACAGATTTCAAAACTTGTTTGAGGGAAAGTATTTGTGTCATGTATGTTCCACTGGACATTTTTATTTAAATGACCAATATGTAATATATTTACAACATACTAAATTGAAATACTGGCTTCTCCGACCACAATGCTACAGCCAGTAAGTTCTCCTTTGACATTTCCTTTGCGGTCTGGAATGTCTGTTTTTGTTATTGCCGGTGTGATCTCGTCCACTGTCCATTTAGACACCCTGTTGCTACTTATGAAACAAATTGGCACGCAAACACGGCCTTCTGCAGCCATGAAGCAAGCAAACAAACTGTATAAACAGAGGTAATGTTAACATTAGATTCTACCCGACCTGAAAGGCCTCGGCACATCTCTCTGTGGTCTGTGTGCAGCTGGTTATCAAGGCAGCGAGTATTTGAGACACACAGACGGTGAAGTGATTCCGACTACTGCTGGCCAGAGGCTAACGCGGTCGTGTCTAGAAGGTAACCCTCAAATTGCGAAAAACGTGTGCTAACTGCTATCAGTCACACCAGAGGAGCAGATGAGCCACGGCTCCAATGTTCTGAATTCGGACTGCTGTTCCCCATTTTAAACGCCAACTGTCAGTCCTACATATTGCTTCTTTCATTTTTTTGCAAAATTATTTATTATTTATCAGCTTATATCTCAACATTTGGCAACAATAAAGACAAGCAGCCAACTCTTGGAACTGAGGCTCTCTATAGATTCACCCTTTGCACTACTGAAATGTTGCTGTTGCTGAGGTATACATTTAAATCCAAAAGCACCTCCTAATTCAACGTATCCTCTTACACCGGTTTGTATGATATCTTAGCAAAAGTTAATCCTCATTTTTTCTTCGTTTTCCTACGAATGTCCAGCAACATGTGACGCATGTGGCAATTTCCGCTCGTTAAATGCAATCTTTTCAAAATAAACTTCCGTCTTCACACTTCCTTAGGTTTAAGCAATTAAACTATTTCATTAGGCTTAGGAAAAGATCGACTTGGTTAGGTTTAGGCAACAAAACTACTTAGTTAGGTTTAGGAAAAGATCGAGTTAGTTAGGTTTAGGCAACAAAACTACTTAGTTAGGTTTAGGCAACAAAACTACTTAGTTAGGTTTAGGAAAATATCTTAGTTTGGTTTAAAATAACACCGGAAGTGGCGTCACTTAAGTACATAAATTACGTGACAAATAAATCAACGTTGACTTCTGGTTTCACACGGGACACGAACACCAGTCTCCTGGTGAAAGTCCGGTATTTTTAGACTCACCCATCCACCCCGACCACCTCCCTACACGGCGTCTGCCACTCTTTATATTTCCTCGTTCACACTTACGTGAATTACATACAAATTGATTTCATGGGATATATACGAATTACAATGCATTACGTTTCATAGTTGCTTTGTTCATTTCTCATCTTTCAGTATAATGTAGACGGATCAGTAAACATGCTGTAGTTTATCTTCTTTAACCAAACTGTCCCTAATTAGAAGCAAGTGTACAGCACACGTTATTACCCATTACAGTGATTTCTAGAGATATAGTCTAGTGGAGATTACTGAAGATAGAGATTTCTTTCTTAGCATACCAAGTATGTCGGGCTGAATATTATGGAAATGTACATACATCTTGGATTTTAATGTTTCAGTCAGTGTAAGCATCATACGGAATCAGTGGAGTATTGAACGGACCAGATAGGCCTACAAAATAAGCCATCATAGGTGTAAAAATGTGTATTTAGAACTTAAGGGGAAAACCTGTGTTTAAGATATTATTAAAGTCATATTACAGGCTTGAAGTCCTGGGTAGGTAGTGTCCAGTGGGTTTATCACATTGCCCCATAGGGAGTCCATGAGAGGTTTTAATAAGATTAAAAAATACAGGCTGTTAAACAATTACCTAAAAGAGGCTAAAATGTTTCAGAGCTGTGGTGTTGAATACTCCATGATTCTGGTATCACTGACTCCTTTCACTTTGGTACTTTCATGAAGTTATTGTTTATTTAAAATGTAGATTAATACAGGTTTAAAATAAATTCACTTGCTGTTGATTATGTCACACAGGAACTTGCAACCACTCGAGGCTAAAAAGAAGATGTGACAACTCCGGCGATGAGGCTCCGGAAACAAAAACACAATGTGATAAATCTTTTGAGTTAGTTGTGGCACTGTCAAATTAGACATTCCTTCTGAACCCTCTACTCTACTTTTACTTTACGCTGCTCTCCTTATTATTTCCTGTAAAAATATTCTTATCCCAAATCGTCACATTCTGACACTTTGTCAGACCACATGCAGTGTAGCAGAGTAAACACATGCTTAATGTTTTTAATTAAACAAAAACACTTTAGGTTTTTAGGTTTTAAAGGTAAAATGAACTGTTACCCAATTTTCTTCAATGTAATTTAATGTACAAAAGTGTTTTTTAAAACCTGTATGATCGTTTGACTTCTGGAGTTTCTTGCTCTGCCTGATTTTATTTTTTTAGTTTGTGATGTCTCACTAATCTCAGTAATTTAGTTGCAGTCATACTTACAGAACTATTTTAGTATTACTGATAAGAATAATGGCTAGATCTTTGAAATGAGACCCACGTTTTAACAAACAGAAATGATCCCCTGCACACCCACACAGGTGTTTCCAGTTATGGCTGATGAGAACTGTGCTCAGGAGGAAATGAGGACACTGGACTCCACATGGGAATAAGAATGATAAAGGTGTAATGAATGTTGAAATAAATATGTTTGATGTAATGCTATATTTTAGTCAAGATAAGTTTGAATGCTGTATATCATACAACTATTTTTAATTTTTGGAAAATTCCATATTCATAAGAAAAAATTGTCAGGAACCAGGTCAACTTTCCTGCACTTTATTAAAACCTTTACATTATCAAATTAATACAATATGATGCATATAACACAAACTCTGGCATTATGAAATGTAAATGTAATTATTTTTGTTTTGTCTTCTTTGTTGTTGTTTTTTATTGTCTATATATACTGTATGTTTGTATCAGGAAACATCTGTCAGAAACGCCTTGCTTGCTCTGTAGTTGAGTTATATTATATTATATGATAATATTATTGGTTTTAGAGGGTTTGATAATCCATTCATAGTGCCTAATTTATTATGGCAAACTGATCACATGCAGAATGAGACAGTGGACTAGTTTCCCTGGTGCATTTTCTGCTTCATTGCATGACCTAACCACTCTTGTGACTCGACCCCTTCCTGCACAACTGTTTCGCATTTGCTCAATTCCCACGACTAAAGAGGCAACATTTTCTGTAGGACTTTTGTCGAGTCATCTTAGTACACACAGGTGCATTTTAAGCTTATCAGCCTTCTCGCTCTGCCTGTTTTTACTTCCAAGCTCTTAGAGGTATTATCACACACACACACACACAAACACACACACAAACACACACACACACTCGTATCTACAATTAGTAGATAAGGAGAACTGGATGGATTCAGTGGTGGCAAATTTGACTAAATTGTTGTTTAATGTGTGCATAACGAGTGACTGGACACACACACGCACATATGCTGGGTTTAACAACTCACACTAACATTATTTTAAATAGAGACACATTTTGGCATCAATTGGCAGCATTTCTCCTCTGTTTCCAGCCCGTTTGCTCAAAAAGGAATTAAGAATGCTACGATAATGCGCAAGGCATTTAGCGTACAATACAAACGGCTTTCTTGCATTTGGCGTGTCATTTGTACGCCATGTAGTCTGTACTCACACATCCATGTAAATATGCTACACTCAGAGCTAGTGACGTAGAATAAAAAAGCGAGAAAAACTGCAATTTGCAGGCGGGAGGATGGGGAGGGGGATGGATCTAATAAACACACAACTTTTACCAGGGGACCGGTGTTTTGTTTTGTTTTCTAAGTTATGTTTTAGGGCGCTTTCACAAGCCATAGTCCATATCAGAGTGAAATTGATACTTTTGGTTCGTTTTCTAGTTAGTCTGGTTCGGTTTCACAGCGCACAAATTAAAGCGGACCTAGGAAAAAAATTAAGTTGCTGAGGGGCATATACGAAGGAGCGAATTTACCGTTTCCGTCTCGAGAGCTGCCACTTCTATGCAGGGTATCGCGGACTTTGATGTCTGATGTCAAGCAAACATCGGATTTCTGCAGAAGTCAGTCCTCTCCCACTTATGTTAACCTGTCGTTTACCTGTGTCCATCTCAACTAATGTCCCCACAGGCGTGAGCGTTTTGGTTCGCTCAGAAACGGTCCGAGACCTCTTCTCGCAAGTAGCCTTGGACCGGTTGTTTTGGTCCGAACCGGAGTACGATTACTGCGTTCACAACCGCCCAAAGGAACCGCACCAGAGTTTAATTACAACGGAATAATTGTTGGCTTGTGAAAGCGCCCTTAGTGACGATTTCACATGTTTTCCATGGTTATGTTATGTTGTTTTTAGTTGTCCAGGATTTTACTTAGTTTACGTACTTATTTTAAGCCCAACCATGACGTTTTTCCTAAACCTAACTAAGTGTTTTGTTGCCTAAACCTAACTGCAGACGTAGTTGCCTGGCGTACAAATGACACGTGGAAAGCCTAAAATGCGTCCCCATGACACGCGGAATGTCCGTGCAATGTCATGCTATTCATACGCCGTCCCGTGAGATCGGGTTGCCGTTTCTGTGGCTTACTATTATTTTGATATAACCATAACATAAGAAAACTAGAAATGCACTCAGAGATTGCAGGACCTCCGCCAACGCATGACTTTAAAAACAGATCACAGCTCACAGCTGGCGGTACCGTGAGGCGGTCGGCTTATTATTATCACGGTGTGTTTCCGTGTAACGTATCGGCGGATGCCTCTCTCATTCAGCAGCCTTGTCGTGTCTGTATAATGTTACACTACGTTGTCTCTCATCACGTCAGCTACAGCTTTGTTCTTTCTCACCGCGGACGGCCAGAAGCTTCCGCACACATCGACACAAGTCTCTCTGCTCTCAGAAGAAGGAGGCGGGGTCACGCGTCATCAGTTACACTGCGCATGTCCTAAAGCCTGTTGTTATAATGCACAGGCTGAGCGGAGTTATTAAAAAAAATTCCCGAAGTCGGATCATGATCCGGATTGCCACCAAAATCTAATGGCTTTTCCATTGTGCCACACTCCACCCCTCCAAAAAATTTAACTAAAATCCATTGCGGACTTTTGGAGTAATCCTGCTAACGGACAAACAAACCAACAAACAAACCAACAAACCAACGCCGGTGAAAACATATCCTCCTCCCTTGGCCTTCGGCCTTGGCGGAGGTAAAAATCATTCACGTCGGTACTACATTAAACTATTGACATTGACATAAACAACATCCACCAGAACTATGGTCTCAGCTGTATCAGCTCATTATTGGCTCATTCTGTATTTCTGATAAGACTTAGCAGTCTATTTTTTATATATTTGATAAAAGACCCAGCCTGAACATAACTAAACCAACAAAAGCATGAAACAGATTGTCGAAATCACTCTGTGACAGTCTGGTTTTATTAACATTAGAGGATGTCATCACAGCTAAAATCACAGCCACGTGTATAATGAGAACTTTCTGCGCGTATCATCTTTTAAAAGGGAGCCATTATCAAAAGCGGTAAAACAAATGTGACAGCCTCTAGAGCGTCCTTTCTCCCTGGACCCTCGTAAAGTCCCCACAGGGATGGTGTGATGAACGATTCAAGGCCAGCTCTGGCCCAGGGATGCTCCACTGAACCATGCTTTGATCTATCATCCGGCCTTCCCATATTAATGATGAGGTCACAGCGTTGAGGGTCACGGCATTGCTGATAAAAGCGCAAAGCCTGCTATTTGTTATGGGCCCAACTTGACTGATCATAACTCTTTTGATGAAAGGGGACATGATTTCACACCCCCGCGCTGTCAAACCCAAGACATGCCCGTGTTCCTCATAATATAATGTCGTTTGAGGATCGCAGTGAATGAGCCCTATCATTGTCAATGTAGAGCTAAATGAAGTGGCTGTTATCACTCACAGGACAATGATTATGGTCTTCTAGCGGCAGTTTGCGACTCAGACCCCGCTGATATTACACATGTACTTAATGTATGCGCTGTTAAAAGTTTGTAGGTTGGGGTTTTTGTATGTTGTTACTGTAGATCGACAGCTTGGGAAACTGTTTTAAGGTGATTTCCTAAAATGATGTATGTTTGTGAAGGTTCTCAGTCATCCAGGTCATGGTATCCGAGTAAGGGTTAAATCAGCAGCAACTGGACTTGGTTTAGATTCTTGAAGACGTTTCACTTCTCATCCAAGAAGCTTCTTCAGTTCTGCTCTTCTCTCTCCCAGAACTGAAGAAGCTTCTTGGATGAGAAGTGAAATGTCTTCAAGAATCTAAACCAAGTCCAGTTGCTGCTGATTTAACCCTTACTCAGATTACTAAAATGATGGACAGTATTTCAACTTCAACTTATTTTGACTTATATTTACACATTTTTTAAATTTGTTGTTACATTTGTTATTATCATTACAATTATTAATAATCATGGAGCAATCATGGAGAATGACTGTTTATGCATATTTTATTATTCTCTTAGGCAAGGGTTACTAGAAGAAAGCAGCTTAATATATATAGAAATCTGTGGTTTGAAGTAAAGTAACAATAACTGTAAATTATCCTGCTTATTACACGTCTACTTACTTAAGAAAACAATAATTTGACACAAAAACGGTCTCCCAGAGTCCAACATCAGAACTGTGCCCATAGCAACGGTCTGTTATACATAGCAACGGTCTGTTATAAAGAAATAACAGACGCGGAACCCTGTGATTAACCAATCAGAATCGAGTATTCAACAAAGCCGTGTAATAATGATGAATAGGCCATCTCCCCCACTGCATTGCATCATACTGATTTCTGAGTACATACATTAACATCAGATTTTTTGATTTGAAAGACAAAACAACAAAGACTTAAAGACAAAAGGACATAAAGAATACTTCTGGTTCATTACAAACTTTGCAAATATATTTGTCATATCTTAGTCAACTTGTAACTGCTGTTAAAGGAACAGTGTGTAGCATTTAGGGGGATCTATTGGCAGAAATGGAATATCATATTAATAAGAATGTTTTCTTTAGCGTATAATCACCTGAAAATAAGAATCATTGTGTTTTCGTTACCTTAAAATGAGCTGTTCATATCTAGATAGGGAGCGGGCCCTCTTCATGGAGCTGGCGGCCATGTTTCTACGGTAGCCCAGAATGGACAAACCAAACACTGGCTCTAGATAGGGTCATTCACGTTTTCGTGTAGGCCGCCGTAGTTCTCCTACACACTGCACCTTTAACCTTTGTTTATGCAGTTTGTCATTTGATAATTTTCCAGACTTAAAGACTTAAAGTTTCCTTAAAATAACTGTGCAGTGTTTTTGACTGATGTTGCAGCAGTTCCAGATGATTTGGCCTCTTTCAGATGTCTCTCACATTGCCTTAAAATCTCACATGTCAAAGAGCTGTTTGCTTCTAGCTGACAAATGCTGCTAACTGACATTCAACCTTATTTGACCGACTTAGCAGCAGCCAGTGTAAATGTGATTAAGTTACTTCAGAGTTAAAAATCCTTTTTCATGAAGTGCCACTACTCCTATGTATTTGATTAAAGCTGCAGTAGGCAACAATGTTTTGGCATAATTTGGCAAAAATTCCATAATAACCTTTCAGCATATTGTAATTCAAGTGTTCTGAGAGAAAACTAGACTTCTGCTCCTCCTCATGGCTCTGTTTTCAGGCTTTAGAAAAATCTAGCCGAGTGATTGAAAGCCGGCTCTCATAGACGGCAGCTGGGCAGCGGACCTTGTTTTCCTCCGGTAAATCCTTCAGATGCCGTTAGGAGCACCGGAGGACACAGTACGACACAGAGGAACAGGATTTAACTCAGGTTACCTGTTTCATGTACTACTGTCACGATATAGCGGCCGTTTTCTTAAATCTCTTTTTAAATCATATTTGCGCCAATCTCGCATACTGCAGCTTTAACACAGTTTCAGCTTTTAATCGTTTAGAATTTGTGCTAAATCTGGCCAATTAAATCAGTATAAATGCATTTCTAACTCGTATCTGCACAGCTCCCTTGACTCAAAATGAAATTTAAAAAACGTCATTCAGCAAGCAAGTATGTACCATAAGAAACTATTCACTCATGACTAGAATTTCACCATGTTTTTGAATTTTGTGTATTTAACCTTCACCACTTGATATGAGAAAATTAATAGTATTTATTATTAGTAGTATCAGTGTTTCTGCCAGAATGAAATAGTCTTTAATGAGAAACTAAAATCTAAAACGAAGAAACTCAGGATGCTGACAAGAAAAAGGATAAGGAACAGACAGTGTATGCATACTGCTAATCAGAATGTCAGGTTTAGAAGTTTTAAGTTGTGGACCCAAATGCAGAGAGACGAGGATGAGGAGGCAGCCGACAGAGTTAAATGATTTAATCACACTTACTGGAAACAAAAAAGCAGCTGGTCCGGCATGCAGGTTGACAAAAGTAATCCAACAGAAAAAACTTGAAATACACACTCACACTGGGAATAACTCTCACCAGAGACACACTACACTAGAGGTGAGACGGTTAAACAGGACATAAGGTACACCAGGTAGGAGTGACACGCAACACATGGAAAAACGATGACGAACTGACAAGGAAACAGGGTGAACACACAGGCTTAAATAGACAGGGTGATTAGACACAGGTGGAACAAATCAGGGCGGGGCAGACAATAAAAAAAGGCGGGAAAACAAACAAAGGTAGGAAGTAAAACCAGACAAGACACAGGAGGAGTGAATTTCAAAATGAAACAGGAAACAAACTATGACAAAAACCCAGGACCATGACAGGAAATAACTAGACCAGACGTAACAGGTGAATTAAAAAATAAAACAGGAAACACTACATGCAGACAATAAAACAGAAAACCCAAATCCCAATGAACCAAAAACACAAATAACAGAACTAATAAAACACTACATGGATAAACACAAGATCACAACAAAAAGGAAAAAGTCACAAGTCTTCTGGCACAGCCAATCCATGACACAGAATCCATTAAACCAGGTGAAGGGTTTCCCATTAACAACCGGTGCAGTATTGAACAATTTTACAATGTTTGAAAGCAAATCTGTGTCGCATCCATCATATCAGAGGCAGCTGCCTGTTGTCATATATTTGATAAAAAGCAGATATTGGCCATCATGTGTGTGTGTGCGTTTGTGTGTGTCTGTGCTCTGACATCATGTAGTGCCTGCAGGAAGAGACTCCCCGTGGTCACTTCACTGACCAACATATGGCCTCATCAACATATGGCCTCCTCCTCAGGGAATCACGTCTCACTTGGATTGGCAATGAGATCTGCTCATGAATTTTAACAAACTGCAGCAATCAACCTCAATTTTGGTGAAAACAGGTAGTTAGTTTAGTGCTAAACTGGAGGTGTCCAACTAACATGTTGACATTGAGTAGATGAGGTTGAATGAAGATGGCATAACATTAAAATTTGGTGTAAATACACAACCCGGGAAGGCGTATAAATAGCTCGACATTACAAGGACATTTCGCATGTCATGAGGACGCATTTTAGGCTTTTCGTGTGTCATTTGTACGCCACGCAACAAAACTACGGTAACGTCCGCAGTTAAGTTGAGGCAACAAAACCACTTAGTTAGGTTTAGGAAAAATGTCATGGTTGGGCTTAAATTAAGTACGTAAACTAAGTAAAATATGCATAGAAACAATGTAACAGAAGGAGGTCGAGATAGGTGGGTCAAAAAACAGGACTTTTGACCAGGAGACCGGTGTTTGTGTCCCGTGTGAAACCACAAGTCAAAGTTTATTTATTTGTTATGTAACTTCCGTACTTAAGTTACAGCACTTCCGGTGTTATTTAAACTCAAACCACGATCTCTTCCCAAACCTAACTAAGTAGTTCTGTTGCCGAAACCTAACCAAGTCAACCCTTTCCTTTTTATTTTGAAAGACTAGAGTGGAAATTGACACGTGCTGGCGTTGCTGGACATTCGTAGGAAAACACCCGAAAATACATTGTTTGAAATAATTTTAAAAAAGGGAAATTCGTGTCTGTGTG
This sequence comes from Sebastolobus alascanus, assembly GCA_916701645.2. Lineage (NCBI taxonomy): Eukaryota > Metazoa > Chordata > Actinopteri > Perciformes > Sebastidae > Sebastolobus > Sebastolobus alascanus. The sequence goes on from CAKAOJ020000520.1 coordinate 201,914, forward strand.
CACTAATCAAATAGATAAAATTTAGTAACTATTTCTTGAACTGTTGTGAGACTGTGTTGAAACAAAACACCGGTCTTGTACACCGGTCTCCTGGTTAAAAGTCCTGTGTTTGTAGGGCCCTATCCATTTTATTCTATTGCACCAGCTCTGAGCATATTTTCGCAGATGCATTTAAATTACTGTCAGTACAGACTACGTGGCATACAAATGACACGCTAAATGCAAGAAAAGCGTTCGTATTGCACGCTAAATGCCTTGCGCATTCATATGTCTTTTTGTGGCTGAAATACAGCACCAGCGTGAAAATAAATTACTGGCCTGGAGGTTACATGCATAACTCTCCAAGGTCAAGGACTAAATGGCTTCAAAACCATTTCTAAAGCAGTTTTTGAACAACTGAACCGTATGTTTTGAAATAACCACATTTTTAGCAGGAGGCTGTGAAGTACCGGACAAATAAATTATGTTGTGTTAAGTTTCCTGCATACTTCAAATTCCCTCATCTTCCTGTGCCTATGGTACGGTGGGTCAGTTAATATTTGAATGCGAGAGTTACTTAGTTTGCTAATGAAAGGATGAGCGCAGCAAGTCCTCTAATGGTTTGCTGTGAATGTCAGCAGGGACAATAAATTAAGCTGTGACATAGCACTCTGACCTAGACAGGCATGCTTTCCAATCAAGTGGAAGTCATCTAACAGGATAATTGCAAAGTGTACGCATGAACTCATTGATGTTTGGTATATTTGTCACAGAAAAGATACAGTTATAGTGTTCACTTGATCCAATATTGCATGTTTATTTATTTATTATTATGGATTTTATATTGTGTGTGCATGTATTTTCTATATTGTTTTTTATTAATGTTGTGGTGTGGCATGTTTGCCAGTTTTATTATTGCATGGGTTTTTATATTTCATATTTGGTTTTATTGTGTTGTTTGCAATTTGACTGGACGAAGGATCAAGCTGATTAACTGATTTGAGACATCTGTGACAAACTGCTTCGCACACCCCTGACAGCCCTGATTGGCGGACAGAGACGCTGTGTGTTTTTTAAGTTGATTGTGGACAGGTGCACGGGGGGTCGGACAAACAGAGAGAATCGGCAGACACGAGGGAGTGAGGACGCGGAGCTGGACACACGAGTGTGAAGTGTGGGACTGAGGAAGCTTCACCAGCACGTTTTGCCGGAAGGAAACGGGCCGACAGAGCGAGAGGGCGGCCGGGAAGAAGTAACAGACGAACCACTGCGGGACGAGCCAGGTGGAAGTGAAAAGACTTTGTTCAACGCCTAATATACGATAAGTAAAGGAAAGTGAACCCAGCAATCCACTCTGGTGTGTGCGTGTGAGCTGCTTAATTGTGTGCACCGGCCACTGAGGTTCCCTTTTACTCTCTGTAGCGTCATCGACGGACGAGGAGCTGCAGGGCCGGAGCAGAGGAGCCGACGGCCGCAGGACCCCCCTCCCCCTATTGATGAACTGCGACTCAAACTCTCCCCTTTCTTAACTGTTTATTGCCCGCTGTGCCGTTGGACTGTAGCACCCCCATTTTAAGGACATTTATTGTAGTTTTATCTCAATTGCCACTGTTTTAACTGATCTTTTAACTGATCTTTTAACTGATCTTTTATCTGATCTTTTATCTGTTTTACTCGGATGGTTTTAGCAGTTTAAATAAATCTTTTAAACTGTTTATGCTGCTTTTGGTCCTCCTTAACAGTGGAAACACCTTTTAATTGCTGGTATCAAAATAAGAACCTCACACATTTGTGACATTTTTGGCGTTGTCGGCAGGATACCAGCTCCACTGTTAAGAAATGGACGCAGCCCAGCAGAGTAATGCTAATGTACCCATAACTGCACAGTTTGTTATGCCATGGTTTATGGGGGCTGCTTGGATCCCGAAATTTAGTGGTGAAAAAGGAAAGTTCACAGAATGGAGGGTTCAGATGGAGGCTATGCTAAGGGCACAAGGACTGAGCCAGCAGCAACAGGCTGATTTTGTGTTGGGTGCCCTAGAGGGAGATGCTAAGCGTGAGCTGCAGTTAACTAACCCAAGGGATAAAGACAAAGGACAGAAAGTGTTGGATCTCTTGGGAAGACTGTATGCCAAACCAGTTACCAAAGCACAGCTACGGGCTAGTTTCTTTAATTGCAGACAGCGGACTGATGAAAATGTGAATGCTTTTATTTTAAGACTGCGGGAACTCTTTTCCAGATGGCAGGAGCGGAATGAAGGTGAAGATGAAGAGGGTGATGATCTGTTGCTTGACCAGTTGATGGTGGGGTTACAAGCCGGACCCATAAAGCAGGAGTTGAGCCGACAGATGCGGCGGAATGAACGGATGACCTTTGCAGCCACCTGCAGAGAAGCTCGGGCCTTGGAACAGGAGCTGCAAGATGGGGAAGACGCCATCTTGTCCCAGAGGGTTACTGTCCCAGCCCGATCGAGCACAACTACCGCGAATGTGGCGCAATTAAAGGACCAGATACAGGCTGAGCTGCAGCAGGAACTGATAGGAGAGATGAGAAAGGAGATCCTAGAACAGATGAAAGCCCTGTCTGCTAACCTAATGGAGGAGGTAAGGACACAATTCTCCACCAGGGAGGTGCCTCCAGCCCCTACAACTCAACCCAGGGACCGTCATATACCACAAGCTCCCCCGGCGAGACAACGGCAAGCGGGCACCATGGCACCCGTCTACCAGTGGGATGCACAGGGCCGACCCATCTGTCAGAGTTGTGGTGCAGCCGGACACGTTCAGCGTCGGTGCCCCCGCCGACCATCAGGGTCTCAGGATTTTTAATCTCCCCTACAGCTGAGGGTCAAGCAGTGGGGGCAGTCACCCAAGATAAGGAGCCCACATCACAGCCTAAGCCTGCCCTGGTCGGTGAGTGTCTCGATGTTATTGTTAAAATTAATGGATGCTCTATACCTTTTGTACTTGACACAGGATCGCAGGTTACACTGCTGAGCCGAAGCTTGTTCAGGAAGCACCTGGAAAGGGACTGGTGTGACCAATGCTGCAAATACCCCCTGGCTGGCCCTACGTGCTGCTAATGGCCTGGAGATCCCCTATGTGGGCTATGCTCTGGTCGACTGTATGGTAGGAAGTGTTCATGTTCCTGGAAAAGGAGTGATAATTGTCAATGATGAATGCTTAGGACCTGACAAGGGCATACTTGGCATGAACATTATTAAATCAGTATGGTCTGCTCTCACTCAAGGGAACCACCCAGGGCTGTCAGCTTTTAAAACTATCATGCCTCCAGCAGCCGGGCAGGTCTGGGATCGAGCCTTTGCAGAGTGCCAGCGAATCACCACCAGAGGTCCTCTTCCACTCTACCAGGGCATGGCAAAATTACCACGACAGCAACCAGTCATCGTTCCGCCTTACTCAGAGATGGTCCTGTGGACACAGGTATCTGAAGGTGCAGCTAACCCCTCCTGTAATGTGATTGTTGAGCCTCTCCCTGACAGTGACACCGACTGGCTTGTGGGGCGGACCCTGGCCACATTAAATGGAGGACGAGTGCCCTGCCGGATCGGCAACCCCAACCCTTACCCAGTTGAAGTCCCTCAGCGCCAGCCATTGGCCCAGGTGACAGAGGTGGCCAAGGCCGACATACAAGGAGAACAGGAACTGGTTCTCAATAGTGTGGCGCCAGATGTTGTGGAGGTGGCGGTAAGACGGGTGGGGGTTGCAGAAGGAGTCGCGGACATTGAGTCGCATCCTGTGATGTCCCTACAGGGAGATGGGCTGACCCCTGACCAGCAGAGGGGGATGACCAGCCTGCTACGGAGATGGACGAAAGTGTTTGCGAGCCATGATGAGGACTTCGGCCGCACTGGTGTTGTGAAGCACCAGATACCAACAGGTTCAGCACCCCCGAGTCGTGAGAGGTATCGACCTGTCCCCCCAAGCCTATACGCCGAACTACAAATCTTGCTGCAGAACATGCTGGACAGTGGTGTGGTGAAGGAAAGTGCAAGCCCTTGGGCAGCCCCTATCGTGCTTGTCAGGAAAAAGGATGGAAGCTGGAGGTTCTGTGTGGACTACAGGAGATTGAATGCGCTCACGCATAAGGATGCCTACCCCCTACCCCGCATTGAGGAGTCATTGACTGGGCTCAAGGCGGCCAGATGGTACTCCACACTGGACTTGGCAAGCGGATATTGGCAGGTGGAAATGGACCCCGCTGACAGGGAGAAGACGGCCTTTACAACACCATTCGGCCTGTACGAATTCGAACGGATGCCATTCGGCCTGTGTAATGCCCCGGCCACGTTCCAAAGGCTGATGCAACGCTGCTTGGGAAACCTGGTAAATGACTCTCTGTTGATCTATTTGGATGATGTGGTTGTGTTTTCTCTTGATTACGACAGCCATGTGCGTCACCTAGAAGAGGTTTTCCAGCGACTCCACCAGCATGGACTGAAGCTACAACCCAAAAAGTGCCACCTATTCCAGCGAGAGGTGACCTACTTGGGACATGTCATCAGTGAGAAAGGGGTGGCTACGGATCCAGCTAAGACTGCGGCAGTGAGGGACTGGCCAATACCCGAGACAGTGAAGCAAGTAAAATCTTTCCTTGGCTTTGCTGGTTACTATCGGCGCTTTATATCTGCTTTCTCGAAGATTGCAGCACCATTAAATGCACTGACACATGGCACCACCGCACAGAATAGAAAGACGGCTCCTGTTAGCTGGTCCCCAGAGTGCCAGCAGGCGTTTGACCAGCTGAAGGAAGCCCTGTTAAATGCACCGGTCCTGGCCTATGCTGACTTCTCTCTCCCTTTCAGACTATATACCGATGCCAGCTTTGAGGGTCTGGGGGCAGTGCTGGCACAGGTACAAGGAGACAAAGAACGAGTAATTGCCTATGCCAGCCGCAGCCTCCACCCAGCGGAGCGTAATGACCAAAACTATAGCTCTTTCAAGCTGGAGCTGTTGGCCCTGAAATGGGCAGTCACTGAGAAATTCAAAGACTATCTCTATGGTGCAGAGTTTGTTATTTTCACAGATAACAACCCCTTGGTACACCTTGAGACTGCCCGGCTTGGAGCGGTGGAACAACGATGGGCGGCTCAACTGGCGAACTTCAGGTACACCATCAAATACCGCCCAGGTACGCAAAATCGCAATGCTGATGCTCTGTCCAGGTTATCTGAGCAGCAAAGAGGAATGGCGCCAGTGCATGCAGACCGGATAATGGTCGAAGGAGATGAGACATGGGAGGAACGTCAGGTCAGGGACCCAGACCTTTTCCAGGTACGACAGTGGAAAAGGCAGCAACTACCCCGTCCTGAGGTATGTGGTTCCTTCTCACCCTACATGAAACAATTGCTTGGAGAATGGGACAAAATTATACTGCAGAATGGCATACTGGGGAGGTTGTGTTGTACTGGTTCTGGGAGTGAGGCCTTCCAAGTGATTGTTCCAAAGCAGGAAGCCAAGGGTGTGTGGAGAACATACCACGATGAAATGGGCCACCCAAGCAGTGAGAGAGCGTTGGCAGCGTTACGGCAGCGCTGTTATTGGCCCAGGATGACCCAGGATGTGAAGGAGTGGACTGAAAACTGTCTACGGTGTGTGTGTGCTAAGGCTGGACCTGAGGTGAGAGCCCCTTTATTACCCATTACAACCTCATATCCATTTGAAGTTGTTGGAGTGGATTACCTTTCTCTGGGACGCCCAGATGACCGGTACCCCTATATCCTGGTGATGACTGACTTGTTCTCAAAGTATGCTCTTGCAGTGCCTACCAAAGACCAGTCTGCCAACACAACAGCCCACGCTCTGTACAGCAGCCTTATCCAGACATTTGGCTGCCCAGAACGTATCTTGACAGACCGGGGGGGAGCCTTTGAGTCATCACTACTAAGTGAGCTTTGCCAACTCTACGGATGCCGAAAGAGCCGTACAACAGCATATCATCCCCAGGGGAACGGGGCCTGTGAGAGATTCAACCAGACCTTGTTGAAGCTCTTAAGTTCCCTGACAGAGACCGACCAGGCACAGTGGCCCAACCAGCTGCCAGCCCTCCTCCAGGCTTACAACAACACCACCCACAGTACAATAGGTATGACCCCGCACTACGTGGTATTTGGGAGGCACGCCAGGCTACCTGTGGACTGGGCAACTGGCCTGAGCCCCACCGTGGAGTCCCACACTCTACAAGGCTGGGTAAAGCAGCATCAAAAAGCCCTGAGTCACGCCTACCAGGCTGTGAAGGAACAGTCCCAACACAGACAGGAACGGGATCGGGCCCGTTACAATCGACGAGCCAAGCTAGCACCCCTGCTTCCAGGTGAGCGGGTGCTCGTTCGCAACTTCCGCAGGAGGGCCAAAGGGAAGCTGACCCCGAGATGGACCCCAGAACCATTTGTCGTGGTAACACAGCTACGGGAGGGCCACCCAGTTTATGTCCTTCGGCCGGAGGGTAAGGAAGCACCCACACGTACAGTGCACCGTAATAATCTCCGACCATGCCCTTTAGATGTGTTACAGGACAGCAGGGAGCCGGTGGGAGCACCAGAACTTTCAGTAGTGGACCCGCCAAACCAGTTGCCCCCTCCCACTTGGTGGCTTCCTGGTTTGATTATGAACTCTACCCGACCACTGGCAACCCAGTCAATAGACCCAGCTTTGGCCGAACTACCTGACCCTCCAGAAGGACCAGCAGCCCCCAGTAGTGAGCCTGAGCATCCAAACACACGTCGCTCGCGGCGAGCTAATTTTGGGTTGCCCCCAGCCAGGTATCGCATTGAGTAATTGGTCGGGACGACCATTATTAAAGAGGGGGGGAAATGTCACAGAAAAGATACAGTTATAGTGTTCACTTGATCCAATATTGCATGTTTATTTATTTATTATTATGGATTTTATATTGTGTGTGCATGTATTTTCTATATTGTTTTTTATTAATGTTGTGGTGTGGCATGTTTGCCAGTTTTATTATTGCATGGGTTTTTATATTTCATATTTGGTTTTATTGTGTTGTTTGCAATTTGACTGGACGAAGGATCAAGCTGATTAACTGATTTGAGACATCTGTGACAAACTGCTTCGCACACCCCTGACAGCCCTGATTGGCGGACAGAGACGCTGTGTGTTTTTTAAGTTGATTGTGGACAGGTGCACGGGGGGTCGGACAAACAGAGAGAATCGGCAGACACGAGGGAGTGAGGACGCGGAGCTGGACACACGAGTGTGAAGTGTGGGACTGAGGAAGCTTCACCAGCACGTTTTGCCGGAAGGAAACGGGCCGACAGAGCGAGAGGGCGGCCGGGAAGAAGTAACAGACGAACCACTGCGGGACGAGCCAGGTGGAAGTGAAAAGACTTTGTTCAACGCCTAATATACGATAAGTAAAGGAAAGTGAACCCAGCAATCCACTCTGGTGTGTGCGTGTGAGCTGCTTAATTGTGTGCACCGGCCACTGAGGTTCCCTTTTACTCTCTGTAGCGTCATCGACGGACGAGGAGCTGCAGGGCCGGAGCAGAGGAGCCGACGGCCGCAGGACCCCCCTCCCCCTATTGATGAACTGCGACTCAAACTCTCCCCTTTCTTAACTGTTTATTGCCCGCTGTGCCGTTGGACTGTAGCACCCCCATTTTAAGGACATTTATTGTAGTTTTATCTCAATTGCCACTGTTTTAACTGATCTTTTAACTGATCTTTTAACTGATCTTTTATCTGATCTTTTATCTGTTTTACTCGGATGGTTTTAGCAGTTTAAATAAATCTTTTAAACTGTTTATGCTGCTTTTGGTCCTCCTTAACAGTGGAAACACCTTTTAATTGCTGGTATCAAAATAAGAACCTCACACATTTGTGACATATTCAGCTCTTGACCTTATTGCTGGGCCTTGTCATGTAAGTATTCTTGAGAAACACACACCTTGCTTGGAGCTGTTTGACAAGATAGTCTATTATCAGCAACTTATGTTTCTGTGCACATGCAAGCTTTACGAAGGCACCCAGCATGGCTGACTCAATAGCCTGAGACAGTGTTGAGATGCTACCTGCATCAGACACTACTGTAAATGCCTTTCTATTTATCTTAATATCCTTTCCAGTTGATAAACCCTAATATGAACTTTTAATGTACCATACAAAATGTGATCATTTGGATTGAAATTAAACTCGGCCATGTTACCGTCCATTCAAAGTTGTTTTTTCACCAGTTTTTCGTAGGCTATTACCTTTCTTACAGCATAATCGTCATACATATTAAACCCTGCATATCAGATCTACCATAAACTGCAATCTATTCTCTCGCCCTTAGGGATCTGTTGGGGTTCATTGAATGAATCTCAAACATCAAAGCAATCACTGCCCATGCTGAGTGGCATTTCTCTCTGTGCTCTCCGTCTAGCAGCCATGTTCCGCTTCATTTGAGCCGACATCCGGCCAGAGAATGATCTGAGCAGCCAGAGGAGTCTTCCCAGCCGTTTTGTGGGCGTCTGAACGTCCTGGGCTCCTCTGTATTCATTAGCAGGCTAGTCACAGCGGTGCGATGGAGCGTATCCTCTCAGCGGCCCGCAGGGACTGTCAGCAGAGTGACGGAGACGGATCGCAGGTGGACCGGCGAGGAGACCTGCCATAGATTAACTCGTCTGCCAGCAGGGGGACTCCGTGGTACCATTTGTTTTCAGCTCAACAGATAATTTTTCTAATTAACCTTTAAATGCATTGCTTGATGTTGCATTCACAGTGTGGAAAGCACCTGCCGGACTATTCTTTATAGTCCTGGGTGTTGACAAAATTGGAAATGTCTTAGAAGACTAGTCCTTGAACTGTATGTCTTGGCCAGGCCTGTATATGAACATATGGGCCCACTGCAAAATGTCAATTGGTTTCACAGCAAAAGGAAACAATGTAGTATTGATCCAGCAAATATACTGAGGGATGAAGATATCACTAATCTAGATTGTCTGTGTTACTTTACTGAGAGTGTGACAATCAACGCTATGCCAGTGTTTCTATCAGCCCACACCCATCAGAGTGGTTCACACATTCAGTTCACACAGTACACATTCCATACAGCCGCTTCAAAGCACTGAGAGGGAGAACAACGCTCCGCTCAGCACTTGTCAACAACTTTTTAACAATGGAGTTTCTCATGCGTGGTGATAAAATATGCAAGACATAAAACAAACAGGGATTAAAGTGTGTTGCTTTTTAAACAAAGCTTAAAGAGAGTGAGATGAGAGGGTTTTGATATAATGTCTATCTAACTTAAATAGTAAACATTTCTATTCTGCCCCTTATCTTGTAACATCTCTATGCTTTGCCCGAATGCATCCATAGATCGGCACATCTCTTTTTGAGCCACACGTTTCTTGTGAGAGTCGCTTCATGTCCTATTCCCCGTGTGAAATTGAAAAATAACTGACAAATTTCACAAAAAACTTTGAGAATCGCCTTCCACTGCTTATAAATAGTAAAAGTAGTTTCATTTTTTCTTTTGCTCTTTAAACTACGTCACCACAACAATTTCCCTGAGCGTTTACTGTTGCTGCGGATGGGTTTACATTGTAGTTAATGGAAAGCCCAGTGCATCTCATACCGACACTAAAGGGTGCCTTTTGTGGCGATATCAAATGCCGACGACCCCGGGCTGCATATTTATATCCCAATACTGTATATGTGCTATTAAGTTTACCTCAAACTAAGCAAAAACATTGTGTTTATTTGTTCAAATCACCAGACCCCATTTACAGCGTGTTGTGAAAGTTTGTGGGCTTGTCTTATCTCTCCGAGTATAACCAAGTGGACTCAGGACATTCAGTGTCAAACTTCATATTTACCATCAAATGTTGCCCCCAGGGCAAGAGGCTGTCTCCTCTGCAAATAAATCCAAAATGGCTATCCCAAGAAGATTTCCCCAAGCCTAGAGAGGTTCATGCTTTAGATTAAAAAATGTGTAATTCCATAGCCATCTGGCTGGAGTGAAGGAATTTAAGAGCTGTGTGGATGCCAGCCCAATGCCACATCTTGGAATGGGCTATTGCTTTCCAAATGGCTCTGGGCGATGTCCCCTTCCATGTATTTGTGCAGTATAATTAGCTTGTTTTCTGTCTGCCCTCCCCTCTTCCCAAAGTTTAAAAAGTAATCTTTTCTCCGAGCATGGCTGTTTTTTGATAAGGAATCTAAACTAGGTCAAGGACTCAGAGTAAAGTCATTGAACAGTAATTAAAGCAGCCGCCGAAGCTACAGTTCAAACTGTCTCCACCATGAGCTTTGAGATAGAAATCCATTCAAGGATTTGGAGAGCCATTGTTTCTCTTTCCTCATGAGTAAAATCATTTTCTTGCTAGTTTTTTTTTTTCTGGGAAGCCGAGTCTGTAATTAAGCGAGCTGAGTTATTATCAAGCCACTGGAGGGACTGGAGAAGTGCTGCCTGTTCACCTATAATGTCCACTCATTCAAATGAGCTGCAGTATGCTGGAGACAATGTGGCTGCCAAAAAGCAGGATGCTATAACTTCAGCTTGAAAACAATTTGAAGAGTTACACTACATTTCCAATATAGATGGTGATTTTATCCTTCCACACGTCCAAAATAAAGGGAATCAAGCCTGTTAAATTGTTCGCGAGGGTTACATTTGTCCATCAAATTAAAGCTGAAAGTAGATTCTGTGCTAGTACGCATTTTGTGACTTGCAGATATATCAGTGTTGTTAAAAATGCAGAAGTCATAGTCATATATATGTAACATTTTCTGCAGCTGCAACAGTTTTGTGGAAAGTGACTTAATAAAGTGCTCCAGGGATGACGTATTTTGTAGGCCAACCAGGAAGTTAGCATCGCCCTGGTTCCCTCGACTAAAAGCCAATGGGATTTTTCCAGTGGGTTTTGGATAATTGCAGAAAATAAACTCTGTGGCAAACACACGTTTGTGATACTTACACGTTTTGTTCAGCAAGATAATCTTCACAAATGAAGACTACTTTTATGATTTTTTAAGTGTGAATGCAATCGGCAGAAGTAAAAAGCTAATGTAAGGCTATAAACGAACTACACAATGGTCGCACGAGCGCCAAGTATACACAACAAGGCTGTAACGGTTGATGACGTTTAGTAGTGTCATTTAGGCACTTGTTAGCAACTGCCTTTTTCAAGACACATAATGGCTTCAAAACTCACCAGTGGGATATTTACTGACGTATTTTATGTCATAGAACAAAACGTTAAAATCTCTTAAGCTTGTGTTAACCACAGACCTATTTCAGGCATCTAACTAAAAACCCACTGACTTCCAGACGAGGGAACCGGAAGTGCTAAAATGCTCATTTCTGGGTTTTAGGACTCATCCCTGTAGCACTCTTGTTTCAAAGTCGGTTTTGTTTGCTACCATGAAACATGGCCATAATATTTCCTAACAGTGACTTAGTTTTGTTGGATCCTCATGTAAGTCATATTAAACATGTCATAAAACCTAAAGGCTTTATATAAGAGTTATAGTCTGCACAATGTGGTCTGTGTCAGAACCCATAACCCCCTGCTAAGAAGTTCTGAAAGTCAGGAAAAGAAAAAAAAATAAACAGAAATATATGCAGATCTGGAGAACAATATGTGAACTAATATTCTCACCAATGGGACCACCATTGCCTTGTGAAATTCATAATCCCTCTCTGTAAGAAGATGATATTTGGCAGCCACCTCCATCTACTGTAAAATTGTGCCTGTGGTCTTTTTGTTTCTTTAGGAGAGCCTCTGGCTGAGCATTTGAAGTGTTTAATCTGGCGCTCCAGAGACTAAGGTCACCTTTCACTATCCCCCCTCTCTCTCTTTTATTTGCTCTTGCTTAGTTCTGGCAACCCCGCTATTTCACACACTATTAAAAGAAATCTGCTAATGCACGGAGCGAGGTCCTTGGCCTGTGGAATGGAAAATGATGGCATTTCGGAATTCTGTCTCTCTAAAAAGACCGTAGGCGTCTTGTGCAGGGTTTATGACCCTAAGATTAGTCACTTTTTGGAGCTGGATGTACCACCTTGGGCTATTTCTGCCAGAAACTGATTTTCATATTGATGTGCGACGTTGAGCCCTCTCCAGTCCACATATTGGCTCATGCATCACCTGGACTCTGCAGCTGTCAAGCCTCAGTGATAGCAAGTGAAGCAGACAATTCCTCTGTTAATAAATAAACAAGTGAGACACTGCTAGTACATATTATATTCCTAAGGCTCGAGGCATCCGGCTATGCACCGCACATTTCATTACCATTAACATTGCATGATGCTCAATCTCAATTTTGTCCTGATTTCCTTTCACTATGAGCATAATTATGACATTTTTATGGATTACTTGCATGTCATCAACAATGCTAATGAATAACTATACAGAAGAACCACATTTTGAGCTGCTATTTACTGTTGTATTTTGCTCACCAGGGTACATTTGTTTTTATTCGGCTTGGCTTTTTAAGCATCGGAAAATATAAAACTAGGGCTAATAACGCATTAACACAAATTTGTTTTAATGCCACTAATTTCATTAACGCAACTTGCGATTTCAAGGTTGTAGCGGGCTCAGTTTTAAAGCTAGAGTTAAGATACTGCTATCATATGAAATATATGAGAAAACCAAAGGAATCCATTTATATCAACCAAACCATACTAGCTTGATGGGAAGGAGGCTACAAAACGCTGCAAATTTATGCAAAAGTTTGGTGAGGAAAAACAGGCATGGCCATTTTCAAAGGGGTCCCTTGACCTCTGACCTCAAGATATGTGAATGTAAATGGGTTCTATGGGTACCCACGAGTCTCCCCTTTACAGACATGCCCACTTTATGATAATCACATGCAGTTTGGGGCAAGTTATAGTCAAGTCAGCACACTGACACACTGACAGCTGTTGTTGCCTGTTGGGCTGCAGTTTGCCATGTTATGATCTGAGCATATTGTTTTATGCTAAATGCAGAACCTGTGAGGGTTTCTGGACAATATCTGTCATTGTTTTGTGTTGTTAATTGATTTCCAATAATAAATATATACATACATTTGCATAAAGCAGCATATTTGTCCACTCCCATGTTGATAAGAGTATTAAATACTTGACAAATCTGCCTTTAAGGTACATTTTGAACAGATAAAAAAAGGTGCGATTAATCAGGATTAACTATTTTAATTGATTGACAGTCCTATATAAAACCAGTTATCAAACCAGTTATTGCACTTTTGTAGTTCAGTTTCAAATTTATGTTTAAGTCACTTTTGTCTGGACAAACTACTCACATTGGCAACAGTGAGAATCGGTTAGAAAACATGCAGTATACTTCATACTACTGGCCTTTTTACCCTAGGGGGAAAAAAAGAGCAGTTGGGGAATTACATGGAGCAGAGCTTTGCATGTATTACACAGTAGAAGACTAAGGAGAGATTATCCAAGGCCAGATGTGTCTCTCTCCAAGGAAAAAAAAAACAGGCCGTCCGCTAAGAAGCAGCCATATCCTGCCGCTGGTAAGCATCTAGCAGCAGGGCGTCGGCGGTCGGCTGTCTGGAGCATCACGCCGGCTGTCTCTGAATATGCAAGATTTCAGGTTTAGCTGCGGCCGCCTTTTAATGTTGTCGACATTTCATCCATCATACTTAGACAAACATTTACCAAGTTGACTGATTGACGGTAATGCAGCATTAGCCTCTGTTTGCTCAGAGGCAAATGTCATGCCTGTTTATGCATTTCTGAGAGGGGGAAATGTGGAGTTCAAATTAGCCAGGCGAAGAGACCTGTGAAGCTGCAAGAAAGAATATGATAAAAGAGAGCATGACAAGACGGAACCTCTCTAAAACAAAACTGATATATCTTTACTCCTAATATCAACACAGCCACTTTTTTCTGGCTTAATTGTGAGGAGAAACTGTTCTTTGAGGAGCATCCCAAGGCAACGACACCCAGTAGTTCATGAGCTATGACTCCAGAGCAACAAAACCAGCAGGATTCTCTCGGTACAGATTGCGTTTTATTGAACCAGGGCTTGTCAGCATTTTTGGTGAGCTGGTAAAATATAATTGTGTCATCCTTTATAAAGCAGTGTTGGGGTGACAGCACCCACAGAAGCTTCATTACTCTGCTTTTTATTGGGGTGTGAAGAAGGGGACATTCTCTTGGTGATGAATAACGTCTCTCTCGCATGAAGTCAAGGTAAAGCACACTCACAGTGGCGGCGTGCTCCACTGGATGTACATGGATCATTTAAAATGAAATCAATTCAGCTGAAGATTTAGAGCCAGTTGCCATAATGGTTTTTATCTGAGGCCCATCAATACCTGTATTGATTTGCTAGTAGAATTGAAAGGTGTGAGAACTGAGAGGGGGGAAAAATGCTACACACACAAATATCTGAGCAGCGCTGCATGTACATGTAAGGTGTGAGTGACATCTATGAATCCATCTTGATTTTCTTCAGGGAAACCCAACCTAAGTATTGTGAATGTTTAATAATGAAACCAAAAGCCTTGGAACTTTAAAACCTAAACCCATCATGTTTTTATTTCATCAGACACATGCATATGTTCATAACTTGGTTGCCTGCTTTTATGTGCTGCAAATCATCCGCCTCTTTTTCTATTCAGGAATTAAATTGTTGAGTCAAGCTTGTTTCAAACAGTTCAGAAAAAGCAAAAGTGTACAAAGAACAGTGGTGGAAAGTACATTTCCTCAAGTACTGTACTTAAGTACAATTTTGAGGTACTTGTACTTTACTTGAGTATTTCCATTTTCTTCTAGTCCACTACATCTCAGAGGGAAATATTGTACTTTTTACTCCACTACATTTATTTGATAATATTAGTTATTTTGCAGATTCAGATTATTAATACAAATATAAATCAACTACTAAATTAGGACATATATCATATATAATATGTTTATGGAATAAACCACCCTGCAGTACCTGAAATCAGCCCCACCTTTCACATTAATGCATCAATAATTATAATCCAGTGATTTTATATTATTCAGAAATGGGTCATTCTGCATGATGAGAACTTTTGCTTTTAGTAGTTTAAGTATATTTTGATGATTATACCTTTTTCGTACTTAAAGATAGGGTCGACGATGTTGGAAAGCTAGCATAATTTGAATGTAGCATCGCCTCAGGAGCTCCGTCTAAACCCCCCCCCCCCCCTCGGGGCTCCTTCCAAGGCAACGCCCCCCCCCCCACACATGCACGAGCACCGCCGCATTGTAACTACTTCACAGCCACAGAGCGGAGAGAGGACCTCAACTCAACAACTCTTCCTCATGACAGTAACCTGTGCAGTGCTACTGCAGAGCTGAGTTTTCTCTTCCATTCTCCAGGAAACGTGCGGCGGCGAAGCGCTTTGAGTTCAGGCTGGTGCACGCCAAGGGTAGAGAACGAGCAGGGAGGCAGCGAGGCATCTGATTGGTTCTTTACAAGCGGACCTCGAGGCAGTGATTGGTAGACGTTTTTACAGGATTACAGCAGCTACAGATGACGAATCTTTTCAGGTCCTTTTTCAGAGCTCATAAGTAATGGATCGCTGTCGGGGTGTAAAGACCATTTCAACCAATATAACAGATAGTGTATATTGGATAACATCGTCAACCCTGCCTTTAAAGGTCCAGTGTGTAGGATCTGGCGGTATCTAGTGGTGAGGTACGGAGATTGCAACTAACTGAAGCCTCTCCCGTGTTGGAGTGCTACGGTGGCCGACACTAAAACATGAATGGCCCTCTCTAGAGCCAGTTGTTGTAAGAGTAGTGTAGGTCATTTGGAGCAGAGCCAATGCGTAGAGTGTGTGTGTAGATGAGAAGTGAGTGGTGAAGCAAGAGAGAGAAAGAGCGGCGGCGACGGGAGCGAGTAACGTTATCGACTCCGGCCCAAGCAGGAAAAGTTAACAGAGTTTGGTTTGTCTGTTCTGGGCTACTGTTGACACATGGAGGTTGCAACATGGCGGACTCCGTGGAGAGGACCGACTCCCTATGTAGATATAAACGGCTCATTCTAAGGTAACGAAAACACAACGATTCTTATTTTCAGGTGATTATACACTAAAGAAAACACACTTATTAACATTATATTCCATTTCTGCCAATATATCCCCTATATAAGATTTTGAACGCAGGACAGTGGTATTACTACTTTTACTTAAGTAAAAGATCTGAGTACTTCTTCCACCACTGACAAAAAACATAATAAAATACCACCATTTGTGGTTCAGAATTCCATAGAAAAATCTGCATAAGAAATACCAGTCACACATTTGCATTGATTCTCATTCAGACTCAGTCAGTCTTGCAGCTGAACTCCTCAAACTCCCCCTCCTCAAACTGCCCCTCTATTTGAAGTGAGATAGCTTGATAGTAACTCACAGCTCCTAAATGAGCTATAGCATATACAGCCCATATACAATGGTAAATGGACTTGCATTTATATAGCGCTTTTCTAGTCTACCGACCACTCAAAGCGCTTTACATTACATGTCAGCATTCACCCATTCACACACACATTCATACACTGATGGCAGAGGCTGTAAAGGTGCCAACTTTGCCCATCAGGATGTAATCTAAATACTCATTCACACACCGATGGCTATGCCTTCGGGAGCAATTTGGGGTTAAGTGTCTTGCTCAAGGACACATCGACATGTGACCCAGGGCAGCCGGGGATCGAACCACCGACCTTTTGATTGGTGGACGACCTGCTCTACCCGCTGAGCCAAAGCCGCCCTATATACCCTTTATACCCCCATTCACCTGCACTGTGATTTATCAAGTTAGGTTCTCACCAGGGCTATAAACACCTTTTTTTATGGATGGAAAACAGAACCGTTTGACAGTTTAGTAGAACATTTCATTAGAATGGGTTTAGTCGGGAACACCGGCAAGGCAAAATAACACGGAAGTACCCGGGGATCCTGATCGCAAGTTATTAAGACAGAGGGGTCGCTCCAGGGACCTGCACTTTAAATAGAGCTCCAAAGTTTCCAACTTCATTTCCTATGCACAATCAAGCTCGCACCCATGAGAGGGAGGATATTTAAGATCCAATGAATGGATGTGGGCCAGAAACGGCGTTTAATAAAAGCAAAAGACGAGATACCGGTTGATTAATGCACCGAAGAACAATAAAGCCATAGCAGATCTGCAGGGAAATGTAAGGTCTTATTTTCTTTTTCTCATGACAGGGATTAAGTACAAATATCCCTGCTACCGGTATTAACTTCTGGCAGGATTGCTCTGTGTCATGATCAGGTTTTAAGTCCTATATCTGTTCACTAGCATAGCTGCAGGAGAGACAGACATCATCCTCAGCAATAACAGCAATAAAACACAGCAGATACCATCCGTAGGGTTCAGCCGATAAGATTTTTTAAAGGCCTCTGCCGATACACTGAAGTCCCTGGCAATATTCAGTATCTTTAATTTGGACGTTTTCATGCCAGAATAAAGTGTTTACTAAAGACGCCCATGCTTATCCTCTTTAACGGCATCATTAAACCTCTAAACATGAACCTTTTGAATTCAAGACTAATTAAATTCTTGTAGGGTTAACAGCTCTTTAGAGCAGACTGACCTACATCACCAATGCAGTGATTAACTCTGGGGAAAAAAGTTAAAGGAAAAATGACAAAACCCATTGTTATACAATTATATAAACATAAAATGTGCAGAGAAAATGAAAAAAATATACATGTTTTTTCCAAAAACAATATAGCTGTGGTCATGGAGGACGCTCAAGGTATCTGTTGATATCTGTTAGTTAATAAAAGGACTGTTCCATTGCTTATATCAATCTAACCTCAGTCATCTGAAAACCTACACGAGCAAAACAACTGACATCGCGTCACCCTGACTTGTTTTTTTTCTTCCAAATCCCACAACAGTAGATGACAAGCACAGCCCCAAACACTGCACCATGTGAGGGGAATTGAGGCGTTTAGTGCGGGTAAACGTCACTGAGTGTAATTAAGGAGGATCTCACCCTCAGGAACTCTCTCTGTCGACAAAGTGAACAAGTGACAGTAAGAGTCACTGTCACTTTTATCAAATGAGCAAATATGGGCTTAAAAGAGCATGGCTTACAGTCAATATCAAGTTGTTTCTCAAAATTGTTATCACCGTTTGTCAGGCACATGGAAAATTCCTCTGAAGTAGCCTATTTTTCACTTGAACTTTTTCCTCTCGACAGGAGAAGTTTCACAGTTGCAGCACAAAAGGGCCTAAACTGGAATTTATGAATTCACTAAATGTGTTGTGTTATCTGTAATTGATCACGATATGAACAGAAGGGGTCAATTAGTGGCATTTTTTTTTTGCCCTGGTTTATCTCTCACACTAATGGTGCAATATGTAGCATGCAAAAATAAATATGATGCTTATCAGTGGCAGTTCTCCACATTCACACCCACAGGAGCAGTGCTGCAAATCGGACTATAAGGCCTTGAATCACTAGATTAATGAGACAGACAAAGGTAAACCCATTCCTCCCTTTTTGATTTGTGGTGAATCGTCTTGGATTGATTTAAACCTTACTTCTCTGCAGCATAATTCAACCTCATTTTGAGACTGAATTCTGCAACTTCAATTTCCACCTTCACCTGATTTAACTGGCGTAACACAAAATTTAAAAAGAAAAAAAAAAAATCCTTGGAATCGTCAATCAAATAGCCATATTTTGCCAGACTCAGACCTGCGGAGGACAGGTGCTATATAACAGCAGCTGCTAAACAGGACTAATTCTCCAGAATGAAATACACCGCAGAGTCCAGCCATTTACAGGACTGGTATCAGAGCTATATTTCACAGGCCGGCCGCAGCCTCTGTCCATTAAAGCGTGTGTGATGTATTTTAGGGCCGGTGTATGTCCTGCTCTGGTCTCCGAGAGGTCTGCACACTGACATGATGGCTGATAGAAAACGCCTTTGGCCTGATGCTGGCTCTCCATACAGAGGGGACCAGAGGAAAGGAGCCGTGTTAAAGAAGATAGACATCCGAAGAGTCAATTTCAACAAACAGCAAATATCCAGCTTAGAAAAATACTAAAACGGCGTTGTTGTTTTGTTTTTAAAAATGGTATTAGGTGGTATTAGAAATGTGCAGATGATAGCCAGGATTTTGATTTTATTTTATTTTATTATTATTGTGTCATGCATAAATGATATACCCAGCCCAAACAGGCTTACAAGACAGCATTATTTAGAAAATAAAGAAAAGACAAAGGCAGAAACCAGAGTAGCAGTATAAATTACAAATAATACTAAACAAATAAACCATCCTGACATTTTTTCCAAGCTTGAGAAACAAAAGTAGCCAACTTATAAGCATTAAAATTAAATAGTTATTCAATTTTGTCATCATCTGAGCACCAAAACATTTCTGGATTTTGAACATTTCATTTAAAATAGAAGTTCTTAAGCCATCATAGTTTGGACAATACAAAAGAAAATGTGATTCATTTTCAACTTCTCCTAACTCGCATACTTCAGACTTCCTCCTGGATGTTTTAAAATCTACTGACTTCAAGGGCCAGAGGAAGGATTCCTGTTCTTAACATTGCAACTAAAGACCTTTGACTCCTTGATAAATTTGCCAGAACACAAGATTAATGCGCCATAATTGTACTTGATTTGAATATATGTTCGTAATTTTGGTTTTAACAATATGTCTTTCAACCATTTTTCTTCAAATCTAGCAAGTAACTTTCTTCTAATAGTTTTCATGCTCCATGATAAATTATTAATATACAGTATATTGCAATTCAGCTTCCTCAAAAATAGCATGAAGTTCTGTAGCCCATGGAGCATTATGTGATTTACTCCAAAGAAAAATGATTGGGTTTAATCCCTGTATATTTTCATAATTTGATATCATGGGTGGTATAATTTCTTTTAATAAGATTTGGAAATAAAAGGAAGCGATTTCACAAATGATGAAGGTTGCTGGAAAATAAAAGACATCATTTCAACTTTCATGTTATTTCTATAAGGTATATGCACACCGAGCAACATGAGCTGTGAAGTTACCTTCAACAAAATACCAAGACTTTAATGTTGTTAATTATTTTGTTAGATGCAGTAGGCGTTAGTTGGTGTCAACATGTTAGGAAGGTCAAGTGTGTGATAAATGTTATAAAGACGTTTTTAATAATGTCTTTTGTCCTTTTGATACCAAACATTCACAAAACATTCATTTATTAAATTTATTCCAGGAGAATTAAGTTAACCTTGGCTCACCTGAAGTCTTCTCTGCACTAAGCCTCCCTTAGTAGGCAACAAGTAGACATGCTGCAAAGACATTTATAGTCTGCTGCTCTCAGAAATACATTTTAAATCAAGCTTACTATTTAGACACAGAGCACATACATGTCACTACATTAGAGAATAAAAAAAATATCTGAGGTGTACTCAGGTCAAGACAAAATAATGATAATACTATTCACACTTTGAACACATGGCCTGTTTCCTCATTACACTAAGTGTGAAGGTACACTGATGAGCAACTCAGAGCCAGAGGCTGCAGGTTCAGCTCTGATAGCTGGCCAGATGGACTGAAGAAAGCGGCTTTCTTTTCTGAAGAAGGCTTTCACCTGGATGCTTCTCGCAACCACGTCAACATTTTGGCACAGCTGCAATGTCTGATCTGTACACAAGAATTATTTATTTCATGCTCCGACCACTGTTTCCACAGCATCGCCTGCAAGATACGAAGCCGATGAGGTCCACAGGGAAACGTAACATCAGACACGGCTTGTCATTATGCCATCAGCTAATAAAGTCTGCAGTAAATAAAAACAATATGCAGCTAACAATATAGAAATATCCATCTGTTCAGCAGTCTCCAAGTATAATCAATCACCTGGAAAACAAGGTGATCTGTGGACATTTCATCACATTTATCTAGTAGAAAACTTATTCTATGATAAGACACCAACTGGCATGTGGAGTAAATAGTTCTTGAAGAGCATTAGCGGCAAGCAGTGTCTTGAGGTTGATTATCTCAGTGACTAATGCTCTGTCAGTCTGTGGTATGAGAGGGCCCAGCGAGGACCCCCGGTAATGGAGCCTGAGCAGGTGCTGAAAGCCCGCTGACATCAGGGGGGAGTGCACTGACAAGAATTTCTGATGAATTTCAATTACTGATCTATTAAAGCTAATGAGGTAAATGAGCAGCCAGAATACATTTGCGAGATAGCTTGAGACAAGACCTCGGCGCCTTGACATGATTTGTGCGCGTGCAGCAACAGCAGACACTGTGTGTTTGTGCTACTGTTAGAAATTTCTCTGTGTTAGTCTGCTGAGTGCAAACTGGAAGTACAGGAGTCAAATAACAAGATAATTATTTCCCACACATTACTGTTTTTTGGTTAATAAATGTTAAGTGTTCTCACTCTTGGCTGTAAGGTCACATCTAAAGGTAAGGAGAGTGTGCCATCTACTGGAGTTGCTGCAAGATACAGGATCAGCTGTATTCTCAGACATGTAGTGCCATCTGCTGGCTTTATGGTGAACAGCATCATGTGGAAGCTCAAGTTTTAAGAGGAGACACTTCAGTGTGAAGAGGGTAGAAGATTTAAACTAACAGATATCACTATGAGACGTCCCCAGTTGATTACTTAAATTAGGACAATTATTTTTTGTATTACAAGTTTTCTGAAATGTTATGTTTAAATATGCAAATGAGGCATACTACATCCATACTGCATGAAAAAAACTGCTTGGTTTAGGCCCCAAACTGCATGTGATTATCATAAAGTGGGCATGTCTGTAAAGGGGAGACTCGTGGGTACCCATAGAACCCATTTACATTCACTGATCTGGAGGTCAGAGGTCAAGGGACCCCTTTGAAAACAGCCATGACAGTTTTTCCTTGCTAAAATTTAGCCCAACTTTGGAGCATTATCTAGCCTCCTTCCCGACATGTTAGCATGAGATTCCTTAGGTTTTCTACTTTCATATGATATCTGTAGCTTCACTCACCCCAATACTGAACCTGCTAGAGCCTCTGAAAGACAGTAAAGATCTCTTATTTATATGACTTATCTAGCTCTCTCTAATGATATTGGACGCCTATTAGCATGATATTTGTCCAAAAAGCAGCAGCACTTGCTTATATTACACTGTAAGACACAAGCCTGCCTGGTGTGAGTGTGTTTTTATTATTTGTTCTGTCTTTTAGTATGAGTGACATGTGCTTGGTGTGTTTGGTTTTGTTTGTTTGCTCGTTTCCCTCCCCCTCTTGTCCTCTCTCTCCTTCTCACAACTCTCCTGGACATAATCTGTAATCAACACTCCTGCCAATCACCTGCAATCAGCACTCCTGTCCACCAATCACGCAAGATCCGGCCAGCCTCGGCCAAAAAATCTCTAAAATGTAAAGAAGCAAGAAAATACTGTATGATACCTTTGATTTTCGCAATTTGAAATGTTGCCATCTTTGCCATTTGTTGTCTGCTGCTCTCAGAAATACATTTTAAATCAAGTTTGCTATTTAGGCATACAAACACAGGGCACATTGCGATACATGTCATTACTTTGTTTAATTTCACTCGTTTACAGCTGATATTAAGTTCGAAATATTTCTGTAGTTAACAAAATGAAAATGTAATTCATCTTTTTTACTTATAAACTTAGTTCGTCAAATGCGTGCAATGCTACTGGATTTGGCAAATGGTCACGCCTGTGATGATGAGTGACTTGATTTGATTTACAATAGATTTACTATTTAAGTAATGCGGAAGTGATAAAGAGACAAATATGGTGAACTTAATCTGAGCAACAGGAAAATATGCTGTACTTTAGATCAAATGGCAGGGTAAAGTGAATGAAGAGAAATCAGAATATATGAACATTTTTCCATCGAACATTCTCAAGCATAAACAAGAATGCAGCTCAAATTACTGTTGAACAATACCCTGCCATCTTTTACAGTGCTGCACTTGTTTCTGAGAAGGTCGAACATGCCTGCTCTGATCTCGGGGGTGAAGGACTGGTAGAAGTTATCTTTCGCTGTCATGAAATTCAGCAGACGTTCTCCAGTCTGGCTGCTTGGATTGAAGCACTCTGTGATGTCGAAGGTGTTGGGAATGGCGTGCTCCTCATATTTCAGACCCTGGCTCTTCAGACAGGAAATAACTTCTCCTGATGAGCGGTACTCTGTGATGGGGTGGACGCAGAGATCCCTCTTGTAAGTCTTCCACAGGGTGTCCCAGCCAGCGTTAGCTGGATAGCATGAGATGAAATAATACATTACATAATGCATATTGGCAAACAACAACAAAAAGGTGATGCTATTTTGTTACAGTCAAGAGAAACTCTTGGTGGTCTTAGGATCTAAGAGTCAAGAGAGCTGGTAGCTTCACAACACAGTCTCACAGCAGTTTGTGGTATAGTCACGAAATTGAATCTATTTGATCCGTGTACATAGACGCGAATTTCCCTTTTTTTTCTTGACGCTCAGCACGACATTCAGCAACACATGAGAAAATAAAAGTAATTAGTTAGGTTTAGGAATAGATCGACTTGGTTAGGCAACAAAACTACTTAGTTAGGTTTAGGAAAAGATTTTGGTTTGGGTTAAAATAACACCGGAAGTGCTGTAACTTAAGTTTCACACGGGACACGAACACCGGTCTCCTGGGTGAAAATTACTTGGATTACATACGTTTTTTTGATTTTGTGCTGACCTTCACGAAAAAAATTTGACATTCGTGTCTATGTAGACAAATCAATACATTACATTTTGTGAGTGTTTCACGAACTGCTGTGCGACTGTGCTGAGCTTCAACAGTCCTCAACACAAAAACCCAAGAGGCCCTGTACTGTTCTTCCAGC
Source organism: Sebastolobus alascanus (assembly GCA_916701645.2). Taxonomy (NCBI): domain Eukaryota; kingdom Metazoa; phylum Chordata; class Actinopteri; order Perciformes; family Sebastidae; genus Sebastolobus; species Sebastolobus alascanus. The sequence continues at coordinate 225,725 of CAKAOJ020000520.1, forward strand.
ACAGAATGAAATGAATAAGTGTCAGACTGAGTAAATGAAGTAAGATGCAGATTGATACGTGTTGCTCTTCAGTAAAGAATAAGACATCAACCTTGTCTCCTACAAAATTACGTTTCCATATAATTAAACTGTATTCTCAATTACGTTTCTAGGGAAATGTATTTTCTCCCAGATTACGGTCACAGTTTTAAACACCAGGTTAACGTTTAAATTGAAACAAAACAAAACAAAACAAAAAACGCAACAACACTACTTAGTTAGGTTTAGGCAACAAAACTACTGGGTTAGGTTTAGTAAAAAAAACATCATGGTTTGACTTAAAATGACTATGTTTTCAAATGGGTCATGAACAATGGTCTCCTGGGGGGAAAGTCCGGTGTTAGTTTGACCTACTGTATCCATCACTCCTCCCACCTGCCCATACTGGACTTTCTCACATGTTATACTCGTTATGTGCTGCAGGAATGAGTCCTAAAATCTGGAAATGAGTTAGCATTTCCGGATTTTAGGACACTTCCGGTTCCCTCTTCTGGAAGTCAATGGGTCTTTAATTGGGTTTTTGGTTAGATGTCTGAAATGAGGTATTTGGTTAACACAAGCGTAAGAAATTTTAATGTTTTTTTCTACGACATAAAATGTGTCAGCCCTTAGCGGACTCACACACTATTAATACTACATCACTTGCTCTGACCATTGGATATTGCCGCGGGTGGGTTTACATTGGAGTTAGTTGAAAGCCTGGTGCGTTGCATACAGTCATTAAAGGGTGCCTCCGTTCGTCGTTATCCGATGCCGAGGGGTATTTAACAAGCGGCGACACTTGATGAGCTGGGCATGAGACACGGTTTGTGAAGATTATCTGAACAAAATGTGTACATATCATAAATGTTTGTTCGCCACATAGCTTATTTTCTGCAATAATCCAAAGTCCAATGGAAAAATCCAATTGGCTTTTTTGAGGGAACCAGGGTGATGCTAACTTCCAGGGTGGCCTACATATTTTGTCATGCCTGCAGCACTCTATTCCACGAAACTTTCATTAACGGTTGCTCGATATACCACTTCACCTGCTCTGCGGGTCACTCATTGTACTACATCACTTGCTGCGACCGTCCGTGGACTTACAAACGTATTTGTGATACGTCAAAGACAAATAATCCGTGACAAAATATGTTTCCTTCCAAACAAAATTCAGAATGCAGTAATTTAATAGGAGGTCATTTTTAGGAGACCAGGCTGAAGACACAGGTTTGGAGGAAAAAGGACAGCAGTATGGAAAACTTACCTGCTTCAACGATGATCATAAGCCTGCCATTGTTCTTCAGAAGGCTGTGGTAGAACTTGATGGTGTCTGTGAGGTTATCCACGTAGTAGATCATCTGTTAACCCATAAGAACCCACGGTGACACAGGTGTCACAAGTCACAAGTGATTTTGTGTTCCCATAACAACATTTCCAAGATGTTTGTGTGCCAGGTTAAAGCTGCAGTAGGCAACAATTTTTTGGCATAATTTGGCAAAAATTCCATAACAACCTTTCAGCATATTGTATCAAATGGTCTGAGAGAAAACTAGACTTCTGCTCCTCCTCATGGCTCTGTTTTCAGGCTTTAGAATAATCTAGCCCGTGATGGCAGATTTTGACCAATCACAGGTCATTTCAGAGAGAGAGAGCGTTCCTATTGGCTGTGCTCCGGTCATGTGACCAGAACTTGGCTTCCTCTAACAGATTTTACAATGGCGCCGCGTCACAAACTTTCTCATTTTACAGCTCAACAGTAACTACAAGATGATTCTGAGAACATCTGAGGAGAGAAATAGTCATTACAGTAACAGAATATTGATTCATATCTGATCAGCGCTGCCTAGTTTGACCGTTTGGTCGGAGTTCAGAGTGATTGACAGCCGGCTCTCATAGACTGCAGCTGGGCAGCGGACCTTGTTTTCCTCCGGTAAGTGAAATCCTTCAGATGCCGTTAGGAGCACCGGAGGACACAGTAGGACACAGAGGAACAGGATTTAACTCAGGTTACCTGTTTCATGTACTACTGCATAGCGGCCATTTTCTAAAAATAACTTTTTTAAATCAGATTTGTGCCAATCTCGCATACTGCAGCTTTAACACATGTGACAGAACTAGCTAAATTAAAAAAGCTTGTTTTGTTGCTGCTAAAGGTAAGATTTTAAGTCATTTAAGATTTCTAATGCTTACATAACATGTCCTTTATTACATTTAACCTGTTGTGAACCCATTTCTTGAACAAATTGATATAAAACAAATCAGATAAATATCGTTGTGACATATATGTCACATCGCACCTTTAACCTTAAAATTGTCATGGAAAACCTCATGTGACATATATGTCACGATAAGAAAAATTATTATGATCTGCTCAGTTAATTAGGTGATTCAATGATATTTATTTAATATATTTTATATTGTTCAATTCAAAGCATATTAAAATAAATGTAAACAAAAAATCATGTTATATTAATTGAATTATTAATAAAATGTATAAGGAAACCATTTTCGCCTATCAGTAAATAAAATAAACAGACAAACAAGATTTTTCTACCCTAAATCAGTCATATTTCAATGCCATTTTATTTTTTTCTTTAGTATGGATAACAAGAAGCGATACAGTGTTCAGGATGCACTGGCAGTCATCCAGGGAGACGATTGTGAGTTTGAGGGATGTGAAGGTAGCTCAGATGAAGACCCTGATTACACTCCCAGCAACAAAGACATGGAGAATGATGAGTCAAGTGAGTCTGGTGATTCAGACTTTAGTGAATCAGGTGATTTAGATGAAGTACCTCAACCAAAGATGAACCCTGGGCAGAAAAATACAATTGCCCAAGGACAAAAAACAGTTTTCTTGGAGAAAGAAACCTTTTGAAGCCCCTGAGTGCACATTCGAAGGACAGAGTGTCACATCCCCAGACAATCTTCATACTCCCCTGGAGTATTTCAGGAAGTTCATCTCAGCAGAAATGCTTGAGTTACTGAAGGAGCAAACAAAATTTGTACAGTGTACAAAAATCTGCACATCACAGCAATGTTAACACCACTGTTAAGGAGCTGGAAATATTGATTGGCCTCTACCTGCGCATGGGTCTTTGCCAACTGCCGGGAAATCGTGCATATTGGGAAAATGAAACAAGGTGTGTCATGGTGGCTGACAACATGTCACGCAAACGTTTTCAGACCCTGCTGGCATCTCACTTCACTGAGAACACTGATTTGTCCAACAGGCAAGAAGGAGATAAGTGCTGGAAGATCCGTCCATGGCTTGATATGTTTCGCAAACAATGCCTGGAGATCACCCCAGAAGAGCACAACTCTATTGATGAGCAAATGTGTCTTTCAGAGGGACTCACAGTCCAGTAAGGCAGTATGTCAAGGGCAAGCCCCATCCTTGGGTATTGAAAAATTGGGGCCACTGCACTTCCTCTGGAATCCTCTGTGATTTTGCAGTCTATGAAGGTAGCACTGGGAAAAAAAACTCACTTGGCATCGGAGGTGACATTGTGGTCAAGCTGTGTGAAACTCTGCCATCAAACCAAAACTATAAAGTATTTGTGGAGAACTTGTTTTCTTCAGCACCACTGGTGCTCGAGCTTCTTCAGCGACAGATCTACTTTGTAGGAACACTCCGCAGCAATCGCTTGGCTGGTTGCCAGCTTAAAGATGAGAAAAGTATTGCAAAGAGAGGCAGAGGATCTGTTGATGCCCGGGTGAAGAGGAATGTATGGCCATTGTCAAGTGGTATGACAACAAATCTGTTACCCTGATCTCATCCTACTTTGCAGTTGAACCTCAAGACAAAGCTTGATGCTGGAGCAAATCAGACAAAGCATTTGTGGAAACAGGTAACACATTGTGAAGGAGTACAACACATTCATCGGGGGTGGGGGGGTAGACCTCCTAGATACATGCGTCTCAAGATACATGTACCACATGAGGTCAAGGAGGAGGTACCTCTACCTGTTCTGGCAAACCATAATGCTAGGCCTTGTTAACGCATGGCTGATCTAGCGCCGTGACTGTAAACTACTTGGTGTCCACAAGCCACTGAAACAGCAAAAAAAAAAAATGTTGTTGTTAAACCTAAGAAGTAAAGTTATAATTTTGTGGAAATGCAAAAAAAAAGACAAATCTTTGTTACCAAACAGAAAAAGACTGTCAGACTGATTTATTTTCAAATGAGGAATAAATGTACCATTAACGCCCAATGTGACATATATGTAACATTACAGATCTTTGACACTAGGGGGCGGTATTTTGAAAAGAATGTCAGAAATGTGTTCTTTGTGATCTATTTAGTCTGTTTTGTGTCCCCCATAATTTTCCTTGAAGGAGAAATGGGTCCGGAGAGAGTTGTGGGGAAACTTTAATTTGGTCTTTTGGATTGATGTGATTTCACTCACCGTAGTTCTGTCAACGTCAGAAGAAACAGCATTATGTGACTATTTATAGCTCTAATCGTTATGCACTTTTGTTTGGCAGAAAAGGTTCTGCTGATTTGCTCCTCACTTAATTCCAGCAGCAAAAAGCAAAGTCATCATACCTGAACCATGTGTATGAAGTCAAATCTCTTCATGTCTCCTTTTGCTTTGACTTCCCTCTCATAGCCCTCACTGCTCATGATATGCCAAGCTAATGGGATCTTCTGAAGGTTGGTGGTCTTTGCTACCAAAGCTACGAGTTGGACATAAAAAACAGAGAAAGCAGACAATAACATTGAGATACACAGTATATATACAGTGTATGAGAACTTTTTATATAACAAATGACAATAACCGTGACCTAAACACAGATTATGATCAGATGAACAAGACAAAGACACAAGAGGGACAAATACAAATCTAGAAATGATGTAACAAAAACATGACACTGTGTGGCGTTTTGAATTGTCGATACCTTTGAAGCTGTCTGTGAGCTGAGAGCTGCCCTCCACAACGTCAGCAGTGATCCGGACGGCAGGGAATGTAGACTTCAGTAGAGTGAGTATCTGGGCGTCCACCTCCCCTGGAATAAACCAGGAAGTCTTTAGACTTTGAAATCCAACTGCCTCAGTGTCAATTCAATTTATTTTTATATAGCATCAAATCATAACAGAAGTTATCTCGATACACTTTTCATATAGAGCAGGTCTAAACCGTACTCTATAATTTAGAGACCCAACAAGAGATCCCCCATGAGTATGCACTTGGTGCGACAGTGGCATGAAAAAACTCCTAGAAACCTTGGGCAGAACCCGGCTCTGGTAGGCGGCCATCTGCCTCGACCGGTTGGGTTTTGAGAGAGAAAGAGAGAGAGAGAGAGAGAGAGAGAGAGAGAGAGAGAGAGAGTTGCACAGCAACCACAATAATAGCACAACAGCTATAAGTAGTAATACAAATAGGACTAATAACAATAATCAATAGCAGTGGATGTAATAGAGTGATAATAGAAATATCAGTAATAATAGCTGCAATAATAATAGAAATATCCATCCATCCATCCATTATCTGTAACCGCTTATCCTGTTCAGGGTCGCGGGGGGCTGGAGCCGATCCCAGCTGACATTGGGTGAAGGCGGGGGGGGGGGTTCACCCTGGACAGGTCTCCAGACTATCACAGATCGACACATAGAGACAGACAACCATTCACACTCAAATTCACACCTACGGGCAATTTAGAGTCAACAATTAACCTAACCTGCAAGTCTTTGGACTGTGGGAGGAAACCGGAGAACCCGGAGAAAACCCACACTAACACGGGGAGAACATGTTAACTCCACACAGAAGGACCCCAAGTAAGGTTTGAACCTGCGACCCTCTTGCTGTGAGGCGAACCACTGCACCACAGTGCAGCCCATAATAGAAATATAACTACTACTAATAATAAAAAGGCTGATAATAATGATGGTGGTGTTGCTCTTTCAATGTGAAAACCTCATGCACCAAAATGTAATCATTTGGAATATTGCAAACATTTCTTAAACATTCAAAACTGATTTCAGGTCGACCTGTCAAATATATTTAGGTCAAGTGTGTGTGTGTGTGTGTGTGTGTGTGTGTGTGTGTGTGTGTGTGTGTGTGTGTGTGTGTGTGTGTGTGTGTGTGTGTGTGTGTGTGTGTGTGTGTGTGTGTGTGAGAGAGAGAGAGAGAGAGAGAGAGAGAGAGTCAGAGAGAGGCGGTGTGTGTTTGCTCCATAGTCTTATCACTTTGGACATGAACATGACTTTGATGTTACCGCTGTGCAATAATCCATGATTGACCTTTAGTGCTGCACAGTACAGACTGCAAGACCTTTGACCAAAGTGTCCTCCATAACCCATCAATGTTTCATCTCCTCGTCTCTAACTTATGATTAAAGGGTAAATTAAAAATGTTCAAATCTGTCATCTTAAAACAAATACCTGGACCCTTTCTAATGGGCTTCCAATGTGAGTGATGGGTGACAAAATCCACAGTCCTGTTTCTGTGTAAAATGTATTCAAAAGATTATATTATAATATTAGTAAATATGAGGCTTCATCACTCCCAGAGTCTTTTCAGTACAAAATGTCCTCCATCTGTTTGCCCAGATTGTGTTTCCTTGCTGAACTACAGTGGAGTCACACAAAGAGGGAATTTTGTAAGTAAGTTTGGAAGATACTTATTTGATTTGTTAAACTGAGTCAGTTGAAACCTCATATTAACTTCAGATTGTCATGGTCCTGGGTTTTTGCTTAGTTTGTTTCCTGTTATATTTTGAAAGTTCACTCTCCTCATGTGTCATGTCTGGTTTTACTGCGTTTCTCCTTTGTGATTGAATGCCCTTTCTTGATTTGTCCCACTTGCGTCTAATCACCCTGCTCTCCTTGTGTATTTAGTCTGTGTGCTTTGCAGTGTCTGGTCATCTGCGTTTGTTACTGGTGTTCCTTGTGCCATACCGGTTTGTCCTCAGATTAGTTTTTTGGTGTTTTTCCTTTGTACTTTATGCCTCAGCCGGCACCCTCAGTTATTGTTTCCTGACAGTGTTGTTTTTTGCTACCAGCATTTTGTTTTTTGCTACCAGCATTTTGATATCAAAGCTCGCCTTTTGTTCATTTTACCTGCCTGCCTGGTGTCCTGGATTTGGGTCCACCTTTTGAACTGAACCCTTAACAAAATGTTTATATATGGGCAACTTTGATGAATTGATGGGTACGTCTCTTATATAAATAGAGTATTTACTAGATGTATATTTGCATAGTTCATAATTACAGTAAATCTGACTTTGGGGGAAAATTAAGTCAAATTCAATGGCATCATTATTTTTAAAGTCATGGAACAGTGTCCATCTGGTCTTTAAATAAAGCTGCTGAAAACAAAAATCACACAATGATGTCATCTCTTGCACTCGTGGATCTTTGCCACCGCACACTACAATTAGTAACAGAGACAAAACTACTTCAACAAACCACAACATGTGTTCATACAACAGTTACCAGTTGCTGTATCTCATCACATACCTCCACCACTTCCAACACCAAGAACATCCAGGCTGCTTTTGCCTGCTCCAATTCTGCAACACATGATACATGGAAAAGTGAAACATGGCTAGAGGATGCAACTTTTACTTACAATTGAGACTGTACACAAAGGATAAGTTGAAATGGTAAAAATAAATAAATAAATAAACAAATACCTACATTTGTATTACCCAATAGCACATAATAACGGTTTTGTTATGTTGTTGATTCATAACGTTAATTTGTCATTGTCATTTTATTGGCCTGATTGCTAAGAATTCTGACTTTAAGAATTCATTCTCCATTCTCTTAAACAAAAAAAAAAATCTGAAAGCATTTTTGAAGTTGTAGTGTTTAACCCCTCAAGTCTAATACCAGTAGTTACAATTTTATTATATACATATATGTATTCATGTATAATTATCTTACAGTACTTTCTAATAAACCTATGTGTATTTATGAACAACACGCCCTCCAATTAGAGACTGTTTATGGAAAGCACATTATATCAATCCTGCTGCTGTATGGAAACAAGAATTTACAGTCACAAAACTAGATGGAAGAGTACAGAACTTCCTACAGGCTGTTGTGTTTCATTATTAGTACAAATCCTTCATTAAACTACCACAGTGCAGAGCGCCTTAAAATTTGTACAAGAATAAAATTCATCAAAGTCAAAAAGCCATGAACAAAAAAATAAAAAAAGTCCTGCCAAAAAATTGAACTGTGTTGCCACCCACCCACTCGGCTGTTATCAGAGTTGTGTGGACATGGCAAATGGGCACAAGCACAAAAAATTGACTTTTGACCAACAAAAAGGTCATTATGATTGTGTTACTGTAGAACTACTGCCAGCTTTGTACCTGCATAATTATAAGCAATCTCGTCTCCATTTGAAAGGACATCTTCCAACTTTTGAGAGGAGTCATGAAGTGAGAACTCAGTCAATTAACTAAATGATCTCTATGTCTGGTAAGTAGTAAAAATAGTTAAAAGATGAAAAAACAAGTGTAGTATAGCACTCCCAGCCTTTCTTCTTGTACCTTGTATATTCTCCTGGCAGGATCTTGTGAACACACTGGAGAATGGCCTCGTGCTCTCCTGAATGTTCCAGGTAGAACTGAAAGCTTTGGACAGAACTGCCCTCATAACAAGTCTGCGCAGCCATGACTGATTCCTGTAATGCATTAAACATAGCAAACACAAATCAAACAAAAAGCAATTTTTATGCATGCAACTATTCAGAAACTAACTTAAAGACCCTATGGTAAAAACCAATCGTACATTGTAAGTATTGTACAGTTACCTTGAATATGCGGAGAGTAAGGAGAGAGTCGACTGTTCCCCCACTTTTAAGGTGTAGAGTTACTCCCCTCCCACAGTCTGGCTGCCTGTCCTCAAATGAGCTTTTGTTGCGTAACTCTTGAAAGATGAACTTTGCCTGTACAACAGAACCAGCCGCAGCTGTGCTGTCAGATTCCTATTCATGGTGTATTCCAGTGGCTATTACGATATCAGCCTCATCATTATATTTTACAAGAGAACTCTCAGAAGAAGCATTGTACGGCGCCCCTAAAGTCCCAAAAGTTGATCCTTTTTTTTTAATCTAGTGCACAGAAGTTATTACCTATGCACAAGATTATTATAAAAGTACAAAAGTAGAATTTATTTAATTTCGATAGTTTTAAACAGTTTTAATCATTTTGCAGATGCTTGTGTAACCCAGGTTATTTTCAGTAGTTTACAGAGTTTACCTTTTTACGGACGTTCCATAAATGCATCACCAGGGAGTTTTGGTAGAAGCCCCTAAGTGGCTGCATACAGAAAAAACAACCCCCCATGGCAACTGCAGAGCATGCAGCCAAGGCAGGTGTGTGATAAAAGTGCAGTGGAACCTGGAGAAAGCAAGATAGCTTCATGACTATTTTCTAGAGTTGAAGTGAGTTTTGAGGAGAGCTGGTAGAGTTGCCAGAGGGACGAAACTACTGAGAGTCGAGTTACTGTGTGGGGGAGGTTTTCACCGTGAGGAACTCCGCTGGGCGTTGTCATCAAGTAAGGTGGATATCCTGGTGAGTTACCTGCTTGTGTTAGCTCATTAACATGAGCATTTTGTTGTTAAACAGTTCGGTGGTATGTTACCGCTCAAGGAGAAGTCTCGTAAAATCTGAATATCCCTATATTCTGGCTTAAATAAATACGAATTCAAAGACCAAACCGACATCGTGGAAATCATATAAATATTCAGCCATGACATCGAAAATCTTTTAGATAATATGAAGCTACGCTTTCTGCCTCCAACACAACAAACTCTGCTCGGCTGGCACTCACATATTTCCACCACGGATGTATTCCACTATTCCACCGATGTCTTCTGGTAACACGTCACCTCTCCAGACTTCAGAAGGAGACTTTTTCTGGAGCGAGACTCTTTCCATAATGTCAGACACTTATAATAACAATCTGAGCCTGTCATGGAGCACTGTTAGTGGACGTAAATGCAGGTGCCAGCTTGCCCCAGTAGCACCATATTACAGCCTGTGAGCAGCTGTCGTCTATAGCGCTCTCCCTCAATACTGGACCAGTATTAAAAACTGTTGTCACCATTAGTCAGTTAGACACAAAACATGGTGAAATAGGGTCCAGGTTTAAAAATATCAAAGTTCTTTAAGTTTTGATTATTTCAATCTGCTCTCCCCCATGCTAAGGCCAAGAGTTTTGAGTTTGCTTGTACAACAGCTTAAAACTATAATGGCAAAAAGATTCAAATTAGGATATTATAAGAAGGGTCATACATCAAAGAATATAATGTTGATGACAGACGATGGTTTGGCAGACAGGAGTGATGTGGGACATCATGTGCTACAGTCCTTTGTGGTTTGTCCTTTTTTCCATCCTGTTATCTGCTCTGCTCTATCACTACATATTGCTTCAACAAGTAAATTACTACAGCAGTTTCCATCCAAATCTCTCTCTCGTGCTTCTGCAGCTTGTGGAGACTCTTCTCCCGCTGTCAGACCTGAAGGCCCGTGTCAACGTTGCGGTGGACCTAATCACCTCCAGCCACAAGAACATCAGCCGGGACTCGTTGCACTTTGCAGCCACCACCTTCTACTACAAGCTGAAGGCTGCTGATGGCTATGTGCCTGCGACAAAATACCATGGCAATGTGACGCTACTGCGTGCCAAAACCAGCAGCGAATATGAACAAAACCTGGGAGCTGACTACAAGCTCAGTGAGGTAACATCCACATGTACACATTTGCATGAATATCAAGATTATTTTTAAAAGTGGACTTTAAGATTAGTTTAAAGGGCCAGTGTATAGCATCTAGGGAGATTTATTAGCAGAAATGGAATATAATATTCATAACTATGTTTTCATTAGTGTATAATCACTTGAAACTAAGAGTTGTTGTGTTTTCGTTAGCTTAGAATGAGCCCTTCATATCTACATAGGGAGAGGTCCTCTTCACTGAGTCCTCCATGTTGCTCCACCATATTTCTACTGCAGCCCAGAACGGACAAACCAAACTCTGGATCTAGAAAGAGACTGTCATGTTTTTACGTTACCTGAAGGCCACCGTAGTTCTCTGACACGCTTGTGAAACTGCATTAACGTGAGCCGCAGAGGCGTTACCGCGGTTTAACACTCGGCGGCTCATGTTACCGCAGTCTTGGAAAGGGAGGAGTGAGAGGCGGGGTACTCAGTTGGTTGCAATCTGCAAATGTATTTGAAGTTCAGCCCCTTTTAGGCTCACCTAAATTGTCTAAATTGTCACCAAATGTCCAGGAAGGGAGGGGGGAAAAAGTGTAAAAAAATATATAGTTGTGTGTACGTTAGACCACTAACAGACTGGAAGTTAGAACTGAGTCATTATGTGTATTACTACATGACTTATTGAGGTAATTTGAGAGTGTCAAGTTTCTTTGTATTTCTTGTTTTTTTCCAAAGGGAAATAATCCCACTACCGGATTTGTTTTCTCATCATTGCTGCATGTCTGTTGATCTTCATTCTTTTCTAATATCTACTCTGGAATTGAAAACAAACGTTAACTCCATCACCTGCACAGGCTTGATGAGCAATACCCAACCGACTCTCACACACACACACACATCCAGTACAGCACCTATGGTTTATACAAGTAGTAACAAGCTTCACAACAACGCAGGTCAAAGATATCCTCCCTGGGATGGCTGTGGCTCAGGGGGTAGAGCGGGTTGTCCTTTAACCACAAGGTTGGCTGTTTGATCCCCTGTCCTGCATCACCCGATTGGTTTATTTCACAACAATGACCGGCTCGCTCTACATCATCCCTTACTTATTGCACCCCTTTTAGCACATCCTCTTAGCTATGCCAACCCTCATAAAATCTTCTGTCTACTGAAATGTTGAATATGTTGAGTCTGACTGGCTTTGTGTCTTTCTCCAGGAATGTGACAGCAAGTTGTCAGTCCATATCATTGAGGGAGACCACCGTACCTTCCTGGAAGGGGAGGGGGTGGAGTCAATCAGCAGCATCATCCACAGCTCACTGGCTGAGCCACGGGTCACAGCAAGGGAGGGCTAGACATGCCCCACCCAACCACAGCCTCCACCTTCACACTAATTCCCACCAGAGCCCACCATTTTGGCATTAATTAAAGTAAATGAGGGTGCTGCATCAGTAATGTTTTTATCAAATCAATCATTAACATGTCTTGATTGTAATATAATGTCTTACACACCATGTTCCACCTGTACGTCTAACATCAAAACAACTAGAACATAATGTAGCTTAGCATAGCATGAATGGCTCAGTACCTGAGATGAGCTATATACACCAAGTCAGCTGTTTGTCACGTTTATGCTATTCAGCCTTTGGCAGCCAGACAGGGCTATTTCATAACTGTACACTAATGCATGTTTACATGTGTCTTTTACTTATCAAGTGAAACCCAAGAATGAAGCTGTGCTCATGTACATGGATGGCTTTTCTCTCAATGTATATGTACACAAAGCTGTTAAACTGCCATGGTAAAATTACTCCTGACTAGCACTATTGCAAAAGTTGACCTGATACTAATGGTAATATGACAATTTGGAAAATGTTTTAATTTTATTTTGTATTTATTATTTTGTTTATTTTGTCAAAAAGAAGTTTGTTTACGTGTGTTTCAGAGGACCCAGTCTCATTGTTTTTTTGTTGTTGTTTTCATCATCTTTTGCCTTGAAGCAAAGCAAAAACTGTCCTGTTGTTCTTGTCAACTGAGCCAAACCAAAGCTCACTAAAATTATGGAAAGCCTCTAAAAACAAAGAACTGTGATTAAAGCTGGGGTAGGCAGTTTGTTTATTGGGCAAAAATTCTTAGATTGGCCAAAGTCTCCCGTCAAGGGCTAGATTTTCTAAAGCCTGAAAACGGAGCCATGAGGAGGAAAGGAATCATCTTTCTTCTATTGTAATATTTCCAGTATGTATGACTAATAAAGGCCTCTTGCTAATCACTTTATGACTATTGACTACATGTGAAAGATCGATCAATGTCCGTCTTTATCAATGTCTGTCTGGGCAATCTACAGGGCTTACTCTGTATGTATACTATGAAAACAGCTCGTAAGTTTTGTATGTGGGAAGGATACAATGGGACTTAAGGGTGAAGAATACTCTGTATTAATCTTTTTTTAATAAAAGTTATGGTAGAATTAAGTCATATTTCAAGAGAAAGAATCGTTAGTTTATCAGTAATATTTGGGAAATAAACGTTCAAGGAAAAGATTGGATTTGTTACACAAGTAAATGGTAAATGGACTTGCATTTATACAGTGCCTTTCTAGTCTTCCAACCACTCAAAGCACTTTACACTACATGTCAGCATTCACCCATTCACACACTGATGGTAGAGGCTGCTATACAAGGAGCCAACCTGCCCATCTGGAACTAATCTAAATACTCAGTTTGGGGTTCAAATCTTGCTCAAGGACACTTCGACATGTGACGACAGCTGCCCGAGTGATGAGTAAAGGGGGCGGCCGTAGCTCAGTGGGTAGAGCGGGTCAACCTTGTCTTTGGGCGAGACACTAACTCCCCGGGTGCTTGCAGCAGCCCACTGCTCCTAAAAATACTTCGGATGGGTTAAATGTTTCTATGTATTATGACAAACAACGATTTCTTCTTCTTCTAAAGAACTTTCAGACTGAAGTTAGAATTGTGTATAATGATTGATATCAAAAGATGTTATACGTAAGGGATAATGTACAGCGAGCCGGTCATTGTTCTGAAAGAATCCCCGACAGGGCGATGCTGCACCCTGACTCGCAGCGGTGCCAGCAGCGCTCACCTTTCCGGGCACGCCGAGGATCATCGGGCCCAGCAGCGCTCACCTATCAGCTTGTTGGTCAGCTGCTGATGGATCATCCATAGGCTGCTGGACACTAATAACGTTAGCCTACAGGCTACAGGTTCACACGTGAAGCTCAGGGGCTACTGGATTGGCTATTGGCTCTGACGTCATGCACACAACCATGATTGGTTCAGTGAGACACACCTGTCTGTACCTGGAGATGATTGTTTCAGTGAGACACACCTGTCTGTACCTGGAGATGATTGGTTCAGTGAGACACACCTCTCTGTACCTGGAGATGATTGGGTTTGGTTGTAATGAGATGATCCTGTCCACCATTTTGACAGCATGACAGAATTCACAACAGTAGATGTTGTTGAGAACCCCCCTCTGTACTCTAGTCCACATGGTACAGTCCCAGTCTCCCCCTCTGTGCTCTAGTCCACATGGTACAGTCCCAGTCTCCCCCTCTGTACTCTAGTCCACATGGTACAGTCCCAGTCTCCCCCTCTGTGCTCTAGTCCACATGGTACAGTCCAAGTGTCCCCCTCTGTGCTCTAGTCCACATGGTACAGTCCAAGTGTTCCCCTCTGTGCTCTAGTCCACATGGTACAGTCCCAGTCTCCCCCTCTACAAATCCAGGTGGGTTCACCTACTTCCTGTTTAAAGGTATGAACTTTCCACATGGGGGGCATCACCTGCTGCAGACTCAGGTAAGAGAAGAATTTTGTTTCACTGTGTTGACTGAAGAACACTGAAGTGATTGTGTTGCACCCTTATTGATTATTGATCAGTTGTATCAGTATCAGTTGAGCAGCATTAATGTGACTGTCTGCTAGCCTGGTCTGTTAACCTGGTCTGTTAGCCTGGTCTGTTAGCCTGGTCTGTTAGCCTGGCCTGTTAGCCTGGTCTGTTAGCCTGGCCTATTAGCCTGGCCTGTTAGCCCGGCCTGTTAGCACTGGGGCAATAGATTCATTCATAATCTCATTGTTGCTGGTGTCATTTTGAAATGTTGACCCCAAAGTTTGATGTTAGAAATGTCCAGTATGGGTCCTCAGCATTTAGAAACTGTTTATCATAACCAGCATATGTTGGGCAATTTGCATAATTAGCATTAATTAGCATACTCTCGTATATAGAGAATATTTCAGCAACTGTTTGGCTGATTTAGGCAACATTGGAGTGGTTTTGGGAGTTATTGAGGACGCTGAATCCATTTCTGACATTTTCAAAATTATAAATGGCCGTTAAAACAGAAGAAGCCATTTTTCAACTCTAATTTAGCTCCAGCTCCAACTCAAATAACTTCAACTTGGTTACTTATTGTAGGATATTTATGACATTTATACAGCTGTAGATGGGCACGCCGTCCATGGAGGGGAGCGTTGACCTCTGTAGGAGGCAGTGTCTTCACTGGTTGGAGTTCTCGGTTGTTGTCATATCTGGTGACATTCAGAGATGGTGACTTCCTGTGGTTGTACATGAGATGAGGGAGACGTCTGTAGAGCAGACAGTATGGTCACTGATGACGAGGCTGACCATCTCCATGTCATCTCCTCTGTTGTGTGTGCTCAGGAGCTCGTCCAGCCTCCGCTTGTTGCTCTTGTTCTTCATCACTTTGTGGTGGCGAGGTAGAGGGGTTGTCAGTGAGAGTCTCTGCTCTGTCGAGCTCTCCTGCCTCTTCTCTGCCTCTCCTGGTCTTTGGCAGAGACTATCTCATCAAACATGACCAAACATGAGGAAGGACAGAAAGTCATCGTGCCATGTATAACAGCAAAGGTCAGCTGCTCAGCTAAGGCCTGGCTGCCACCAGCTAATGCTGCTACAAACATAAATATCCTACAATGTATAACTGAGTTGAAGTTATTTGAGTTGAAGTTAGAGCTAAATTAGAGTTGAAATATGGCCTCTTCTGGTTTAAACGTCATTTATAATTTTGAAAATGTCAGAAATGGATTCATTATCCTCAATAACCCCCAAAACCACTCCAATGTTGTCTAAATCAGCCAAACAGTTGCTGAAATATTCTCCATATATGAGATTATGCTAATTAATGCTAATTATGCAAATTTACCAACATATGGAAGTTATAATCCAGTAGTATTTAAAAGCTGGCGACCCATACTGGAAATTTCTGACATCAAACTTCGAGGTCCTCAACATTTCTGTGTTCTCAGTGGAACACGATACCAGAGACTAGAATGAGTCCTGTCTGTTAACACTGATTGTTTACCTGCTATGTGCCCGCTCATTGTTTGCCTGCTATGTGCCCGCTCATTGTTTACCTGCTATGTACCTGCTGATTGTTTTCCTGCTATGTGCCCGCTGATTGTTTTCCTCAATAACTTTTTGTGTGAACGTCATAGAGCGATGGGACCTGTTCTTTCCATTGGCAGCACCCCGAAGTCTGTACGACTTTCGGTTCCGGAGTTACGAGACTTTTGTTAGAAAGAAAGAGTTGTATCTCGGGAACGGAAGGTCGTAGAGACTCTGAACCAAGACTGGCGTGTTCAGCGGGGCCGAATTATGGTGGACGGGTCAAACTTCCAAGTGTCTCCGACGTTTGGTTCGGGAGATATTCGCGAAAACGTATTAATTTATGACAGGGTTAGGTAAGTGAGAGATATCTCGATGACTCCACCTGCTTCGTCCAACGACTGGGCAGTTTGAACTAGGGAGCCAAAGGCAAGGCACTGGCCGACGCACGCTGTCCGCAACTGTCCATATCATTATTAATATTACCCAGATTGAATTGTTTTAGTGTCTTATTAAATAGTTCCAAACAGGATTTTAAAGTTCAGACTTGAGGCGTGAGCATTAAGATCGAATACTTACCTTTGGGCACTAAATGAGAGGGGGTTAGGGTTAGGGTTAGGGTTAGGGTTAGGGTTAGGGTTAGGTTAGGGGAATGTTCCTTAAGTTGCCACATTTGTGGGTCCAGTGCACTGGCAAACAGGGGTCTGCCCAATGATGT
>CAKAOJ020000521.1:0-231094 GCA_916701645.2 Sebastolobus alascanus
AAATGAGATGCAGCTCAGCACTGTGTGTCAAGTTGTTCTATAAAAAGCTCGGTTAGCATCTGTAGCTAAAAAGGTGAAGCTACCACTTCATATTATCTGTGTATCTGTTCCTTAATGAGCCATTAATAACGAGGTCAGGTACCGACTGTTGTCCTTACCAACCACCGAGTTTACCGATACTACACAACAGCAGTTTTAACCGGGTTTAACCGGGTTTAACTAGCCCTACCAGTTATATTATAACTGTAATAGTAACTTATTTACTCCCTTCCGCCATTCAAACAAGTGCGCTGTGACGTAATAGGACTAAACCAATGGGATGCGTCTGTTTCTTCTTCTTCGTTTGGAATTTCCGGCAGACTAGAACGCAGCAGAGGCGTGTTGCTGCCCTCCACAGGACATGCAGCAATCCCCATTTTTCAGCTCCTGATGCTAAAAATCCCTTTAATATATAATATATATCATATATATAACATATATAATATATATAATATTATATAATAATATAATATATAATATATATAATATATATAATATTATATAATAATATATAATATATAATATATATGTCCCCTTATAGAGGACATATATATTAAACTGATAAGAACAGATTTTTTCTTTTGAAAAAATTGAGTGACGCCTCATATCAAACACATTTAAATAAAAACTTCACATACATAAAAGTAACCCTTTTAAAATACAACAATTCAAACAATAAATAATGCAATCTGTAAAAAAAACATTTTTTTTTTCCAGCCAATTAAAGAGGCTATATGTAAGAATCAGAAATTGCTTGTTCACAGCGACACCTGTGGCCGCAATGTCAACGAAAGTCAGCGTCCTGTTGCTCGCACTCGCCCGTGTGCACGCGCTACCTGAATGTGAACGAGCACCGGTGTAACAGTGAGGCGACACACGTCAGCTAACACACAATATCACTCTATATTTCACCTGCTTGGCAGTAATGTTAGCTGACCAGACGAAGGTCTCTCCATGAATCAATGCTGATTCTAGTGTTGCCTTTTCCTTTCTCAGCCTGAGGACCGTGGAGGGAACGGGGGGGGAGAGACCAACACCCGGTCGGGACGATAACGTAACTCGCTGCGGAGCCCCGTCACTTCACAAGATACGGGAAACCTCTGTTGGTCTGGAGGAGCTGCAGCAGTTATTTCTGCAAAAACGTCTCACTAGATATTCTCAGAGCTAAACTAACTCTCTGCAGTGTGTAGTGTGCGCGCGTTCACGTGGAGGTGGAGCGAGCCGAGCGCGGTGTGCAAACAGGCAGGAGCAGACAGCAGGAGCAGAGCTGCTGCGTGATCGCGTACCCACACGCGAGCGCGCATGGGAATCCGACCTGTTAGGATTTATGCGTGTGATAAGTTACAAATAGTCCCTTTAAAGCAATTCATTTAGGAAGTATTACAGATAAAATTGTCATCGGTAAAAGGTGTACATAAAAGGTTTTTATTTTGTGTATGTCCGTGTGTGTTAAGTGTCCATATTACATATACACCACGGAGGAGGCCGTCTGGTTACACAGAGGCAGACTGTGTGCTGCCGTGTCTGAGGGCAGGCAGGTCATGAAGCTAAGGATTACGCTGCACCTAAGGCGTGTCATGGATGTGGTGGACTGGACCACCTGTACCATCATCCTGAAAATGATCATCAGATTTACTTTATTTTAACAGAACTAAGCTTTTTGTCTCTAAGGTTTCAAAATGATCACAATTTTGTGGTTACAGACGTCACAATGAAGCTCACCAGCTCTGCTGACAGAGAGCCGGCAGACGACTGATAGATGCAGCACGCTGCTTCATTAGGGTGCAATTTTAGAAATGACTTGAAATGGCGCATAAGCACATGAGTAATTTGAGTGCTCACACACACACACACACACACACACACACACACACACACACACACACTAGCTCATACCGAGACTCTCTTCTCTGTAGTGGGTTGTGTAAGAAGATAATGGCCGAGCCAAAATCAGCCCACTTCAATCCATAATGACACATGCGGTGTGTGTTTGTGTGTGTGTCAGAGGTGAGGTGAGTAGAGCATTTCTTATGTAAGGTTGTTGACTCAAACACACACATACACACACACACACACGCACACGCACACGCACACGCACACGCACACAAACACACACACACACACAGACACACACACAAATACAGTTTTACTCCCTCCTGCTCACAACATAAGTCAACAGCGTAATTTTATATAGATATATATATATATCTATATAAAATATAGATATATATATATAAAATATATATATATATATATATATAGAATATATATATAAAAATATATATATTTTTATATATATATAAATATATATATATATATATAAAATATATATATATAAAAAAGTATATATTTTTATATATATATATATATATATATATATATATATATATATATTAGCTCTGATTATTTTCTTGCTGTGATATAAGTAATATTTAAATGTAATGCAGTCGGTAAACTAGTTACAACATCAGTAAGATGATATCTAGGTAACATCATCCAGAAAAGGGTATTTACGCCCTCTTGTGGTCACGGTCGGTAACTACAACTGCATTTATATCAAGTTAGAGGAGTTGCATACAAGCTATACTACTTCCGGTCATCATTCAAAATAAAACTTTTATAAAACACGTTCATGTTTGAATATTAAACGACGTATTACAATACGCTTTTGTTTGTAGTGGAGTCAGCTGGATGTAGAAACATTGCAACGTATTAAACCTTTCTTCTTCTACTAACCAAAAGTGGAGAACATTAATTTAGCTTCGGCTAATATTTTGAGCTAGTTAGAGGAACTGCATATAAGCCAAACTTCCGGTTACATCCTTCAAAATAAAACTGATAAAAGACGTGATTGTCGTTTTATTTCAGGTTGAATGCTTCGCTGACAGCATTAATCTACGATTTCGTCTGACTTCATTGTAGTGAAGTTAAAAATTATTCTTCTACTAACCTAAAGTGGCAGAACATTCACTTTGGAGGGAGGAAAGTAGGCTTTCGTTGGTTTCGTTAGCTTCGGCTAATACTGTGAGCTAATCTTTCAGCACTACGGTTGCCCTGAGGACTCAATACACTGAAAACACATATATATATATTTTTTTCCAGAACTTTATTTTCAACAAAAGATAAGTACAAAAGTATAGGGAATACAATAAACAGTACAAACAAACAAACAAAAAAAAAACCTTAACACCAGAGGAGTTCAATGTCCATTCATTTCAAGTCTTTTCAGAGTTCAACAAAATGTACTTCCTTTAAAATATTGAGAGACTTTACAGCTTTTTGGTTTTTGATATTTTCCAGTAAGGTGCCGAACTGCTCGAGTTCAACAAGAAACCCACGACAGCAGGTTGTTTGGAGTCAGAACATTTCCATTTGTGGATGTGGAATTTACCAAGTATAATCAGAAGCTGAATTATATAAGTAATGTTGCTATCCATCCCATAAAACACAAAATATAGCATCACATCAAATACATTAATCTGTACATTAGTACTCATTTTTCTATTTATGAAATTTTGCAAATCTGTCCAAAATAATAACGATTACAGTGAAAAAAAAATGAAATATTGTTTCTCGATCTGAAATCACAGAAAACACATTTAGAGTCTGTATTTATTTTAAATCTTTCTAATACTTCTTTAACAGGGTAAATTCTGTGTAAAATCTTGAAGGATACTTCTTTCACTTTATTATTGATACAATATTTGTTTAGAATACAACAAGCCTTTTTCCACTGTAAATCACCCGTATATAGACCAATAGGAGCTGTAACACAGTTCAAAACATCTCTAATGTGTCTGTTAGTGCATGGCTTATTCACAATGTTAATATCTCCAATCAAAATATGCTCAGAACTAATAATGTCAGTTTCTGTGTGATTACAACTCTTTAAAAATTGAAGAGAACCTGTGGGAACTGCATCAAAATAATAGCATATTCCTTGGGTGTGACTGGTACCTTAAATCTTTGAAGAAATTCTGAATTTGACATCAACAGACCATTATTATTTACCAGTTGACCAACTAACAAAATTCCATTGTCAAGCCATGAGCGATAAAACAGTGATTTATTTTTATACAACATATCCTTATTATTCCAAATAAAATATCTGTGAGGACTGAAATTGTGTTTGTATGCTAATTTCCAGGCTAAAAGTGCTTGCTTATGATAGTTCGCTAGTTCAATTGGGATTTTGTCAACAGAAAATTGCATTTTAGCAAAAAATCAATGCACCAATAGAATTAAATAAATATGCAGGGAAAGCATTCCAGATACTGTTGGGATTCTTCAAAAACTCTATAATCCACTTAACCTTAAAAGTACTATTCAAAATAATAACATCTTTTTTAAGATAATGTTTTTTTTTTCTCCAAATATAATCATATAGCATTTTATCCAATTCCTTGGTTATAATTGTTGGCACACTGAGCTGAAAACACTTGTAGTGAGCTAATCGAGAGACTCGAGGCGCTGCAACAACGTGACCGCCGGGTTTAGATGAGCTGCTATCTTCTAATATTAGCTCTGATTATTTTCTTGCCGTAATATAAGTAATATTTAAATGGAAAGCAGTCGGTAAACTAGCTGCAGCCTCAGTAAAATGATATCTAGGTAACATCATCCAGAAAAGGGTATTTGCGCCCTCTTGTGGTCACGGTCGGTAACTACAACTGCATTTATATCAAGTTAGAGGAGTTGCATACAAGCTATACTACTTCCGGTCATCATTCAAAATAAAACTTTTATAAAAGACGTTTATGTTTGAATATTTTACCGTCAGTATTACAATACGCTTTTGTTTGTAGTGGAGTCAACGTGATGTAAAATGATGGACAAGTATTAAACCTTTCCGGTCAGCATCTATAAATAATATTTAGATCCAGTTTTTCGGCAGATGAGATTTACATAATCAATTTGATTATTATCCTAGCAAAATATTATATACATAAAATGATATGGCTTAAAAGAATACCCTCCTTTTTTATTTTTAAAGATACTGATTTTAAAACATATTTGACCATGATTGATAACTTAAAACTAAAAAATTCGAAATTGACTAAAACTTTTAAATTGTTTAGACATTTTAAATTTATTCCAATTGTTTAGCAGACCCCGAATGTTTTTTGTTTGTTTGTTTTTTTAATTTAATTTAATTTATTCTTTTATTTTATTTATTCTTTTTATTTTTTTTATTCATCTTTTCCTTTATATATATGATATATAAATATATTTATATATATATATATATATATATATATATATATATATATATTTCATTACAATTCTGCAAAAATATTTTACAGTATAAAAATAACATAAAAATAAATGATAAATTATAAAACAAATAAAATGTAAGGAAAGGAAAAGATGAATAAAAAAAATAAAAGAATTATATATATATATATATATATTTACATTGTATATACTATATATGTGTATATTATTTTTACCATCCTTTTTAATATTTTATTCTCTTTTTATAATAGGTAGAATTTAGTAAACAAAAACAGGTGTTTAGGTTCAGGCAATAAAACCACTAGTTAGGTTCAGGCAATAAAAAAACATGATTGGGCATATCTAGGTCACATCATCCAGAAAAGGGTATTTACGCCCTCTTGTGGTCACGGTTGGTAACTACAACTGCATTTAAATCAAGTTAGAGGAATTGCATACAAGCTATACTACTTCCGGTCATAATTAAAAATAAAACTTTTATAAAAGACGTTTGTGTTTGAATATTTTACCGTCAGTATTACAATACGCTTTTGTTTGTAGTGGAGTCAGCTGGATGTAGAATGATTGCAACGTATTAAACGTTCTTCTTCTACTAACCAAAAGTGTAGAACATTCATTTAGGATGAAAGTAGGTTAGCTTCGGCTAATATTGTGAGCTAGTTAGAGGAATTGCATATAAGCCAAACTTCCGGTTACATCCTACAAAATAAAACTCATAAAAGACGTGATTGTCGTTTTATTTCAGTTTGAATGCTTCGCTGACAGTATTACGCTACGATTTCGTCTGACTTCATTGTAGTGGATTCAAACCTTCGTCTCCTACGAACCAAAAGTGGCAGAACATTCACTTTGGAGGGAGGAAAGTAGGCTTTCGTTGGTTTCGTTAGCTTCGGCTAAAACTGTGAGCTAATCGTTCAGCACTACGGTGGCCCTGAGGACTCAATACACTGAAAACACATGTTGTGAGCTGATCGATAGACTCGGGGCGCTGCAACAACGTGACCGCCGGGTTTAGATGAGCCTGCTATCTTCTAATATTAGCTCTGATTATTTTCTTGCCGTAATATTAGTAATATTTAAATAGAAAGCAGTCGGTAAACTAGCTACAACCTCAGTAAAATGATATCTAGGTAATATCATCCAGAAAAGGGTATTTGCGCCCTCTTGTGGTCATGGTCGGTAACTACAACTGCATTAATATCAAGTTAGAGGAGTTGCATACAAGCTATACTACTTCCGGTCATCATTCAAAATAAAACTTTTATAAAAGACGTTTATGTTTGAATAGTTAACGACCGTATTAAAATACGCTTTTGTATGTAGTGGAGTCAGCTTGATGTAAAAAGAAGGACAAGTATTAAACCTTTTTCTTGTACTTACCAAAATCGGAGAACATTCATTTAGCTTCGGCTAATATTGTGAGCTAGTTAGAGGAATTGCATATAAGCCAAACTTACAGTTACATCCTTCAAATTAAAACTTATAAAAGACGTGATTGTCGTTTTATTTCAGTTTGAATGCTTCGCTGACAGTATTACAACACGATTTTGTCTGACTTCATAGTAATTAGTTAAAGTTAAACTTTCTTCTTCTACTGCAGCCACCTTCTAACATTACATCTGATTATTTTCTTGCCGTAATATAAGTAATATTTAAATGGAAAGTAGTCGGTAAACTAGCTACAACCTCAGTAAAATGATATCTAGGTAATATCATCCAGAAAAAGGTATTTGCGCCCTCTTGTGGTCACGGTCGGTAACTACAGCTGCATTTATATCAAGTTAGAGGAGTTGCATACAAGCTATACTACTTCCGGTCATCATTCAAAATAAAACTTTTATAAAAGACGTTTATGTTTGAATAGTTAACGTCAGTATTACAATACGCTTTTGTATCTAGTGGAGTCAGCTTGATGTAAAAAGATTGCAACGTATTAAACATTATTCTTCTACTAACCAAAAGTGCCAGAACATTCACTTTGGAGGGAGGAAAGTAGGCTTCGGTTGGTTTCGTTAGCTTCGGCTAACACTGTGAGCTAATCGTTCAGCACTACGGTGGCCCTGAGGACTCAATACACTGAAACACATGTTGTGAGCTGATCGAGAGACTCGAGACGCTGCAACAACGTGACCGCCGGGTTTAGATGAGCCTGCTATCTTCTAATATTAGCTCTGATTATTTTCTTGCCGTAATATTAGTAATATTTAAATAGAAAGCAGTCGGTAAACTAGCTAAAACCTCAGTAAAATGATATCTAGGTAACATCATCCAGAAAAGGGTATTTACGCCCTCTTGTGGTCACGGTTGGTAACTACAACTGCATTTAAATCAAGTTAGAGGAGTTGCATACAAGCTATACTACTTCCGGTCATCATTAAAAATAAAACTTTTATAAAAGACGTTTATGTTTGAATACTTTACCGTCAGTATTACAATACGCTTTTGTTTGTAGTGGAGTCAGCTGGGTGTAGAAAGATGGACACCTATTAAAGGGACTGTTTGTAAGAATGTCTTATGTCTGTTAATGTCTGAGTAAACTGTGATGAACCAAAGGAAAACATTTTTTATCCTCACCTAAAATGTTTTCTAGATCAGACAGTGGATAACACCACTATAGCGATGATGCCATGCACAGAGATGCCTCTGAATTCATTCAGCAACTCCTTGACTACAACTGAGCCAAAGCAGATATAAATAACACAAAGCACATAGATTCTACAAAGGTTTTAGTCAGGATAGGACCAGGAGGACTCTCCATTTGGCACACTTGGATACCCAAAGTGTGCCAAATGGGTTTTCTACCTCTTGAAAGGGAATCTGGCTCTAAAACACGACTGATATCCACTACAGGAGGCTATGTGCACACACTGGAGCCTTTGGCCATGACATTTACCCTGTGCATCATCACATTCTACCATTGTGTACAGTATAAAATCAATACAAAACAACTAAATTGTATAATTCTGGCTCCAAATGGAGTAGTTCTATTATAATAATGAAATATGATCGAGTAGATAATAACAAATAAGATCAATAACAATGTAAATAAGATAACAAAAAAAAAGAATCCAAAGTCAAGTATGTAGTATGGAAACTCCCACAAAGAAAAGGAAGAGCAGCTACAACAAAGACTCAGAAACTACTTAGAAGTATTTGTAAGCCAGTGGAAATACTACATGAAGCGACACAGTTCATGTGAGTCTCACAAGAAACGTGCAGATCTACGGATGCGTTCGGGCAAAGCATAGAGATGTTACAAGATAAGGGTCAGAATAGAAATGTTTATTATTTAAGTTTGGTTTGTTGGGATCCGGTCACCCTAAGATCCATTTCACTTTCCCTTACAACTAGAGAATATTAAACTTCCCACTTCTCTGAGGAGGGAATTAATGTTAGTGATGACTAATTATACATTCAGAATACCAGCACCGTGATAAATACACTAAACAGAGAAGAAAATGACATCACACAAGTCTCTCTCTTTCTCTCTCTCTCTCTCTCTCTCTCTCTCTCTCTCTCTCTCTCTCTCTCTCTCCCCCTCCCTCCCTCTCTCTCTACCTCCCTCCCTCTCTCTCCCTTTCCCTCTCTCCCTCTCTCTCTATCTCTCTCTCTCTCTCTCTCTCTCCCTCTCCCTCTCCCTCTCTCTCTCTCTCTCTCTCTCTCTCTCTCCCCCTCCCTCCCTCTCTCTCTCTCTCTCTCTACCTCGCTCCCTCTCTCTCTCTCCCCCTCCCTCCCTCTCTCTCTCTCTCTGAATGAACGGAACGCGTTCTGGTGCGCCAGCGTGAGAAGCTGAGCGTCCAGATTTATATTTTCAGGGAGAACCAGTGAGTAATTAAGAAGTGATCAGTTGATATGGTGTTTTTATTCCAATTTATTTTTGTTCCTACAAACCGGCTCCCCCCCCCCCAGAGAGGAACACTGCAATATACAAATTGGTTGATCTGATAGCAGAAAGACCAACAGGAGCAAAGGATCACCAACACGGAGTGAACTCCGGAACACACCGGAGGAGGATGAAATAAAGAAATTAAAGGATATAGATTTAAAGAAGAACTGCGGACGGAATTTTTGGTGCGACAGCCGGCGGAAAACTTGGAGAGAGGAAAGTGGAGAGATAAAGGAGAGAGGTGTGAGGTTGCTCCCGATATGCAACATGAGTAACGACAGTAACGGAGCTGAGGGGCTTCGGCCACTCTGGAACTTCAATGGTAAGTCAATTCATTTGCGTAATTACGCGCAGTTGTTACTTAAGAATTTGATCATGTACAGCTATAAATAAAGGACGGCAGATCAATTATAACCTCAGAATATAATGGCTTATTCTCAAGTAACACTGTCATGTAAATACATTCAGATACATAGTCCTGTGATTGTCAATGGGATGTAGCCTGTGGCATCCTAAAAAAGGTGCGTAAAGTGAGTTTGATCTTGGTTACCCCTCACTACATACTGAAGCATCATGATGCACTTTGGTTAAGTGAAGCATGATATGCAAAAACCAAACAGTACATTTAACATCGATTTGTTAAGAAAATGTGGGGAAATAAAGGTTGAAAACAAATAAATCATTCAGGAGATATTGATGAATAAAAACAATGTTTTATTGTAATAAAGGACCATAACTTGGTCAACATTTTCACCAGTTTAAAGATGTGGAGTAGACACAGTCATTCTTTCGTAGGAAAAAATGAAATTTGTCCATGAATATTCTTTATTCATGAGGAGATTGATACGTTTCTACCCTTATAACTAATAACTGAAATGTTCTTGGATCAGCAGGTAAGTGATAATCTGAACATCATGTTGAAAAGATCAGTTTCTCTTCTTCATGGCCACATCTACATGGTGGAAGGGCATGTTGTTTTTGTAAATCCAAATGCAAACAATGCAAGCAGCAGATTTTCCTCAGGGCAGAGGAGGAAAAACGAAGATGATGAGGAAAGGGGCGTAGGAAGGTAGGAGGTGGTGAAGGAGGAGAAGACAAAAACGGTGAGAGAAGATGAACAGAATTAGGTTTTCAGAGATTAAAAAGCCCGATTAAACTCCTCCTCTCCTCCTTCCCCTCGTCTCTTTTACATCTCTTCTTCTTTCCCACATCTCATCTTTTCATGTCTTTACTGGAATATAAAAGCGGCAAGGCTTAAAGAGAGAAGAATAAAAGATAATTAGTGTGTGAATTGACTATACAACATATAAATATATATAAAATCTATGTGGAAATTCATGTCAACACTGTGCAAATCTCAAATCTGCCTCAGGGCAGTTGATTGGCATGTTGTGAGGATCCCACAGTGTGTGTGTGTGTGTGTGTGTGTGTGTGTGTGTGTGTGTGTGTGTGTGTGTTGTGAGAGACACGCAGACTTAAAAGGAAAGATACTGACAGACATTGGAGGGAATTTGGTTTATAAACCTTTAGAAAACACTGAGTGAACAGTCACCAGACAGGGATACTATTTGCAAATTTAACTATTTGAAATTTTATGTATTGATTCTTGAACATAGACACGAATCTCACATACATTAAATCATATGTAATCCACGTAATTGTGAGCTGGGAAGTATAGAGAGCGGTGTAAGGAAGAGGTCGGGATGGATGGATGGGTCAAAAGAAAAAAGGAGTTTCGCCCAGGAGACTGCTGTCCGCGTGAAACCACAAGTCAAAGTTGATTTATTTGCCACATAACTTCCGTACTTAAGTTACAACACTTCCGGAGTTGTTTTAACCCAAACCGCGATCTTTTCCTAAACCTAATTAAGTAGTCTTATTTTGAAAAGACTGGAGCAGAAATTGACACATGCATGGATGTATAAAGTTCTTTGTACTAGACTGCATCACACTGAAAGGTGTTAATAGAATTATTCATTTACACATACTGTGTGGAGAAGCAAAATATTAGACACACCCTACAATGTAGTGCAGTTCCTGTTCACTGTCACACGGCGTGTACGTTTCATCGTATTAGAATATTATTTAATAGAATCATTTTACGTGTCTTTCCAGACTGTTTTTGCTACCACAGACTATTGGGTGGATGAGTTAATACTTGGTTACCAAAAAAAGAAAGAAGAAAATCCCGGAAGGCAAAGGGCTGCGAGACTCTGTACGGTAGAATGATTGACAGCTCTGAGTTCTAGATAAAACATCAGGGGGTTGATGTAACGTTTCCCCTCTACTCCATTTTCTCTGATTCCTCCCCTGTCTCCTCCCCTCCATCAGCAGCTCTACTGTTCTCCTCGCTTCTCTCTCCTCACCTCCTTCCTTCTGCTCTTCTAATTCTATCCTATTTACATCCCTGCTCCTGCTGAGGACAGATCCCTGCGGTGTAAAGGCGTGTTTGTTAGTGTGTGTTTGTGTGTGTGTGTGTGTGTGTGTGTGTGGATGAAGAATTTTGCATGTGGGTGTGTATACATGAGAACATGCCTATACTGAAGGAAGAAAAATGTGAGTAATAGTGGATATGTGTTTGTGTCTATTGGTCTTTGCCAAAAAAAAAAAAAAAAACACATACATGTACAAGTAATGTGGTTAAACCAGCCAAAACTAACTAAACTAACTTGTGGAGATTTTCATATTAAATTAAATGAGTTAATATTATAAATTTGAGCTTATTTTCTTTGTCAAAAGTGCAGAAATAGTAATAAAATAAAAATAATTTAAAAAAGTAAATAAATAGAAAATAAAATAAATAATAAAATAGAGAAAAAAATTATATGAAATCAAATAATGGATTTAGCTTTAAAAGATTTTTTTTATTATTATAATTTTTTTCCTTTAGTGCGACCAAGACCAACATGAGGTGGGGCGGGAAGGGATTGGTCCTATTTCTGTTTTTATTTTAACGTCACGGACACTGAGTTATGTTCTGTATTTGATAAGACGACCTTTGCCATGTCTGCAAAAAAAAACAACAATAAAGAAAAGATTTGGAAAAGTGCAGAAATCTGCGATACTGATGGTGATGACGTCGTCCGATGACGACATTAAAGGAAACATCGCTGCTAGAATGCTGTATAGATTGGCAACCTGTGCAGGGGGTGTCCCCGCTCTGGGCCTGATACATGAACAGGCTCCGGCCCTCCATCACTGTGGGTGCAGGGAATGGATGCACAGTGTGTATGCGTGTATATGGATCCATAGAAATAAAATGACTAATG
Organism: Sebastolobus alascanus; assembly: GCA_916701645.2. Lineage (NCBI taxonomy): Eukaryota > Metazoa > Chordata > Actinopteri > Perciformes > Sebastidae > Sebastolobus > Sebastolobus alascanus. Next base: position 12,430 of record CAKAOJ020000521.1, read on the forward strand.
TTGGTTTATTATATGAGATTGTTTGCAGTCCTGCTTTAGTAGTTTGTAACAACCTGTAGTGCTGGCTCCACTAGAGGGAGCTGTTCTGTTAAGGTTTGGTCAATAAAGTTTGGTCAAAGAAAAGAACAAATGAAGGATACCTGCAGTCACTGAGCTATGCTTCACTGGATTTAGGACTTAAATGTTGCATTAATACTATGTATTTGTTTAGAATCCTTGATTAGGAAAATGCTTTAGATTACTGCGTGTTATGCTGGTTACATGTTGTGTTTGGTGTCGACTGTGTTATTTAGTTTTTTTAATTAAAACTGATGAATCCTCTGAGGCCCCCGTGTTTGGCTGCTGTAAACAGATTGGCCAGCTGTTTGTCTTCTGTTGCATTTCTGACAGTGTAGCTGCTCAACGCCTGTAATATAGAAGTTTAATTTTGAACAGATTTGTGGTAAAACACACTTGCTGTTAATACTAGGGCTGTCAATCGATTAAAATAGTTAATAACGATTAATCACACATTTTTTATCTGTTCAAAATGTACCTTAAAGGCAAATGTATGTATATTTTTATTAATGTAAATCAATTAACAACACAAAACAACGACAGATATTGTCCAGAAACCCTCACAGGTACTGCATTTAGCATAAAGAATATGATCAAATCATAACATGGCAAACTCAACAGCTGTCAGTGTGTCAGTGTGCTGACTTGACTATGACTTGCCCCAAACTGCATGTGATTATCATAAAGTGGGCATGTCTGTAAAGGGGAGACTCGTGGGTACCCATAGAACCCATTTTCATTCACATATCTGGAGGTCAGAGGTCAAGGGACCCCTTTGAAAATGGCCATGACAGTTTTTTCCTCGCCAGAATGTTGCGCAAGTTTGGAGCGTTATTTATCCTCTTTCATGACGAGCTAATATGACATAGTTGGTACCGATGGATTCATTAGGTTTTCTAGTTTAATATACCAGTATCATCACTCTAGATTTAAAACTGAGCCTGCTACAGCCTCCGAAATACCAATTGTGTTAAAGAAATTAGTGGCGTTAAAACAAATTTTGTTAACGCGTTACTATCGCAGCTCTGGGTGGGCGGCGATCTGCCTCGATGGGATGGGTTGTTGGTAGATGGATTTCTTTACTTTCGAACAAAGCCAAGCTAGCTGTTGTCTCCTGTGGCTCAGGTCGCCCATCAATCTGAGTGTTGGAGGTTTGATCCTCGGCTCCTCCAGTCCACATGATGAAGTGTCCTTGAGCAAGATACTGAACCCCAAACTGCTCCTGAAGGCTGAGCCATCGGTGTGTGAATGAGTGTTTACATCAGATCCTGATGGGCAGGTTGGCTCCTTGTATAGCAGCCTCTGACATCAGTGTATGAATATATGTGTGAATGAGTTAATGCTGACATGTAGTGTAGTGAAGACTAGAAAGGTGCTATATAAAAGTCCATTTACCATTTCCAGTCTTAATGCCAAGCTAAGCTAATTGGCTGCTGGCTGCAGCTTTAAAGGACAGACAGGAGAACGGTATCGATCTGTTCATTTAACTCTTGACATTTAACTCTCAATCTGTCTCTTAAGAACCACACAGTCGCTCTTGTAAGGTTGAAAGCTGGCTGTTATATCCTCCAAAAAGAGTGGACAATGTGGTCATCTTGGAATTATGTTGGTTGCTAAGAATTTGATTAGTGACAGGTTTCCATGGTGTTAACCCTCTGAGACCCACAATAGACCTGTTTTTGTCTTTTTTAGGGGGGTACAGGGGGTCTTTAGGGGGGTACAGGGGGTCTTTAGGGGGGTACAGGGGGTCTTTAGGGGGGTACAGAGGGTCTTTAGGGGGGTACAGGGGGTCTTTAGGGGGGTACAGGGGGTCTTTAGGGGGTCCAGCGGGTCTTAGGGGGTACAGGGGGTCTTTAGGGGGGGTACAAGGGGGGGGTCTTTAGGGGGGTACAGAGGGTCTTTAGGGGGGTACAGCGGGTCTTTAGGGGGGTACAGAGGGTCTTTAGGGGGGTACAGGGGGTCTTTAGGGGGGTACAGAGGGTCTTTAGGGGGGTACAGGGGGTCTTTAGGGGGGTCCAGGGGGTCTTTAGGGGGGTCCAGCGGGTCTTTAGGGGGGTCCAGGGGGTCTTTAGGGGGGTCCAGGGGGTCTTTAGGGGGGTCCAGGGGGTCTTTAGGGGGAGATAGCAGTTCAACATAGAAGTGGTGTACATCACCTGAAAGCTGGGAACCTGAAGATTAATTTGAGATGCAGCTCAGCACTGTGTGTCATGTTGTTTGATCAATCAAATCAAATAAAATGTTTAGTGTACGCCATATAGTATGTCTGTTGGACAGCAACATGCATGGAATAACATCAGGGGCCAGATGTATAAAGGATGTGCACGCACAAAAAAAACATGCGTTCTCCTTTTCCCACGACCTAGATTCTCTCTGTTTCTGTCACTGCTCCCCTCAGCTGGTATATTCCAGAGGTCAGCGCTGACTTGGATGTATCTGTGGTCATTTCTGGCAGATGCATTCTTGTTGTCCTGTACCTGCCCTACCCATCATGCAGCAGTGTTAACTGGCCAAGGGTTACCGGGTTCAGCTCGCTGTAGTGTGAGGGAGGTCAGCAGCAAAACAGTCCCATTGTTCAGCATGCTGGCAAGGAAGCACTTGAAACAGTGCTGTACGGATGTGATGCAGATCACTGTCATCAGTCTGCAGGCTGCTGAATGTTAATTACTGGCCTCCATATTTAAACCGTATCTTGTTTACATGCAGACCATTGATGCACTGACACTTCTTCAGCTCTAAAAAAGCAATGCAGTTCTCATTACACTACTTTTTACTTAAAAACATCTTCCCATTCCGCCCTCTTTTAGAGTGGTAGGGGATGATCAGGGGGGATAACAAGTCAACAGTACTGTGTGTCAAGTTATTCTAGTCATTTATAAGGAATAAAAATGGCCATTCCCATGCTCTATCATGTCCCATAAACTGCTGCTAACACTAACATGCAAATGCAATGAATTAATGATGAACGAGCACAATGAATACAGAGATGAACAGTTCATGATTGAAGGAGCTGATAGTTTGGGAGCTACGAGGGGAGATTTTTATTGGCAATTCGAGTATTCTGTTTTGATGGGAGATCTCACGCTGAGTATTCTGTAGCATCAACCACACTAACCCAGGAATATGTAGTGTTTCACCTGGACAATGGACAACGGAAAGTTGCACTGGAGCAGTCACTGATTCTTGTTTGGAGCTCCCAAGAGCTCTCGGGTGTCCTCGGGCGTTCTCGGGGCCCGCTCCGTCCCATGTGGCAATTTCGGCTTGAATCGATCGGTCCATTTCTCTCTCTCTCAGCAGGCAGCTGGGTCTTCGCTCACTCCCATTTGGCTGGAGTGATTGTGGCAGCGTTTGCCAGATGTGGTTGAGAGTTTCTTTCTTTCAAAGTTGGATGGATGCCGGCCTTCGGCACGTTCGGCTCGGCTCGGGGATTCAGCGGGCCCAGAATCCTGCTGGGCAACAGGTCGGTAGAGTTGCAGGCAGATAGAAGAGAGCAAGAGAAGAGTATAACACCACAGTGACTTTTGTTTTATAGTCTGCTGTCCAGGGGGCGCGGGGTGGATGGCAAATGACGCAAACATCTAGCCTTCCCATCAATAAAACTGTCTGATTATTTTATTTTAACCTCCACAGTTGCTGAATGATACCACATGATAACACCTGATATCACCCACTGAATAAAACCTGATGAATTAAAAGAATGAATCAGGCTCATAGATAAATGGTAAATGGACTTGCATTTATATAACGCTTTTCTAGTCTTCCGACCACTCAAAGCTCTTTACACTACATGTCAGCATTCACCCACTCACACACACATTCAAACACTGATGGCAGAGGCTGCTAAGGTGCCAACTTTGCCCATCAGGATGTAATCTAAATACTCATTCACACACCGATGGCTATGCCTTCGGGAGCAATTTGGGGTTAAGTGTCTTGCTCAGGTGCATATGTACATATACACATATGACTATATGTACACCTATATGCACAGCAAATGACATGAAAGCAACATATCAATACAAGTCAGTGGTCTTCAGGAATGAGAGGGAGGACCTGAGAGAGGGGGCAACAGTGTGAGCTCGACATCAGACTGGAGACGTAACCACTTATCTTCATACGTTTGTACTTTTTAAACAGGAAACACACGTTTAATATTGTGATATTTACTGGAAGTGACAATATAGCCAAAAGCAGTAGGAAACTTTCAGGCGATCTCCCTCTAGCCAGCTGTCACCTTATTTAGGTTTTTGTAGTGAAATGAGGAGAAATCGTATAGATAACTTCTCATTTCAGCTTCACCAATCAGCCGCTCCTGGTCTATTGAGGCGATTTTAAAGTGTCCGTGGTGCTGATCTGAGGCTGGTTTAAAATTAGGCGCTCTGGCTGCTGTCTGTGCTGTTGATCTGAGGCTGGTTTGCAGGATGCGAGTGGCATGGTGAGCCTCTCCTTGTTTTTTTTCTTGTGTAGCATAAAGGGACTACAACTCGTATTTCGTTGTGCAACCCTGCGTTGTAGAAGGACAACAAAATGCAGTCAATTTAGCAGATCCCGGAACAATCCCATTGGCTTTTTGTCGAGGGAACCAGGGCGATGCTAACTTCCTGGTTGGCCTACAGAAATATGTCTTCCCTGGAGCGCTCTATGTTGCTGCTACTTTACATTAAATCAGCTCCAATACATTTTTTTAGTTTGAAGTTGGTTAGATTACATTCAAAGTTGGGAGGATATTTTCTATCTTTAATTTCCAAGTTTGAATTAGAGCTGATGGTCAAAATGGTTTTGATCATTTTTCAGTCACATTTCCTGATTTTCCAAAGTCAGGATTTGCTGTTTTATTTTGTTTGATATCTTTGTAAACTGAATATCTTTCAGTTTTTTTGTTGGTCAGACAAAATAAGCCATCTGAAGATGTCACCTTGAGATCACAGAAATTATAACTTGTATTTTTCATTATTTACAATGTTATAATGTTTGAATAAGCTATAGTATTAGTCTCTGAGGACATATGCTTCCACTAGCAGAAAGAGAAGAGTAAAATGGAGAGTAGAGAGCTGATGACTTGGCTGTCGACCAACCAAATTTCCATCCTCATTTTTCTTCATTCTAATCGATTCAGAATTTGAATATATATATTTTGGTGGTGGGGGTGGAGGGTGGCTGCATATTGAAACAATAGACCATCCCTACTGAAGCCTTACAGTGCCACCAGCATCCTTTACAACCTGTAGTTCGGCTGTCATCTTATACTCTGTTTCTATCCTGTAATGGCCTAGTTTTTCAGGATACTGCAGTTGCCATGTTGCATTTACTGTGTGGCTGTGTGTGTGTCTGGATGTGAATGTGTATGTGTCAGCCCCAGATGTTGTTACTGGCACTTTCCCTGTGAGCTGGCATCGAAATGGGCACAGAGGGATGTAAAGTTGGAGAGAGAGGGTGGGATGCAGAGGGGCGATAGAGGAATTAGGGGGTTGGGGTTTGACGAGAGGCAGGATTTATGCCAACTGTTCAAAGCTAGAGAGGACGACTAGTCTGGTAGGATTAGAACCGATTGTGCTAACATTGCTAATATTTTATTAATTAATTTACCCATCATCATCATTTAAAAAGAATGTGCTTGTAACTAGATCGAGTTAAGATAGACTATCTACTGTCAATTCTCCTCAACAGCCACTATTTGAACTTTGGCTTTATTTGACACAGGCTCATATTTGAGACTTTATTTCTACTTTTCCATGTTTTATACAAGAAACTCCTGTTTCTATTTGCTGTTGATGGAACCTGTTGTCTTGATTCATTTTGTGAACTGTACTGCACAGCACTAGATCAATCGATATATTACATAGATGGTAATCTTACTGCAATAGCAATTATAAGGTCAGGAAAAAACTATCTCTTTTCTCAGAGCAAAAAAAAGGTGAGTATGACGCTGTGGAGCTCGCTATTGCACACTATTGGTTCGTGCTGGCCCAACATATAACATCTTAACCCTCTGAGACCCACAATAGAATTAATTAATTTAAATAAATAGTGAAAGTGTATAAGGGTTTAGAACATTATGATAGAAGGATATGATGGTCATCCCCATGCTCTATTATGTCTCATAAGTTGTTGCAGCAACTTTTTGGGTTGATACCATTTGTTACACAGATTTGGTGCTAAATTTAACCATTTTTTTTACCAGTGGAGAATTGATAAAAATGATCAATAATCCCTCCAAAATACCACATTAAGACACCAAGACCTTGAGGAACACAATAGAAAAAGCCATGCTGTGATTTGGGATCAAAATCTTTTGAAATTTGGAGATTTCTTCACATTTTTCGGCGATTGGATGGCGAGCACTTGTGTTGTGTAAACTGCTCAGAAACCCCCTTATTGTCAATCTAGCTAGGAAAGAAATCCATCCTCTGAATGCTCTAGGTCTCTAGTTTGATCCATCCATCCTCTGAATGCTCTAGGTCTCTAGTTTGATCCATCCATCCTCTGAATGCTCTAGGTCTCTAGTTTGATCCATCCATCCTCTGAATGCTCTAGGTCTCTAGTTTTTGGCTGTAAAGTTTCATGAGGCTGTGATTATCCTAGAGGTCACGTTTTAAAAAGTGGTCTCACTACAATGAAATGGCTACTATGGGGACTAACATCATTAGAGCCAAAATTTAGCCTAAATTGGGAGCGTTATTTAACCGCCTTCTCACCAAGCTAGCATGACATGGTTGGTACCGATAGATTCCTTTCCATTTTCTAGTTTCATATGATATCTGTACATTCACTCTAACTCTAAAACTCGACCTGCTACAGCCTCTGAAAGACAGTTAAGTCGGTCGGGATCGTGTGTCTCAGGGGTTAATTGAATTAATTGAAAATGTACAATATCCTACATACAGTATGAATATATCCTACATACAGTATACTGCACTCTTCCTATATTATAGAGATATTTTGCATAACAAACTATAGAAAGATATCTGAAACCTGACCTATTTTACTGGATGTTATTGTGCTGCTGCAAGACATATTGTCTCGCTCACTAGATTAAAAATGTTCTAATCTAGATGTGGGGGAACATTAGATGGTGCCTAATAACCTTCGCTGTGCAATGTGCAGACACACAGAAATATGCACCGATGGCGGCAGAAAAACTGAGTTTTTTTAAGGACATGGGACTGTGCTGATGAAATGTAGATAAGGTCAGCTCCAGTGGAAGTGCATCTGGGCAAATCTCTGATGCGACACCGAGGGAATTTAGTGGAGGAAATAATGCAACAAAGGTCATCTCATTCTTTCCCATTAGAACTTGTGCTGCTGGGATTGTTAGTACCGATGTTAATCACAAAGCAACACTTTAATAGCATTAAGTGTATCCTGTTTAAATGGCTCTAGAGGATAGAACAGTACATGGTCGAATAGTGGCTTTTTAAACATCATTGTGCTTAATTACCCTAACCTAAAAAGTCATCAAACGTTTGCGCTTTCATGCACCATTGGTGACGTGGCGTGGTGGCGAAAATGCGCCTTTTGCCATAAAACATGAAGTTGTTGTAACTTCAGCGTACTTTGTCAATTCTGCTCCATCCGTGATTAGTGTCGAGGCCCGTTCATTGCTGCTTGCAGCTTTAATTTCTTTCTGTTTTTGATTAGAGTTTTTCAGTTGTGATAACAATACCACTTCATCAAATATCACATCAATTTTGTCCACTGCAGAGTTTACAACATAATTATCATGGGGGAACATTTCAGAGAGAAAGAAATCAATTCAATATTGGATGTTGGGATTTGCTGATGCCTTTTAGCTCTCCATGCTGTCTGATTTCCATCTATATGAATGTGTGGTGTTGCACAGTTTACTGGGTTCATAGTTAGAGTGTGCCCTCTTCAAATAAATATTGATCTTACTGTGATCCGATAATGTGTGAGTGGGTTGACTGTGAAGGCTCTGAGAGACATTGGGACCAGATCTGTTATGGCATAGTCTACCTATTACTGCCAAGAGCTGAACTAAGTGTGTGTCGGCCCAGAGAGTCTCCTCGTAACTATTGGTTATATATGGACCTCCTGAGCCAAGCTCTCATCCACTGTAGTGGGTGCTGTGGACCAATCTACAGCAAGCACAAGGTAAGGCTGCTGTAGAAGAAAAAAGCAGGAAAAGACAAATGTGATGGTTCTTGGTGAAAACCTTTACAGCATATGTACTTTTTCTACTAGATTTTTATGTTCTTATGGTCTTTATACGATGATTATGTGATTATCAGTGTGTTTTGGAAGTGATTGGTTTGGGGTTCCCACTGACTAATGAGCCAATCATCAACAAAGAACTGTGTGGCCACAGACCTTCATGTTTCAGTGTTTGGCCTAACCCAAGAAGCACTTCACCAGCTTAACGGGGAACTGGTGCCGAACTGGGGCAGGTGTGCAGGAAAGTGGAGAGTCAGGTGACTGACAAAGGCGGGAACACTCTGAGAACTACTGACGGGAAGAAGAGGGGTAGTCTGAAATGTGTGAAATGTGTTAATTGATGATGACTCAGACATTTTTTTTATCTATTCTGTGCTGAAACATGCTAGAAAACCTAAAGAATCCATCGGTACCAACCATGTCATACTAGCTTGTCGTGAAGGAGGTTAAATAACGCGACGAAGTTACGCTAAATTTTGGCGAGGAAAACCTGTCATGGCCATCTTCAAAGGGGTCCCTTGACCTCTGACCTCCAGATATGTGAATGTAAATGGGTTCTATGGGTACCCACGAGTCTCCCCTTTACAGACATGCCCACTTTATGATAATCACATGCAGTTTGGGGGCAAGTTATAGTCAAGTCAGCACACTGACACACTGACAGCTGTTGTTGCCTGTTGGGCTGCAGTTTGCCATGTTATGATCTGAGCATATTGTTTTATGCTAAATGCAGAACCTGTGAGGGTTTCTGGACAATATCTGTCATTGTTTTGTGTTGTTAATTGATTTACAATAATAAATATAGACACATATTTGCATAAAGCAGCAGATTTGTCCACTCCCATGTTGATAAGAGGATTAAATATTTGACAAATCTCCCTTTAAGGTACATTTTGAACAGATAACAAGTATTTGAATAAATTTACGGTCATTTGGTCCACCACTTTGGTGCCGATTGAAATATCTTAACAACTATTGGATAGATTGCCTTAGTGTGGCTCTAGACTCTTTGTTTTATTTTCCAACAGAAACCAGTAAAGGAACGTGTATTCGTGATGGGACCAGGCCTAACATTTAGTCTCATGCCCCCTTGTGGAACGAGGCCAACACATAAAGGGAAAAGACAAAAAAAGGGTATAAAGCGAGATATCTGGAGCTGGAGAGGCGGACTGATGCTAGAAAGTGAGAGAAGCTCCATTACAGTGTGAATGTGTCAAATAGAATAGCTAATGTTGCTAGCACACACACATGCATGCACACACACACTCACAGAGAGCGCTGCTGGCCCTGCACTGTGAAGTATGGATTGGCAACGCTATGATGTGCTTGGGGGGGTATAAAACTCCCTCTCTACTTCACAAACACACACAAACATAGGAAAAAGAGAGAGAGAGAGATGTAGAGATGAAGAGAAAGTGAGGAGATAGTGTCAACGGACGGACAAAGACAGAGAGAGAAATGAAGTGAGAGACGCTCACCAGATGTCCTCTGACCTCAGACTAATTTAATCACATTTGATTTTATTGTTTTATTATGATTACCAAAACATCCCTATGAGAAAAAGCCATCTGTAACTGACTCGCCCTAACATTGTAGAAGCAATAAGCATCCACAGCACAGAGCCTGCGGTCAGTTCTAAGGGCTGTGTCTTGCTCAAGGGCAGTGAATGATGTATTCCTACCACTAAGAGGGGAAAAGGTGCACACTCCCAGAAACTCAGACTGCAGCAATTTGACATGTCAAGTTTTTGTTTTTAATAGTGACTCTGACAGTCTGCCCATGCAGGAGCTAAATTATTTATTAATGTGTGGGGATATGTGCAGTCACACTGATGGGCCAAATATCTATTTATCTATCTATCTATTAGGGCTGTCAATCGACTCCATAGTTCATTGTGATTAATCGCAAATTAATCGCACATTTTTTATCTGTTCAAAATGAACCTTAAAGGGAGATTTGTCAAGTATTTAATACTCTTATCAACATGGGAGTGGGCAAATATAATGCTATATTCAAATGTATGTATATGTGTATTGTAAATCAATTAACAACACAAAACAATGACAGATATTGTCCAGAAACCCTCACAGGTTCTGCATTTAGAATAAAACAATATGCTCAAATCATAACATGGCAAACTGCAGCCCAACAGGCAACAACAGCTGTCAGTGTGTCAGTGTGCTGACTTCACTATGACTTGCCCCAAACTGCATGTGATTATCATAAAGTGGGCATGTCTGTAAAGGGGAGACTCGTGGGTACCCATAGAACCCATTTTCATTCACATATCTGGAGGTCAGAGGTCAAGGGACCCCTTTAAAAATGGCCATGCCAGTTTTTCCTCACCAAAAATTTAGATGGATGGATGGATAGATAGATAGATAGATAGATAGATAGATAGATAGATAGATAGATAGATAGATAGATAGATAGATCATTTTCTGGAATAAATTTTCTTGGCTCTTTTGGGGATACAGTAACCGAACATCACTGGACTAAAACCCAGAATCTCTGTGTGATTCTGCACCAACAGCAGAAATTCTCTGGAGATTCCCACGTTACAAAGTGTGCACTGCCTATCAGTTGGTACAGCAGCGCTTTCGGGGATTATGGATGTCAGAGCAGTCAAGTGCACCCCATGAGGCACACTAACCACGTCTAATACTCCAGTTAGAATTATTAATGTTTCGAGAGAAACATTTACATGGTAAATTTATAAAAAAAAAACAAGCAAATAAAACAGATTTAAGAGGACAATGACTTTGCATGGCAGATCCCCAGGCAGGGAGAAGTTGAAACAGACTTACTGGCTCCATAGTGTGATCATTATGATGAGAATCTGCTCATTACCACTGACCACTGATCAGTGCCTCTGGAATCTAGCTGGTCTGATCATGTTCGATATCTCTGCTGAGCGTATATGAGTGTGTTCTCCCACCTCCAACGCATTTATAGTGTTGCACCAAGAAATCGTTTTTAATGATTACGGTTTCTGGAAAATCTGTAAAAAATACTGTAATTCTTCTTCTTCATTGGTCTTCACTGTTTGATGGATGCATGAGAAGAAAAAAGAGATGTTTAGCTTTAGTGTAATTGCATTTCTGGCCTCATGGTGTGGTGGTTCAGATCACAGAGCTTCCGTAACGTGCATTTAAAGGTGCACTGTGGAATTTGGTTACATTCGGTGTGAATTAACACATTTGCAAAGCCATTTATTCTTTAGGTATTTTAAATCCTGCAATGTTTACATCATTGTTTACTAGCTTGCAGTCTTCTTCTGCACTGCATTTCTTGGCACATTACCACCACATGTAGATAATAATAATAGCTTGTAATTTCATAGCAGGGGACCCAATGATGCTTTATACACACACATGGAGAAATACAAATAACATAAGAGAACAGAAAACAGCAGTAGGGATGTGAGTTTTTTGAAGGTGTCGCTTCTATGACCATTGGTAGGAATGCGACGTGCACATGCATGTGCGTCTTGTGCACGAGATAAACAAACTGGGACTCACTCGTGAACAAACTGTTCCATAATAAGTTATTAATGACTTGCAGAAACATTGCGTGCAATAGTTCACCTTCTCTTCCCCTCTCTGTGTCTCTAACACACACACACCGCGAGTCGCAGCGCTCGAGTCCGCTTGTCTCAGACCTCAGTCCTGATAATTGTGCGACTATAATGCATAAAGTTGGCAGTTTTTGCCTGATTTAAATCTCAGCAGCTTTGGTGAGAACATCTACTCACCTAATGTATATTACATATCTTAACCAATAAAGACTAAAGCTACAAAAATAAAGCAAAGTTGTAATAAGCCATGTGACTAAAGCACTGCAGCTTTAACGTTTTGTTTTGTGGTGCTAGCAGAATAATAACTTGTTTGTGACATAAGCATAACAGGTCTTAAAGGCGTCCTGTAACTTAGTGAGACCTGCACACAGAAACCCACAACGGACCAATAATCAGGATGATGCTGTGGGCCGTGCAGTGGGACCTGTGGGTTCAGTGTTGGTTTGTTCTCGTCCACACTTCCAACAAAAACAACAACAGTGGCCCCACAGGGGCTCGTTTGCTGGAAAACCGCTAGACCAGCTTCCTTCCCTAAGGACCGCTTTGGATTTCTTCCTCTTTTTCAGCCAAAATGTAACATGTATATTTGGGTTTCAGCATTGAGGTATAAGGGGGAGGTCACCCATTGTTCACCAGTTCCTTCTCTGGGGAGAAATCATTGAGCGTAAGTATCCCCAACACATGAAAACATGTCCAAGACAAACCGAGGTAAAATATAGTCTCAGACAATAACCGTGTTGTCAGATGTTAACAGTATTTATTGCAGGATTCTTTGGATGCATCACAATGTCACATTTATTCAGCATACATTTAGTCTTTCTCAGATCTAAAGCTGCAGGAGGTAAATGAGGAATGAAACCGGCAAACATCTCCAGTTGTATAATTTAATATAATGTCTATTTCAGATGAATATTTCAGTAGAGTGCTGGCTGCTGGTTGTCTGTACGGCCATGTTAGAGAGACATAAATGTTGCAACAGCGTGCCGGCTAGAGCCTTGTTACTGGCACGCTGTTCATGTACTATATATATATATACGAGTGTGTAAGATGGTGGTGATGAAATCAATGGTAATGTGCCTCTCATCAGCCTGTGTTGTATATTTCATAGAGGCTCTAAGCCAAGTCTCCTGTGTGGACGGGTGGGTCCTTAGATAGAATTGAAATATCTTTTTTGATCTCTATTTTTGGCAAGAGCCATTTTAGACAGAAAAAAAATATTAGAAAATCCACAGACCAACTCTGAGCAAAGACAGAAGTTACCATGAACCCGTAATCTGTCATATTCCACACTACGAGGTCACGTGATGACACCTTAACAAGCTCCATCTGCTGATGGAGACTACAAGATGTAGTGAAAGCGATAAAGTTTGTTATTTAACTGACGAACTCTTCCAAGTCTTTTCTCTCCGTTTGTTACGTTTCTACTCACAATCCTGCACAGATGATTTTAGAGATTATTTAATGATTACATTAAAAAAAACCTCAAACTGTAAGTATAGTGACGAGAGTATTACATAAACAATAGACACTGTATCCAGAATTAGCTCCACTTGGCCCACATGAATGATGAATAAAACATGTACATGGCTCTGGGAGCCTTTAAGAACATAACAGACCTCATGTTGCTCAATATCTCTCATAGACCACCCAATAATATCGGTTAATCTATTAATAATCTTTTATTTTAGTATAATGTGAAGGAATTTCAGCACAATTAATATATGCATATATACTTATATAAAGTTTTATTGATGACAAATACTACTAAAAGTGTACAAAGAGTTAAAGAGACGTTCATCTCCATTGTCACACAGCATGCAGGCTGACAGTGAAAGTACATTTCTGATTTGTTGTTTGCACTTTGCACTGTAGATTATTCTCACATTGCAGCGCTTTACTTAGATACGTTTTAAAAATATTTTTATTTTAGGTATTTTATATTGGTGAAGAAGCATTAATCTCTGTGAGGGAGAGATGCATTTTGTCCCCAACGGAGATTAAAAAAAAAAATTCAGCAGACGCAGGGATATATAGACCAGAGGCGAGGAATTCCCCCCCATCGCCCCGGGCAAATCGCACCCTGAATATATATATATATATATATATATATATATATATATATATATATATATATATAATACATAACATAATAATACGCACAATACATGAACAAAAACTGATTTGAAGCAGCACACAGTAGAAAAAAATGAAATGTAAAACTATAATTATAGCTGTTGGATGCTAACCATTGCACCACCGTGCCGCCCAAAAAATAATATATGTATATTCTGATTATATAACTATTATAGCTGTGGCTTATTGTGACTTCATGGCATGTTTCCCACATGCTATCAATATAATATTGTAGTTTATATTGGAGTGTATCCTCCTGGCTTTTCTGTGCAGAGTCCCTCCAAATAACAAGGAAGTGCTGTTCTATAGCAGAAGACTAAGATTTAAGATTTAACAGTAACTGCAGTCCTCTGCATATATCATTGTCAAAGAGCAGTATGGGCAGCATACATGATTCAAACACTGCAGATACATTACATACATGTTTAAAAACACAGTCTTTCTCCACTCGATGCCTCGTATGGTTGAAGTGGCACCGGAGGAGTTGTGCCTGTGTATGATACATGTGAACATCCATGTGTTTTATGGTTATGTGCTGGCCAGCTAACTAACTGTATGTGTGTACAGTATGATGCAATATGTTTGCACTGATGTTGCTGTATTTTGAATATGTATGTTTTTGGTGAGGCATGCATGGAAAAAGATAAAAGAAGACTTTTTGCAGTAAATAGGGCTGTCAATTAATTAAAATATTGAATCGTGATTAATCGCAAATTTATCGCACATTTTTTATCTGTTCAAAATGTACCTTAAAGGGAGATTTGTCAAATATTTAATACTCTTATCAACATGGGAGTGGGCAAATATGCTGCTTTATGCAAATATATGTATATATTTATTATTTGAAATTAATTAACAACACAAAACAATGACAGATATTGTCCAGAAACCCTCACAGGTACTGCATTTAGCATAAAATATATGCTCAAATCATAACATGGCAAACTCAACAGCTGTCAGTCAGTCAGTCAGGCTTTCTGCTCGTCTAAAATCCCCAGTGTTAGGTTTAGTATAGCCAGGTAGTGTTACTCGAGGAGGGCATGACATCCAGGTAGGTCAGGTGATTTAAGTTGTCACTACTGATGGATAAAGTTGGTGTCTGTTAGGGGCAAAAGAGGAAGCAGCGTGATGTTACAGCGCCGTGAATCCCAACCCGTTCTCACTCCCAACTCATCAAATGCTGACGCTTGGTCACCGCCCCTTTAGTGTTAGACGCATCGCCTTTCAACTAACTCAGATGTAAACCAATCCGTGCCATTATTAGATGGTCAGAACACTTGACGTCATATAAAGAGTGAGAAAGTCAGCGTAAGGTGGGTGAGAGGACAGCATGGATGGATGGATGGATGGAGGGGTCAAACAAACCCAGGAGACCGCTGTCAAGTCAGCTTAAGTACTTAACTAACGCAAGTTACGTAAGTTATAACAAGCACACTTATTTTACGTAACAAATGTACTTATTTTAACCCAAACCATGATCTTATCCTCAGCCTAACCAAGTAGTTTTGTTGCCTAAACCTTATTTTGAAAAGACACTGAATGCATGTAATGAGCAGAAACTGACATGCCGTCCCTGACACGTCCAAAACTGACGCTAGAGGAGTACCTAGAGCGTCAGAGCTTGAAGCGTAGGGCCACTGACCCAAGCAGCAGGTTTGATGAGTTGGGAGTGAGAATGTGTTGCAAAACATGTCTGAATGGATTGTTGGTCTTACAAGTGCAGCTCAGACAGCTGTCGACATGACCACAGTCTTTCCCTATTATTTACCAAGTAGTTACCCTGAGCACAAGCTTGGAAAATATCACTCCCTCATCCTTGAAAGCCATCAGAGGGACTGGAGAGCCTGCCGGTGGAAGTTGGTTGCAGGGGCTTCCGAGGACAGTCACTCTACAGAGCATTGGGAGTACTTGGGGTCAGAGGTCCAGCCTGCAAGAAATGGGTCACGGGCATCTCCAAGCGGGCGGATTCAGCATCCAGAAGGCTCTGGCTTAAGAGCAATGGTGCAACCTGGCAGAGGAGAGGGAGGGCAGAGCTAAGTGGTTACTGTCGAGCCCCTCTGAGGCCAATCGACGAAACACCGGTGAGGGGAAAACCCTATGAAGTCACAAAGGCCTGAGCCCTATAGGATGATGGAATGGAGACTGTGTGTCAAACGCCTCACATGAGGTGCAGGAGTTCAGCTCCTGCCAGGTGAGGCGGCTGTGGCACTATATTGTGTAAAGATAGTTTCCTAATTTTAACCAAAAGTCACAATGTCTCTGTGGTTAAAGAGGAAAAAAAACACTGGTTGTTTAGGTTGGGAGACTTGAAAGAATCTTGTTTAGAGCGCAGTATGCCCCTTCCCCAGTCACAATGACAGTCTTGATAACCCAGTGTTTATTTGGTGCACATCCTGGTCCTCCAGATATTTCAGTCTGTACATAGAGACCCATTTTATTTTAAAAGTTTATCTCACAGACTTTTTGCACAGGGGGGGGCTACTGTTCCTTTTAGCACAGTTTGACTTATTTCTCACAATTTGAATAAGTAGAAAGTTTCTAACCTCATAGATAATTTATTAGCATTTGGTCTTATTCGGGACTATGGAGGATAAATGTCCACTGGTGTCAAAGACTGCCTTATTGTCCCACTGAATAATTAAATGTAGGCGGAGCAGTGGTGCCTGAAGGGACGGCGTTCCCGGGGTTGAATCCAGAACTGACCGACTGGGTTCTCTCCGTCTGGAGTTTGCATGTTTTCCTCTCGGTGCTCCGATCACCTCTCACAGCACAAACACTTGAGTTTAAGCGTGAATTTTGTACGTCACAGCTCTGTGATAGACTGGTGACCAGTCCAGGTGAACTCTGCCTCACTGAGCACTCCTGTGATTCTGCAGATCATAAGTGGGTATAGACAGTGGCTACATGGATGGATGATTAGAAAGTGTTGTTGTATTTGTATTTGGCGCTTGGTACTTGGTGCACGCTCCACTGTAATCAGAAAGTGTGCTGGCTAACTCATAAGAGTGAATTCAGCAATCCACCATGTGCAGACTTGAAAAAAATAAATCTGTGTCAAACCCCTGGCACCAGTATTGGTTTATTGCCCAGCGAGAGACACAATTTCATAAACTGCCTTGAGACTGTGTTAAATAGACCTCCAGTGTTGAACCAGCTGTCCCTAAGCCTGGTCACTGTAGTTGATCTTTTATAGTCACTCTTTTCTGTATAATTACAGTTTCAGATCCTTATGAGCAGCTTTTATTCAGCCTTTGTCTTCACTTAGAAATGTGGCCTTTCTACACTTTCTGGTTGCTTTAAACTCCTTGCCAATATAACCGATATTAAGCATTTGATTTAAAAGCAAAACAAGTCTCAAGGTGATAAATAACTGAAAGTTTCTTAATAGATTAAAATCAAAACAACTTCTTTATAACTATATGTTAACAAATCTTTTAACTCCTACTGGAAGTAGAGACCAGTTTTGTGTATGTGGGTGGACAACAAAAATAAAAATCTACGCAGATGACTTCTTCTCCTCACAGCCCTAAATGTCCAGATAAAACCCAGAATTTGCCAGAATTGTCATCATTATTTTCAAAAGAAAAAAGACTTGTAATAATAATGTTGAAGGGTTGAAGATGCTTTCATGTTTAAAACATGAACCTCCCCTGTTCCCCCTGAACTCATCTCCTGGTTTCATGTGTTTCTTTGTACACTTAATATGTTGATTGAATGTTATCAGAGCCAGCCAGTCTCTCTCTCTCTGTTAAATGAGTTTAAATATCAACAGAACAACTGTGTGGACTCAGCATGTTGTTGAAAGAACAATAAACTATATATTTAAACCACGGCCTAAATTGAATTCACGGCCCAGATTGGTTAGAGGGCATGCATTAATTTTCAATAGGCATGGTGCTTTGAAGTAGTGCCAGCAAAAAAACACACACACGAATATGTTTGATTACCATTCTGCATCAGTGTATTAGAAAGGTTTCATTTCAGCCATATAGGCCGGTTTATAATAAATTAAGTGTCATTAGATATGGTCACCTGTTCAAAGTCAACTGACTGAGAACTCTGCTGCAAATAATTGGCTGCCGAGCTATTATCCTTTTGTACAGTTGTTTGCTTGTTTCTGCCACTTTGGATTTAATCCAGTAAACAAACTATGAAAACGAACACGGACTCTGCACCTTCAATGTGATTGACGAGCCCTCGGGGCAGCTCTACTTCTTCATCCTCTCTTGTTGGACTGAGAGCCGACTGGACGCTACAGTGACTCACTGTCGCATCTCGAGGAACACCTGGTTTTACAAGACAGGACGGGCCGGACTAGCTGTTTTTATCTGTTCTGAACAATGAACCTACTTATAGTTTTGGACATAAGACAACAAAGTAAACGAGGCAAAAACATAATTTGTCCATGAAAACTGTGTGAGCATGCCGTGCAGTTCGGAGGCTGGAGGCCTGAGGTGGAACCAACTGTCCAGAGTGAACATATTTGCTCTGTAAAAGCATTGAAATTCATTGATTTGTACCATAGTCTTTTAAATAGTCTGTGGTGGGGGGGGAAGGGACTCTGAATAATGACTTCAGAATCTATGAGGAACAGCTTCTCTGCTGAGTGAAGCTCATTTTATACCAAGTTAGCAAAGCTGAAATCATCAGCACAAATACATGACTCATGTCTAGGAACATCAATCAGGCTTATCCAGTGGTACAGTATAAACCACGTTCTCACGCATTATATATTCACATTATTCTCTGAGTCATGTTACACCAAATCTAAAAAGATAATCCTTTTGGAAGGTGTTGTGTTGATGATGGTTGTAAAAAGACTTTCAGTGATTGTTCATCCAAAGAACTTTTGTATTGAACCTGTATGTCTTTCTACAGATATATTGGAACTGTTAGGAGGTGTTTAATGTGGAGGAGCAGCACCATATTCTGTTGCTGCTTCTCCACATTAAAAGCATTGCATTGGCAAAAGACCAAGTGGCTTTCATTAAGAATCAGCCAGGGAAGTGCAATCTATCTGTCAGCATTAGTAGGCCAGAGGGAAGACCCCCAGAAGTGCTTTAGTTTTTGAGATACAGAGCACAACAATGTTTTTCATATTCTTTCAGGTCTCCTATAGATGAAATGGATTCTTGTATAAAAATGTTTTTCTTTAAGTGGTTAAATTGACAGATATTGTGACACACTCCATAAATAAAAGAAATGCAAAATAAAGCCAGACCGAATGGGAGATGATGCACCTGTACTCATGTGATTTAATTATGCAAGCTCTGATTGATACCACATTTGGTATGATAGAGGGCAGGGGGTTCCTCTACATGTGTGAAGAAACACAATGCCAATATATTAATGCAATAATGAAATGCAGTACTACAAACGCATAAGTACAATAAGTGGAAGTGCACGCCTCCCACCAGGTGTCCTCTGATATGATCAAGTTTGTTTTCACTTTACATCTCTGCTTATCTGTAGGGAATTATGTAGATTCATAGATAAAAATTAGGGCTGTCAAAGTTAACGTTATAATAAACGTGTTAGCGCAAATTTGTTTTAACGCTACTAATTTCTTCAACACATTACATGTTTGGTTTGTAACGGGCTCGCGAAGGAGGCCAAATAACGCTGCAAACTTATGCTAAATTTTGGCGAGGGAGAAACTGGCATGGCCATTTTCAAAGGCTACAAATACTTGACAAATCTCCCTTTAAGGTACAGTTTGAACAGATAAAAAATGTGCTATTAATTTGCGATTAATCGTGATTGACTACGGACAATCATATGTAATTTTCAAATTATTTTCTCATCTCCATTTCCCATTTGTATTAATATTAGAAACTTTTCTTTCCTCACTTCTTATGTGTTGTCTAAATTATATCCACTCATGGCACAGTTGAAACCATTGTCAACTCAGCAACAGCATGTGTTAGATCTCCCCTCAGACTGCGGCCACCACTGAGTTGAGTGCAGAGTAGTTGGGGGAGGGCCAGTACAACCAGATGGGTGCGCTGCTAAAAAGTGTCCCCAGTGGAGCTGTGGCAGTAGAGAAACGGTTACGCATAACTTATTTTCAAACTCCAGATCTTTTGAGCTTCTTTGAAAAATATAATCCCTAATGAGCCAGCTTTAAAAATGTCTAAACAACTTTACTAATTAAGGTAAACAGAGATTATAGTGACAAGAAATTCCATCTGGTTTTCTGGTAATTCCAAAAAGTCCGCCTCTATGCCGATGACGTAATTCTATGTCTTCTTATCTCTCTCTTTCTTCTTTCAGGGTCATCGGCCATCCAATCAGCTGACCCGTTCTCCAACACCTCATGTAACACGTCCTCCAACGATTCAACCTTCTGCTCTCCTGTGGACGAGGGAGCGGACGCAGGAATTTCATACAAAGCTCTGGAGATGTTTTTTATTGCCTTGGTTACAGGATCTCTGAGCTTTGTGACCGTCACAGGAAACATTTTAGTCATGCTGTCCATCAAAGTAAACCGCCACCTACAAACTGTTAACAACTATTTCTTATTTTCATTAGCATGCGCTGACTTGATCATCGGTGTTTTCAGCATGAATTTGTACACAGTCTACATCATTGTTGGCTACTGGCCGCTTGGGCCGGTGGTCTGTGACTTGTGGCTAGCTTTAGATTATGTTGTCTCAAACGCCTCAGTGATGAACTTGTTGATCATTAGCTTCGATCGTTATTTCTGCGTGACCAAGCCCCTCACTTATCCGGCGAGAAGGACAACTAAAATGGCAGGGCTGATGATCGCGGCAGCGTGGATCCTGTCGTTCATCTTGTGGGCTCCTGCCATCTTGTTCTGGCAGTTCATCGTTGGAGCGCGAACGGTGCCACCTGGAGAGTGTTATATTCAGGTACAGTAAATAACTGATCCTTTAGGCAGATCAAAACGGTATATATATAACCAGTTCCCATCCACATAAAAATACAAAAAAATGCCTCCTTAATAATAAAAAATAATGAACAAATGCCTCTTCAATAATAAACAAATAAGGAAACTGAAAGATTGTTTTTTATTTTTCCCCTTTACCCTCCTTTAAAGTTTCCCCAAACGAAACAGACCAAAGAAATGGGTATAAATGGGTTTCAGTGAGAATAACAAAATAAAGCCTGCAGGCGCCAGGCTGTCCTAGATCCTTGCGTGAATAGCACCTAACTCTCCTGATGCAGGTAACCGAACCTAAGGGTATTTATTTAGTGTTTCCCCCACTAGGATGGTCGACACTCTCAATCAGCAACACACAAAAGCGCACAAAATGGGCCTAAAACAGAGCAGAGTTTCTGGCTTGGCTGATAATATATATGTTGCAGTTAGTGAAGAAGGGAGCAGAATGACACTGGGTGTGCAGTTTCCCACCTCTCTTAAGCCGTACAGAAAGGGGCGTCGTCACACCCTGATTGGCCGAGAAGGGAACGCACCAAGCTGCTCTCAACTATCATTTAAGAGCCAACAGGTGAACTGAATAACCCTCCAATCACTCAGTAATTCAACCGAAAAAAAACATTTGGGAAAAGGGAAACGACAGCAAGCATCAGAGAATGGCCGACTGACACACACACATATATATATATATATATATATATATATACACCAGTGAAATACACTCTGGTTCACAGGAAAACACATCCAAGTCGAGGTTACTCGCGGTCAGAAACATCAGTGAGACACACTTAACAGAGGTAACTTCCAAATAGGCGTATTTTAATCAGTAGACTTCATTTTGAGTGGAGAAAAATGCATAATCTTTGGTGATTAGACCCCATTGAAACATATATTTTAAGGGGGTGATGAAGCTGTAAATAGAACAAGAAAACCCCCACTATGGGGTCCATCAGCTCTGTTCACAATGTCTACAGACATATCAGATGAATGCAGCTGTATGCTGCCATTAGTATTAGACAAAAGATTTAATTTTTAATAATCAGTTCCTGCTGAAATGTGTCCATTGTACCAAATTTAAAAAAAAATTAAAACACTGTCAATCACACAGTCAGTGTGATGTATTGGGTACCATTGTAATGACAGCTTGCACAGCCAAAAGTAGTTTGCAGGGAGTAAATATGCAAGCAGATTAGCTCGCTGCTAGCGGTCACGCCAGCTCGTCAACCCCATTAGTCACTTGACCCTCGACTTGCAGGTTGCAGTGGTCCGTCGAGGGCGTCCCAGATGCTGCGTCCCAGATGCTGCGTACCAGATGCTGCGTACCAGATGCTGGTTTTGTTCCAGAGGTCACAGACAGCTGATGTTTGTTTCTGGTGTTCATTCAGTCTCTTGTCCAGGCTCCTCGCTGTTTCACTGATGTAGGATTCCCCACAGCAGACGCATGTGATGTCATCACCATGCACCACAATTATTTAGTCAATTTTTTTTAGAACGAACTTCCGTGGAGCCTCTGACAAATTACATACAATGTTGTTTAGGTATTTAGATATAACCTCAAACATTTTTTGTTGCTTTGTTATCTAATATACCCCTAATGTATATGTGCAGAACCACCACCAACTTAACAGTTTAAATGTCCAGTGTGTAGAATTTAGTGGCATCTAGTGGCGAGGTTGTAGATTGCAACCAACTGAATACCACTCCGCTCGACCCTCCGTTTCCAGGCGTGTTGGAGAACTACGGTGGCCTTCAGGTAACGTAAAAAGTCTCTCTCTAGAGTCAGAGTTTGGTTTGTCCGTTCTGGGCTACTGTAGAAACATGGCGGAGCAACAGGACCCGCTCCCTATGTAGATATGAAGGACTCATTCTAAGCTAACGAAAGCACAACAATTCTTAGTTTCAGGTGATTATACACTCATGAAAACAACCTACCAATAGATTCCCCTAAATCCTACATACTGGACCTTTAATCAACACAGTGTCAACAAAAACTTTACAGTCTTATTGTATATTATTGCATTAGACTGTACAAGGGTACCTAATAAACTGGTAACTCTGTATATATATATAAGAAGTGTGTACACATTCTCTGTAGATAATGGAAGGGTTTCTTTCTTTCTTTCTTTCTTTCTTTCTTTCTACAGTTCCTTTCGAACCCTGCGGCGACGTTTGGGACGGCTATAGCAGCCTTCTATCTTCCTGTCATTATCATGACAGTCCTGTACATCCACATTTCCCTTGCCTCCAGGAGCCGGGTCTCCAAACACAGGCCAGAGAAGAAAGAGAAGAAGGGAATAAAGTAAGAGCATCAAAGGAATTGAGGACATTATACATGTTACAAATAACTTCATGACAGAAAATAAAACACAAAAGAAAAGGTGGCATGGGGAGAAAAAATAGAAATTACAATGCACTAACCTTTTCTTAATTTAAAGATATGAGTATAACTATGGATCTATGAAACCGAACGATGAATGCAGATGCATGTCACCCAGGCTATTAACATGCATTAATTATATACACAATTTTCTGCAGAATGAATGACAATATGTGCACAATTAATGATTCATTTGTGGATTGTATAATGTGCACATCTGATAGGCAAAGATTTTCTAATTTGTAAAAAACATAATTACGATTCTGTTGTTTGTTTCCAGAACTCCCAGCTTGTTGAAGAGTCACCTTTTGAAGCAGAACAACAACAACGAGACCAGTCCTCAGGCCAGTCCCCGCGGTACTCCCAAACTCAGTCTAGACTCAACCACCACTGCGCTGGAGGCTGTGAAGAACGGCAGAGTGGAGGAACCCAAACCTGCTCAGCCACAGCCTCCAGCACAGCCCAGTCCAGGACCCACGCAGGTACTAACACCATTAACATCTCCATTAACATTACGTATGCCTTCCAGATGTTGTCCAGCAGTGTGACAGCTTCATGGCTTCAACGTCCACTGACAACATTTACTGTGGTAGCTGTAGCTAATCCGAAGCTTCATAGTTAGTGTGCTATTGTTCCACCTATCCATCTCTCTATCTGTCCATCTCTCTATCTGTCCATCTAGGAGGAAAAAGAGAGCTCCAACGATTCGTCCACAGCTTTTATTCCCCCCACAGAACCAAAGCACAACACCAACAACGAGGTGATATCTGAGGTTGGTGTTCTTTTTTCTATTACATGCTTTATTTCCAACACATTCTGAAAAGTAGAGTTGTTCCGATACCGATACCAGTACTGGAAATGCCCAAAATTTGGCACCGATCTGATACCATAATTCATTAAAAAAATCTAATTGTTTAACTGGAAATAAATTCTTCTTCACCGCTCCAAAACAGTAGCCTTCACTGTGCTGTCGCCCCGGATGTATCATGGCAACTACTGTCCACTATCCATACATGGTCAGTAACAAACAGCTGATACCACAAGTTCAGGTATCGGAATCGGTATCGGGAAGGAAAAAATGGTATCGGAACATCTCTACTTAAAAGTATTTTGTCTTTGGGGTTTAAAAACATCACAATATCCTCAAAAATGACACATGATGTACAGAGATGACAATTTGGAAACAAAGTGGACAACTTTCTTTGGGCAACTTTGTACACATGCACAGATGCCAAGAGCCTCCAAGATTTCAAATATTTTATCTG
This sequence comes from Sebastolobus alascanus, assembly GCA_916701645.2. NCBI lineage: Eukaryota > Metazoa > Chordata > Actinopteri > Perciformes > Sebastidae > Sebastolobus > Sebastolobus alascanus. Next base: position 36,909 of record CAKAOJ020000521.1, read on the forward strand.
TTTTAACTCCATCGTCTTAAGATTGTTATTTATCTTGTTTTCTTGGGATAACCAAGACATCTGCTGATGCCTTTACTGCCTCTTTCTTGTGATAACAGGTTAAATATCTGTTGTTGTTTTCAAGATAACGGGCTAAATATCCTGTTTGTACAGAAAACAAGGAGGCAAAATGAGATAATAATCTGGTTATCTGAAGGCAACGAATGTTATTGAATACAACAATATATTTTTTATCATGTTAGCATGCAGTTGCTGTAGTTTTGGGTCGTGCAACTTGTGTTGTCAAACTTAATTTAAAGGTACTCCTCAGCTATCATGTCTCAAACACATTTAAACCACAGGGGCTGAAACTGAGTTTTACATGTTTACAGGTAAACCTCTCATACACAAGAGAAGATGTAAAAGTAGACTATGTGTTTGTTTTGTTTTGTTTTGAGAAGGCCTTTTGCAGGACAAATTAAGTGTTGTGCTGCTCAGTATAAAATGATTGCTCTTAGTGTTTCAGAAAATGTGCCTAAGCAACTAATAAAATACCAGATGCTTTTGTACTCTTTCTGGAGGAGCATTCTGGCACTTCTGTTGTGGTACACAATGACTTCATTCACCTTCATGCACCCTACAACAGGTCACACTGGCTGTTCAAGTTCCTAACAAAACTCTCCTGGTTTTGTTACAGGCTGCAACGAGTCCTAACCCAGTTGCCACGACAACTGCCAACGCTGCAGCGCCCAAGATAATCGCCACCTCGAGGTGGTCCAAGATAAAGATTGTAACGAAGCAGGCCGGGGACGAATGCATCACAGCTATAGAGATCGTCCCCCCCGTAGAGGGAGCCGAGGGGCATTCGATCCCAATCAGCCGTCCCAGGACTGTGGCAAGAAAGTTCGCAAGCATCGCTAGAAGCCAAGTGAAGAGGAAAAGACAGATGGCTGCCAGAGAAAAGAAAGTATGTAACACTGCACAGACATGAGGCAAACATGGAGAATACATGCTGACATATAGATGTACATTACATGGCTGTTTGTTTGATTGGTAGTGGAAGAACATGAAGGCAGACTTGGACACCCAAAGTGTGCCAAATGGGTTTTCTACCTCTTGAAAGGGAATCTGGCTCTAAAATACTACTGATATCCACTACAGGAGGCTATCTGCACACAATGGAGCCTTTGGCCATGACATTTACCCTGTGCATCATCACGTTCTACCATTGCTCACAGTATAAAATCAATAAAAAAACAACTAAATTGTATAATTTGGACTCGAAATGGAGTAGTTTTATTATAATAATGAAATATGATCAAGTAGATAATAACACATAAGATCAATAACAATGCAGATAAGATAACAGAAAAGAATCCAAAGTCAAGTATGTACATTCAATATAAAACGGTCAAAAATGTTATAAAGTAAAAATACAATTTCTTGTGCGTCTGAAGAGTAAAAGCAAACTGTACCATGATGCAGGTTACATCCTTACCGATCAGTATAATGTAATATGACGACAAACAAAGCTAAATCTATCGGTTTTGCATGGCAGCACACAGCATGTTGCTGGTCTACAGGTGGGACTACCCAGTTTACCTGCGGGTGAATGGTACGGAGCAGCTGTTGATGAGTTGCAGTCACTTCACTTCATTAGTGTTCAGAATGACAGATGGCATTTGGAAACGTTCCTCTGAGCATTGTAGCCTAAATCTAAAACCACATTTTGACTGATGCACCCTGTGCACTTTGTGTTTCTGCGCCCCAAAGAGCCGATGTACCAACTGTACAGACATTAGTTGGAAGCTTCTGGCAGCGGACACCGTTGTGTGTGTGTGGGAGTATACCAGTGTCTCTGACGGCTCTCAGAACTCAGCAGGAAGTTCAGCTGCTTCTGTTGTTTCCCTCCAGTCTCTCTCCTTTTCCACTTGTCTGTATATTTATGAAGCAGGATCATAAAGCCCCAGGACGAGTGTCCATTCTTTAAAAGACCAGTGGTTGTGCTGAAACTTACAGTATATAGTGTTTTTCTGCCTGCATTGCCCCCGGCCTGCCCATCGGGAGCAACTTGGGGCTCAGCATTTTGCCCGAGGACACTTTGACATATGGACAGGAGGAGCGAGGGATCAAACTGCCAACCCTGTTGACAACCCGCTGTATGTGCTAAGATGCCCTGTGGCAAGGTGCAAATACATCCAGACATACATTACTTTGTGACAGGAACGGTGTATTTCTACTGTTTACCTCACCAACGTTGCAAAAATAAAGTGACTGCCACCGTTATAACTTTCCAGAGTTGTATAATCCAATCCAATATTGTAAACCTCTGATAACATTCATGGATCTACTACCTGAAAAGGCTTTCCTAGATCCTAATTCATTGTCTCACCAGTAACTGAACAATGTGCCCACTCCAACACAACCCCCGAACGCAGAGTTGTTTTTGGTCTGAGAGTCTGCTCAGCCTTCTGTGAGTGAGTAGGAGGTACGATCATGTCTAAGAACGTCTTCTTCACATCTTCTGAGTAATATCTCTTAAGGAGTTTATGATTGCAGTCGCTGCTCGCTGTGTGAGCGTGGAAACCACAGCAATGGTCACCAACCAAGCGACGATATTTGATGAGTTGGGAGTGAGAATGTGTTGGTTTTAAGCTACAACCTGCTCTAAATAGCTGTGTGATGAGATTATAGTACAAGGCCTGTGGTGTTCAGTAGGATTGGAGGTAGTCAGGAGCAGCAAGCGCTTGCTGTCAGAAAGCACATTTAATCTTAAGAAGGTTTGTAAGATGGATCACAGTAATCAGATAATCAGATGGATTCAGCATCATCTATAGCCTCAGATATTATCCCTGTCTACAGCTGTGACTGATCTTCTAGGTTTCTATGTCAATATAAGAGCAGTAACGTTAGTATTTAAAACGAATAATTGGGGTTCAGAAAAAATCAGCACTTTTGGAAGAAAACTTCTTTTGTTTCACATTGTACTTCAAATCAAAAGGGCCGACACTGTACTTTTAACAGGTTTTAGTCCAGGTACTAAAGCAAATATACCTCCACCCTCTTTTTTACCCATAGAACCCATTTTCATTCACATATCTGGAGGTCAGAGGTCAAGGGACCCCTTTGAAAATGGACATGCCAGTTTTTCCTCGCTAAAATTTAGCGTAAGTTTGGAGCGTTAGTTAGCGTTCTTCCTCACAAGCTAGTATGACATGGTTGGTACCAACGGATTCATTAGGTTTTCTAGTTTCAGTATATTCTGTTTTGTAGCTTGAAAACTCACACAACAACATCCTCTTTTCTCCCCTTATTGCCTTTCATCAATTTCAGTTTTAGATCTGTATAATAATCAACCTGCAGAGGTCTGAAAGGACTCGAGGTAATCAGTCTTTCAGAATGAACATTTTATTTTTGCCCATTGATGTGTTATAATGAAGTGCTTACTTTTCAAACCAGTAGACACTTACAGCTTTTTTTTTGTGACAAGAAAACACAATGTTCACTTGATTGGATTAATTATCTCAAACAAGTTTTAATCCTCAGCAAATTGATTTCCAGTGAAGTGAATGAAAACAAACGACTGGAGAGTAGAAAAGATCATCAGTGTTCTTATCTTCCTCTCTCCTTTCCTTCTCATTCTCTACAGGTGACCAAGACTATCTTCGCCATCCTGCTGGCTTTCATCATCACATGGACGCCGTACAACGTCATGGTGCTGATCTCCACCTTCTGCCAGTCCTGCGTCCCCGACACCGTGTGGGCTATTGGCTACTGGCTGTGTTACGTCAACTCTACTATCAACCCAGCTTGTTACGCACTGTGCAACGCCACGTTCAAAAAGACATTCAAGAACCTGCTGCTGTGCCAGTATAAAAACATCGGTACGAGATGAGATGGAAGGAGAGGAGACTGAGGGTGGGATGGATGAGGAAAGAGGCAGAGGATGGAAGAGGGGGAATATTGTTGAAAGGTGAGTTCTGGAGAACAGAAATGGATGATTGAAGGGATCCTTCTAAAGGAAGGAGCCATCTGCAGGAGATGAGCTGACTGCCCGTCATCTCTATTGGTACAAAATGTGAGTGTAAGCCAGTGATTCTTTAACCTGCCCAGCTTCCCCTAAGATGGAACTAATCTCCACGTTTCTATCTGATATGACAGATGTGTTTCCAACAAACTCTACAGGAGTTCAGGCATAGCTTCACCACCCGTTCAAAATGACACTGCCGTGGTAATTATAACAGCAGGCCATGCTACAGCTATAATCACAGCTACAGTCAGTCAGTATAGATGTTAACAGGCCTCCACTAGTCCTCATAAAATCAGCTGCGATCATACAGACTTGTAGCTGAGAGTGTGCACACTCAATTGTAACTAAAAGTTATTATTATTATGCCATATCATAATGTATCCTCGCTGTATGCATGTTAGGACTTCCTCTGTGGATCAGAGGGAATACATGAAGTATTAGTAGCTCAAAACTTACTGCGAAGGAGTGGAAAAGTAGGTCAGAAAAGAAACACACACCGTGACCTTTTGACGGTCATTTTCATAGGGCAAGTGTAGGGCAGCTGTCGTCTGGAAACAAAATCTATAACAGGTGGTGATGTTTTTAAATTTTATCTGATTTTATTATTTTTATATTGTTTTAAAACTCTGATTCTGCGATGACTGGGAGACTTTGACTGCGACTGAAGACAAAGGTGGAGGAGGACAGTAAGGAACAGTTGACATAGTGGAAGACAGAGGAGAAGGTAGCAGCACACAACGAGGGACAACATGAGGATTTTAAGTAGCATTCCACACACTGTGGCAGCCATGTAGGACGTCTTCAGCTCCTTTAGTAAATAAGCTAATTGGGCTTCTCTCTATTCGAGACGTAGTAGTGATTTTCCCAGTTACAGCATGTTTGTGTTTAGGTCATTCCACTTCATAAGCCATCATATAACAATCTGATCCTAAATTTGCTACTTGCATAGAACAAGATAGTAGTTAGAAATAGTTGTAGCTAAGCTGTCTTGAAATAGGCTACTTTATATTAGTGGCCTGCAATTTGTTAGCTAACAGTTGTTAGTTAAAGGTGCTAAATTCAGATCATACAGTATCTATGATTGAGGAAATGCTTCCACACGGCTCTCAACATGGCGACAGCTGAGCCGGCGGCTCGCAGCTAACAGTGCTAACAGCGTGGGCGTTACACTTCTGAGATGACGCCGTCGGTCGGGACGGCGTTATCAACTGTGACCGCCGTATGATTCAAACCAGTTTTGTGCCAGAAAGTCTCACCCAGTGTTCCAGTCGGTTTAGTGATATGTATTAGTTCAACAACTATTCCTTTGTGAGTCATGAGACAGGGTTGCCCTTAGGCCTTAGAGGAGCGGTATAGATTTTTATATATATTTCTTCTGTCCAAATGAAATGTTTGATCAGATGATGGCATTAAATGAAAGTGTAAGAGGTCTACATATTTAGGGCGTATCCTCTGATGACCATGACTTTATACATCACATTTCATGTATGTATAAATTTGGCAATTACTCATGAAGCATCTAAGACACAGAGCATTCATCCACCAAGTTTCATGGTAATATGGCAATGTGGTAGTAATAGGGAGACAAACTAAACTAGTCAAAACATCTCTGACTTTATGCCTGTTCAGTGGCAGCAGCGCTTTATTGTATTTTCCCTCCTTGAGCGCTTTTCTTTGTTTTAATGTTTCCACACATGCCAAGTTAAATCCAGGAGATGAAAGGCAGCAGAGCTCCAGCCTGATTGTCTTTAGTCATACTCCGGTACCCATGCTGGTTTGTTTGGGGGTTAGACTGGGAACACATAGTGTTTCAGAAACAGTTTAGTAGGATCTGAGTGAGCTTATTTAGAAGATAATCTTGTGGCTTAAAGGAAACGTGTTTTTTTGAAGCGGACCGAGAGGAAAAATGAGTGAAATGTATTGCTGCTCTTTTCCACCGCCGCTGATCGCTAATTGGTGAAGCATCATGCTGTCGGTGTTCTCTCTCTGTCAGGGTCTGTTCAGGTCCTCCGTGTTTGGGATTTCTTATTCTCTGGTCATGTTACCTTCACATTGGTTCGCTTGTCCAACATATTGGATCTGTGAATGTCCTCTACTGTTCTATAATGTTATAGAGTTATAGTTTACGGTATTAAATGTTATTCTAGACTGGTGTGTAGAGGGAGGGGATGAACAAAGACAAGAGGTAAGAGGATGGGAGAGAGGAAATGGAGTAGAGATAGAGAGAGGGAACATCTGGATGGGAGGACATGGAGAAGAGGGAATTGGGTAAAAGGAAGGACGAGCCTGTGGAAGAAAATTAGGCCACAATAGGAGGAGAAGAGAGGAAGTACATGAATTCCTCATTAAGTCCTGGACTCCCATCCCTAATGCTCATGCTCAGACAGACAATTAGACACAATTATTTATCTAAAATCAGGATAAAATCCCGTCTTTCAGCACCATCTTATTAGTTTAAAGAATTCTTTAGCTCTTGTTAACCCTCTGAGACCCACAATAGACCTGTTTTAGTCTTTTTTAGGGGGGTACAGGTGTTTTTTAGGGGGAGATAGCAGGTCAACAGTAGATGTGACATAGATGTGGTGTACATCATCTGAAAGCTGGGAACCTGAAGATTAATTTGAGATGCTGCTCAGCACTGTGTGTCAAGTTCTTCTAGTCATAAATCAGAAATAAATATGATATAAGATCTCCATCTCCATGCTCTATTATGTCTCATAAGTTGTTGCAGCAATTTTTGTGTTGATACCATTTGTTACACAGATTTGGTGCTCAATTTAACCATTTTTTAACCATTTGAGAATTGATAAAAAATGATCAATAATCCCTCCAAAATACCACATTAAGACACCAAGACCTTGAGGAACACCACAGAAAAAAAGCCATGCTGTGATTTAGGATCAAAAACTTTTGACATTTGGAGATTGGATGGCGAGCACTTCTGTTGCGTAAACTGCTCAGAAACCCCCTTATTGTCAATCTAGCTAGGAAAGCCATCCATCCTCTGAATGCTCTAGGTCTCTAGTTTGATCCATCCATCCTCTGAATGCTCTAGGTCTCTAGTTTGATCCATCCATCCTCTGAATGCTCTAGGTCTCTAGTTTGTGGCTGTAAAGTTTCATGAAGCTGTGATTATCCTAGAGGTCACCACAGGTCTAGACCTAGTCAAGCACCTATTGCCCACACTGAGGAGAAAAACAAGATATAAACAGAAAACCATGACATCCTGTTCCACCCTGGGACTAAAACATAGGACTCTGGCTGTCCTCTCAGTCGATCATCCTTCTCTTCATTCAAGGAACCAGTAATCTAAAGTGTCTGTTGTCTGACAAATTCAACACAGCGTGTTGGCAGCGTCCTTGGTGGAAGATCGGTGCATATCTGGAAACCTTAATGCGTTGTGACATGGAGAAGTGACAGATTGAACTAATCGCATTTCACTATGAACAGTGTTCAGGATTAGTTGGGCTTAAAATGACAGGAAATATATGTTGAACAGAAAAAGATGATATAGTGTTGAAAAGGAAATTGCAGTGATTCTTAGAATAAAAAAAAGAAAGAAAGAAAATTTATAAAAATGCACATATGTGTACCGTCTCTACCATCAAACAGCTGTCCGTTTTCATCCCACCACCATAATCAGCCCTGAATGGTTGAGGACATCATTGATATTGATTTACATGTAAATATACATCCAACCTGTAAATTTAGGCTAAACTAAAAGAGGAAACCTCACAGTGTGAAATCTTGAAGAGCTGCTTCAAAGGTTGAGGTGAAGCTGGGAGAGACCATGTCCGGACACATTAGTGTTTAAAGTGAGGTTCATGGTTTCATGGTGACGGCTTTTGATATGAACTCTGCCGACAAAAATGTCACAATAAGAGAACAGAGGTATTATTTGGTGGCAACGTGTCACAGCAACCAGCTCAGAAACTCTCAACACTTTAGAGTGTTTTTCTGCTACAGTTAAGTTAAATCTCATCATAGGAATCTGGAATATTTTAGTTTTTTTTGACAATGGCGAGACAGGAATCCTCTCACACAGATATCAAAGGGGATCAAATCAAATCAAATGAGATCAGATCAAACAGTATCAAATCAAATAAAAGGGGATCAAATGAGATCAAATCAAATTACACGGTATCAGATCAAACGGTATCAAATCAAACGGTATCAAATCAAATGGGTTCAACTCCACGTTTGCTCGTTAAACAGCAAGCAGTAATGCACAAAGGGCAGAGGGGTTGTATTTAGTCTCTTAATTAATCACAGGTGTGTTTACGGCGTAACGTTAATTAAACCAATCAGAGCCAGGTGTGCCTGCACATCGGCACATCGCTAGTTCAATGGCGGATTCAGCAAATCAGAGAAGCGAGCGTTTTTTCTGCTGAGGAAACCGATCTGCTTGTGCACGAAGTGAAAGCGTGATGCATGTGGTCCTCCACCGTCTCCCAGTCCTCTGTCCCATCAACTCCATCTGACTGCATCGATTTATCCGGTGTGGCAGCAGGGGAAATGCCTGTCCAAATGAGCTTTTTTGCCCCTAAAATTGATTATATTATATTAAACATTAAATATGACAAATATGTATTGATAAATAATGGAAACTGTGCTGCTCTCCGATGCACCCCACGGGGGGCTCGGACTGTAAGGGCTGAGGAGCACTGAGAGCGTGGGCGCCGCTTCCGCTATCTGCGCTATCTATTTTGCGAGGGCACCGTCGCTGCATCCTGTGCTTAGCGCCGCCCAAGACAACTGTGATTGGTTTAAAGGAATCCAAACTATACCAGAATGCTAACGTGTGGAGCCAGACCTTCCTTTAGTGCTGACACAGCGCTGTGGAGATACTGGAGGTCTGGCTGTGTGAGACTAGGTGAATCATCAGCGCTCTCCTGGGAAATTTTGTTTGATAAATTTTAATCTCAGTGAGGCACTTCTCCTGCTTATATAAACTTATAAAGAATTATAGCCTGTGTACATAAAAACTATGGCAGAGAAGTTACAATAACTACCACTCCCAAGGTGCATTAAAGCCAGAAACATTCAGTCACAGATATTAAAATTTTGTTCACAAACTCAAGAAATAACCAGAGGCTCATGGGTATTGTAATATTAAGATCTGCCAAAATGAAGCACAAAACATGATTTCTCAGAAGGCCCAGACACACCAACCGACATCAGAGAAGTAGCGGTGATGAAGGCCGACTGTTGAGTCGCCTCACGTCGCCTTCATCTTGGCCGACAAGTTGCACACGAACACAAGTCGTGCTTAGCACGTACGTTCTGCGAGAGGAAATAACTCTCTAGACCAGCAGGCGGCGGTGGTCTATATTTGTCATACATATTTGTCAAAAGGGAAACAGGAAGACCGAGGACGGTGGATATACAAGCCGTTGTTATGGTATGTGAATGAAACAAAGCGACGTCTGCCGACCGTTTTCACACCACTCTCACTCACCGCTTAGCTTCATTCCAGATGTTCATGTTGTTGTGAAAAATATCCGTTTTATTTTACTCGTTGGCTTGCTTTCCTCAGTTCCGTTTCTCTTCTCGTGCACTGATTCGTTTAAGCTGAACAGCCAATCGGAGTGATTTCTTTCACCGACAAGCTCCGCCGATTCAACATGCTGAATCAGACGAATAGCCTCCGACAGACTAGAGCCGACGGTGGAGGACACACCGCAAAAACTAGGCTGTCAGCCGACCGTCAGCGTGGTGTGTCAGGGCCTTTAGTTGTTAGGTTTACTTGGTTAGATTTAAGAAACAAAAGTACTTGGTTACGCTGAGGAAAAGATCGTGGTTTGTGTTCCACCGTACGCAGACTTTATCGCTATATTTATACCATGTCAGATGCTCTGACCGTCTAATATTTAAGCCGATGGTAGTGAGTTGAAAACCTGATGCGACTCAGGGTGCCTCAGTGCGTTGATGCGTTGATGCGTTGATGCGTTGATGCGTTGGTACGTTGGTGCATCGGTCGACCTATTTATAAGCTCCTGAGCTCAGGATCATCAAAAGTATTTAAATATTTTACAGGAGCAATTTTTATTAAATATTTGAGGTATTTAACAAGAGATAACAATTAACCTGATTTTTTTTCTGGGATGCTCCTCATTTTATGTCACAATTTAAGTCCAGAATGTACGTTGAAGGGGTCATTTAGGCTGCGATCTGTTGCACGCCGTTACTTTTCTCTCCCATCATTTCCTGTCGCCAATAGACTGTAGTCTATTGTAGCTACTGTAGTCCCTGAATTACCCAAAATGCAGCGTGATGTGATGTGGATTCCACGCCCAAAGGACAGCTGTTATAGAGTCATTTTAAATCAAAAATTCCTTCACAGTTTAGCAACACTGCTTCGCTCTACGTCTTTATTGTTGCACAGACATGAACTGTATCACAACACTGATCATTTAGAATACGACTATAATTTTGAATATAATCGTATGACTGTCACAACATGTAGAAACAGAGGAAGAGACTTTATGAAGTGAAAACATTCCCCTTTCCTTGTCAGTTGTTCTCAGTGAGTGACTCATTGTGTTTCCTCCCCTGCAGTATCTCTTCATTTAATCATTTATTCTTCACGCTCTCTTCCACCTCGTCTCATTTTCATTTTCACTCTCGCTGGGTTTCTATTTCAGTTTTTGCCTTTGCAAATTAGAGAACATTACAACAAGTAATTGCCCTGAAATTATAACGTTTGAATTAGGCAGATATATATCATAATTCTCCCAAAGAAAATATTTAACAAAAACATAGGACATTTCCAGAAAATAAAATTACCACATGACAGAACCTAACTCGTTTTTTCTTAATGTTAATGTACTTAATGTAGTTATAATGAATTCAGGGTCATAGTGATGGTACATTTGCACACTGTAACACTTGCTCTATTAGCAAATCCCTATTATATTGGCTGTCTGTTCACATTTTTACTCCTCTGTTGATGATCTGCAACCCCCCCGCCTTCTTCTTATTCACTTTCTTTTTTATTACCAAACTGTTTTCCCTCAAGTTCTACAACAATTTAAACTTCAGATTCAATCATTAAAATCAGAGTTTGTGACAGTATTTTTGAAAAAGCTCTTTGTTTGTTTGTCTCACAGTGAGAATAAAAGCTTGTATTGTGATCGGAGCAACAATAAGAAGTTTTCTAATGGCTGCTCGGTGTGAGAGAGGGAGTGGAAAGAAAAGAACAGATATCAGCAACAGACTGCAGGGCATGATTGGCAGACAGGATCACCGCTTGGTTAGCTGACATATTTAATTGACAAGATTTGCAGAATAAATGGATGACAGCAGAGTTTAGGGAAATTGGACTGACTGCCTGACTTCTTTACTGACTGAAAGAATTAAAGCTTCACTAAGCATGATATTCATGAGGAAGTCCATCCATCTTAAACTGGGCTAAACAGAGAAGAGTGTCAAACATTTAACAAACTTGTTCAAATTAAATTCTTGTAGGAAACTGATATTCTCAATCTTATAAAGCCCCTTCAAACTAAACAAAATGTTTCTCATTGCCTTTACAAAGAATCCATAATAACTAGGGCGATTAATCGTAAACTAATCGCACATTTTTTATCTGTTCAAAATGTACATTAAAGGGAGATTTGTCAAGTATTTAATACTCTTATCAACATGGGAGTGGACAAATATGCTGCTTTATGCAAATGTATGTATATATTTATTATTGGAAATCAATTGACAACACAAAACAGTGACAGATATTGTCCAGAAACCCTCACAGGTACTGCATTTAGCATAAAAAATATGCTCAAATCCCTTTAGAGCCCATTTTCATTCACATATCTGAAGGTCAGAGGTCAAGGGATCCCTTTGAAAATCGCCATGACAGTTTTTCCTCACGAAAATTTAGCGCAAGTAGCTAGTATGACATGGTTGGTACTGATTGATTCGTTAGGTTTTCTAGTTTCATATCGTATCTTCACTCTATTTGACGAACTGCTGTGCGACTGGGCTGCATCATCAGGGTTAAAAGAAGACTTATCATGGTCACGGTTAAAAAAACAACAACATTAGGTTATCCCGGTGGTCTAGGGTTTTAAGACACAGACCATCTAACGATAACACCCCCCCCCGTTTGAGTCTGGGCATCCCCTCTTCTCTCTGTCAGCTCCTGTTGTCTGTGAGCTAGAGCTCCATTCAGAAACGTTTCAACATGTCTGGTTTTGCTGGTGTAACTAAGATTCTTCTCAGCGGAGGTGTCTTCAGGTCCATGACCGCACTTATCCGTCTGAGCCCCGGGAGAGAGAGCAGAGGTGTGTGGTGGAGTAGTGAAGACGGATCAGGGCAGAGTCCGACCCACGGGGAGCACGGAGTGCTTTGATGCTGTGAGCGTACAGTAGGTCTAACCAGTATGATGGAGGTTTCTTCACCTCCTATCACAATGGAACAAATTGCCTCCCACCTCCAAAGACCACGCTCCAACTCGACAGTGATTGGTTTTCCATCGTAGACCTCTACCGGGAGTTCTTGCTTATGGCTACAGCTGGAGCCTCAATGAGTATTCATCAACTGAATTGTTCCCCTGCACCAAAATTCAGATATTACCAGATAAATCTGTATTATTTTAATTTCATTCTGTGTTTTATGTTCGTGTTAAGACAACATGAAACAATGAAGCTTATTCATTTGGCTTGTTCGGCTAATGGTACGTGTCCACAGGGGAGTTTTTCATTGCGAGTGATCGCCTCGCTTCCCATCTTTGGACGCTTGATGGACTGCCAATAGACACGAGGCACCTGATTGGACGAACGCTTTCCCTCGTAGGCCGCTGCTCCCAGCTTTCAAACCGGAAACAACATGGCGGCTAATTCTGAAACTTTCTTTTCTTATATATCGAAAATAGTTCACCAAAACACAGTTGATAAATCTGATGTTCTTTTGGATCGACAACGGTTAGTTTAAAAATTTCTCAGGGGGTTTCCAGAGGCGGCGAGTTGCGTCGGATGCCCCTGATTTGCATAAAGTAGCCTCAACTTGAGCAAATGAGGAGCGGCCAAAGTGACGCCCCGTCTCTCGAATCGTGCCGCCACGCTACCAGAATGCATTGCACGGCTGCAGGACGGAGGCTGTGGACACGTACCATCAGTGATGCAAAAATGTGTTTATATTCATAAAAGTGAGTTTTGAAAATACAATTATATTTTAACATCACTACAAAACATCTGGTAACTATATTACAAATTTGAAAGCATACTCATGGCTGAGGCAGGTGTTGGATTTTGGAGGTCTTCACCTCACTGTCTATAAATACCAGTTCATCCAGGCAAAGTTAAAAAAGTAGCACACATAATTAGAGATGTAGCTACTGCTGAGCACAGTGGCTAATGTTTATTTCCTATGATGGTAGGAATGTACATTCAAAGGTGACCTTGTTTTCTATAGAGATGTTCAGCCTAAAGGATACAGTATTATCATCGCTGATAGAACCAGACTATAGAATAAATCCCTGGTGGATAAAGGTGATGAGCCGGCCAAGGCCACCAGAGCCACGTGGGTGTACCTGCAGGAGAATGACTGTAAGTGAGGATTGCCACAGGCAGGAAGGTCTGAATATGCCTTAACCCCACATGGCAGTGCATGTGCACACTCGCCACCATGTCAGTAGAACACCAGGCAAATTGATTTACAATCATTCAGTCAGTCGGTGGAGAATCGTGAATGCTTTGGCCAAAGGTTGAAAAAGGTTTCCACTGTTGCGTGCGGTGGTTAAATAGCCGACGCACGGCTCTGTGTGTATATATATATATATATATATATATATATATATATATATATATATATATATACATACATCTATACTCCTGTATGCTGATGATCCAATGGTGCTGGAGAACCACTAGATCAACTCTTGTTCAGTAATTTTGAGTAGAAGTTTTATCTGATGATACTTGATGACGGGTTTTATCTTCCAATCAGAAGATTTCGCACAAAATGTATTTTCCCTGATAAAAACAGAATATAACAAATAAATCACCTTTTTCTGTATTATAATTCAGGATGAACTGTGTACTGAACTACCAAACTGAAGCGATCGCCTGGAGAAACCTTTATCAGCCGTTTTGTTTCATTTGGTAGTTTACTGTTTTTTTAAAGATCTATATGTAAAAGTCAATGTAATGTATAATTCAAAGGTAGTAACTAGTTTAAAATACACCACTGTATGTTTTCCATTTGAAGCTCATTGCTGTAAATACACAATAATTCTGAATATTATACCACATACTGAATCATTCCAAAGAGAGGAGACAGGGTTCTTGTGTTCTTATATGAAATATATTTACCTCCCAATGTACAGAGCATGAACGTTATAGTGGTCTAAAGACATTGTGAGTTGTAGTCTTTATATTTTGTCAGAGTATTGCTATTAAAACTTCAACTCGATGACATCAGTTAAGTGACGACAAAACGTTTTTTTTATGTCCCTGCATTAATATGGCATATGTTTTATATCAGGAGCTGGGAATCTGTAATATAAATGCCAAACTGAAGGAAACACCCACACATATAACGTCAATGTAATGTTTCCTCTATGTTGACAGCCATCTGTATACGTACTGTATATGCTTTAAATTGAATCTGCTACTCGAGGTGCTAACAGAATGACTCTTTAAAGGGTAAATCAACACTAAATGTTGCAGGTGATTTGGGGGTTCACACAGGACTGAACACTTGCATCCTTAAGCTCACAAGAAGGACTCTTTGTCAGTACACAAATAGACCTTTTCCACTACAGGAACTCAACTTAAGGTTCTGCTTTTGTTTCCACTCTAGAGGTTTAGTTGGACCTAAATTTCGGCACTGCTCTGGGGGTGCCACTAAATCCAATTTCCAGATTCTCAGCGTTTTCACCGGGATCTGACATTAGCACCCGCCACCCGACAAATGTGGGTAAATTGTTGGCAGTAGCAGGCAGGGAACATGCTAGAGATGGGAACAGAGAATCGGTTCACATTGAGAACTGGTTCCTAGTTCAGGCATCTGATGCCTCCGTGACTATCGATTCCTCTGTATTGATGCTTTCCAACAGTTACACATGTACACACGCTGTATCATGTTTCAGTTTGTTTGGGACCGCAGACACGACGGAGAGAAAAAAAAAACGCTCTACAGCATGGCGCTACTAAACCTGAGGGACGCACCCTATTTTGTCCCTGATAATACGACACTGTGAACAACAAATCTGTGTTGAAATCAGCAGGAAGAGAGTTAGTTAACGTTAGCTGTTAGCAGTCGGTGGGCAGCACAGTCCTGGTTGGCTACATAACGGAGCTACTAACGTTAACGGAGGTGCCATTGAATTACATTATGGTGCATTCAAGCTCTGTTCAGTAAAAAAGACTATTATGTGTGATCAAATGTAATCTCATAAAATGTAGTTTGTGGCGTGAAACTTGAATAAATCCAGCTGTTTGAAGGAGATGTTTTCATAGGAATATAAAATAGATAAGAGAGAGAGTTATGAATTAACTTCCTAACACTAGCTCTAAGCAGCTTATAATACATCATTAAAACTACCGATGCCAAGATTTTTTTTTAATCAACGCAAATATTTAAATAAAAATACAATCATTTATTTAAGTACAGTACAGTACTGTGTACAGTACCCTCCCAGCCCCGAAAAATAGGGCTCCCCCGGAAGCTACGGTGTAAACCGAACACTGTAATTTACCATGCATTAAATGTTTTTTTTGTGTAAAATATATCGAACATTGAATAACATCAGAGCTAAAATGTTATTCCTTCATTTAGCGTAGAGAATTCAAAAGTGGCAGACAAAATAAAGTTAATTTCAGACCCATGTTGTCACCATACGGTGTCGCCTTTTCAGTGACATATATTTGAAACGTTCTGGTTTGTAAAAAAGAATATATAGTGGAGAACATGGCAGAACATGGGTTCTTACAAGTGTTACGCCCCACCTTTGGACAGCCCTTTTGGGGCTCACAACACTGACAAGAGAGGGGAAAGCAACTGAAAATACCCAGCTTATGCATTTCATATGTACATATATTCAACAAACGCTCTTACATCCTTGTGGAATTAAAACACCTGGGTTCAACAGGACTCAAATCAACAAAAACAAGATTTTCAGCTGCGGTAAAGTAACTCAGGATACATGTAGTGGAGTAAATAGTAAAGTAGTTAGTAAGTAGTAACTTGTCTTTAAAACTCTTAATGTAGTAGTAGTGTAAGTAGTAGTAGAAAGTTTAAAAAGAAAGTACTCCAGTGATGTAACAGTACCTCAAACATCCTATTTGGACCGTATAGCAGTGAAACAGCAGTTTGCTGCCCTTCATGAATCACGGTTGATTTACTCTTTAAAACATCGAGTGCCGTTGTAGTCAGATCCTTTTTTTTTTTTTTTTACTTTTGCTTCCAGTTGTGGCTTTTGGGAAAAAAACCCTCTGGTGATTTTTTTTTTTTGTCTGTATAATGCTTTATGGCTGTTTGTACTTTCTCTTCTACTTTTTCATGTAAAACACTGTTTGAATAGACCATCGCCTGGCACAATACACAGCTACTATTACTTTTTAAATGACATGTATTAAACATATATTCAAAGCAACTTGTGTTGATACAGAACTGTAATGCTAATAAACACCTGCTGTTGAAAGGTTGTATAATGTGTGTAAATGTTATTATTCAGGGAAAATATTCTCATTTTAAAGAACCCCTCTACACATGTTTTAATACATGAAGAAAAATAATTTATATCTAATATGTTTTTTCCACAGAAAGCTCAATCACCTTGTTGAAAATTCTTGAAAGTATATCAACCGCTTCGCCCTCATTGAAAAATCCAGAAGCTATGAAGATTTTATATTATTATATTAATAGTTTTATTCATTTATTTATTGGATTTCAGAGGGATCCAAGCCAGTGTCACAGGAAGCTGTATGAATAGCATGACATTACACGGACATTCCGCGTGTCATGAGGACGCATATTAGCCTTTTCACACGTCATCTGTACGCCACGCAAACGTCCGCTGTAACAAGAAACAAAATTATTAAGTAAACTGAGTTAAATAGGTACGGAAACAACGTAAAAAACCACAGAAAACACGTCACAAACATCACTAAAACATTCGTGATAAATGTCACTGACGTAACTTACAAAACAAAACACCGGCCTCCTGGTTAGTCCGGTGTTTAGTTAGTTTAAAGAAAAAAGTCATGGTTGGCCTTAAAATAAGGAAGTAAATTAAGTAAAATAGGTATGGAAACAATGTCTACGGAAAACACGTCACTAAAACATTCGTGACAAATGTCACTAACGTAACTTACAAAAGAAAACAACGGTCTCAAACCTCCTGGTTAGTCCGGTGTTTGTTGGACCCATCCACCTCCTCACCTGCCCACCATAAGTCACTCCTTTTACCGTAACATTTATACACAGACAGGATACGTGGCGTACAAATGACACGCGGAAATCAAGAAAGGCGTTCTTATTGCATGCTAAATACCTTTTGCATTATCGTGGCATTTATACGCCTTTTCGTGCGAACGGGCCGGAGGGAACTTGTATAATATCGAACATAGATGTTACCATTAAACCAGAGTTAGAGCTTAAAGCTAATTTCCATCTGCAGTCTCTTGGCAGGTCACGATTAAAACATGCACACAGTGACAGAACAGCACTAAACAAACATATCACCACCATGTTACAAAACCAATAAAATACAGACTTGCAGAGTTGAGTAGCTTTTTCAATTTCACTTTAAAGCTACTGATAGAAGTCTTTATGTCCTCAGGTAGGGCGTTCCACTGAGTTGTGACTTTCACTGTTGACTGCCCAAATGCAATATGATAAAAGGGTACAGTACAACCTCTGGTAGTATGCGTATAATAGCAATATATGGGTCTATAGTTATTGTCTTTGTGGCAAATTCCGGATTTGAAAATAGGAGGGTTTCTAGTCGTTGGGGAAAATACTGTTTAAGTTGATTAAACGAGCAATTGATGGAGTTAAAATATCTTTGTGTTCTTTAATAAGCATAGGATCAAGTTGTGATTTTGTTCACTTGTTTCTCAGAACCAGATCTAAACCCTGACCTGCAGCATCTGTAGAAACAATATCAGTTCACTTTTTACCTAACTCCAGAACAGACTCATGAAAAAAACATTTAAAATAGAAGCAATACAAGTATTGTCTTAAAATAATCCCCCTGGTGCTTTGAGTTGAAGATCTCCTAAAAAAAATGTGGGTCCCTCCTTGTAAGATTATTAATATTAATACATATATTTACTTTTTGCCTCATTCATTACATGGAGATTTGCATGATCTCATAAGTCATTACTGTGTTCCTAAAGCCTTTATACATCAACATGTCTTAGAATTAATTTCTCTTCTTAATGCTTAATCTCTATTCTTCATCAGTTTCCACAGATTTTCCTTAAACCAGGGTAGATTACTTTTTCTTATTTTTGTTTCTGAACCCTTAAACTAAACCTTTCCTTTACAGAATATTTCGCTGACTCATTTTCAGACTAACGCAAGTTTGGTATCGTAATTTACGTTTTTCCAGTGTTTATATTTTAGACTTCAGTGGAGGTCAGGTAGAGTTAGAGTTGTTTTAGCCTCAGGTGGTCCACAAAGACCGACAGGTAATTTACAAATGCTAGCGCTAGCGTCTGTTTTCCCTCCTTCATTTGTACGCCACGCAAACGTCCGCAGTTAGGCAAGAAAACCACTTAAAGGATAAAGTCACGGTTGGGCTTAAAATAAGTACGTAAACTGAGTAAAATACGTAACTTAAAAAACAAAACACCGGTCTCGAACACCAGCCTCCCGGTTATAAGTCCGTGTTTGTTGGACCCATCCACCTCCCCGCCATAAGTGGATTTTCTCGCTTTTAATACTACGTCACTAACTCTTACCGTAGCATTTAGACGTGGATGCCTTTACTTTGCAGTCAGTACAGGATACATGGCATACAAAAGACACGCGGAAATCAAGAGAGCCGTATTTATTGCATGCTTAATGCTTTGTGCATTATCGTGGCATTCATACGCCTCTTCGTGCGAACCAAGCACAGAGAAACGTTCCCCTTTTTAGCAGATAAATGTTAAAACACACCGTGCACAGACATCATTCTGCACAGTGAAGCTCAAACATCACATGAACCTGATGAAAAATGCTTTTATGAGTGAAGGGGGACTTTAGGAAGTTAAGATCTCAATTTGTGTATTATAATTGTTCAATACTTTTTTGCCTTTAATCTATTTAAGCAAGCATCAGTGTTGGAAAACCACAGATAGCCCCTCCCACTGGCACCGGCGCCGCGATGCCGACGTCACACGGTAACCATGGCAACACAGATAGAAACTACACACATTTATTCCAGCGTCGATTCCAATGAAATGGAACACAGAGATCAGAACATCAGAGCTGACCTACATCGGGAGGAGCAGGTCGGTTAAGAGTCAGAATGGAGAAAAATCTCAGTTAATTTCACAAGTATTCAGAAACGATTAGCATTCAGTGAAGCGTTTAAATTGATTGTGTTGTACTGGTCAGAAAGTCTTTACTGCAGGTGGTATATTTCAGCACTTATTCATAGTCTATAACCTGACTGAGCAGACTGAGAGGAACACAACACCTCTGCATCTCGCACAACTGTAGTATAAAACAAAACAATGGAAGTCGCTGGCATTTAGCAGTCACTCACACAGAGAGGAGAGGAGAGGAGAGAAGAGGCGGTGTGTTGCCATGGTGAAAATGTGATCATCATCATCACCGTCAGCTGAACAACTCTGTGTCTTATTATGAGGATGAATAATCATCGGCAGGAATGTGACATTGGTAGATCTGAGGCTGTATGAACGAGGCAGCGCTCTCTCACACACACACTTAACACAGTTAATTACACTAAATATTGTACCAACAGAACCATATGTGAGTGTGTAAATCAGGAACCCAGAGTCAGAGTGTGATATACAGGCTTCTGTGTTTTTTTCTCCTGTAAACATCAGATTGTCAGCTCTCCCGTGATCCGAACGAGAATCATCAAGCTGTCGTGCACATTTGGAATCATACACTGTAATATTTTCAGCATGGAGGGAGCTCCCAATTGATTATTCACAAAAGCATTTTCCAAATGTATTGAATGACCGAAAGTTCGGACAGCAGCAGCTGCTTACATCCATCCATTATCTGTTGCCGCTTATCCTGTTCAGGGTTGCGATCCCAGCTGACATTGGGCGCCAGACTATCACAGGGCTGACACATCGAGAAAGACAACCGTTCACGCTCACATTCACACCTACAGGACATTTAGAGTCAACAGTTAACCTGCATGTCTTTGGACTGTGGGGGGAAGCTGGAGAACCAA
Organism: Sebastolobus alascanus; assembly: GCA_916701645.2. Taxonomy (NCBI): domain Eukaryota; kingdom Metazoa; phylum Chordata; class Actinopteri; order Perciformes; family Sebastidae; genus Sebastolobus; species Sebastolobus alascanus. Next base: position 57,284 of record CAKAOJ020000521.1, read on the forward strand.
GAGTAAACCCACGCTAACACGGGGAGAACATGTTTGTTTTTTGTTTTTATGGTAAAAAAAGAAAGAAACTGGAACACCCCCTTAAGTCGGAACAACTCAAAATGAAAAGTTTTGTCAACATTTACAAATTATTTCACCATTTAAATAAATAATTTGCTTTACATGATGTCAAGTCTAATTTTTTTCTCCACCATAAAGGCGTTGAATCGTGTGTTCAGGGATGCATGGAGCTGGGGGGGGTTGGGAGGAGAACTGTATCCAGAGGCCTTCAGACTTTCTGTAGACCGGACTGAGTTGTTTTCTGTGTTTAAGGTTTTCTGTACTGTGGTTTCCCTCCTTTGTCTCCTCCACACAGCTGCTCTGAATCAGCCTCGTTAGTCCTTCCCAACCAATCAGCTCCCTGCTCCATTCCTCAGCCTAATCACCTCGTTCCCTCACCTGAGCTTCCCTGCCCGTCTCTCCACCTGCACTTCATCCTCTCGTCAGATCAGTTCGTATTTAATTTTGCCTTTCCTGCATTGGAGATTGAATTAAAATTATTTTCTCCAAGCTCCTGTTGTCTGTGATCTCCTGCATTTGTGTCCAACCTGATTCACTCTCCCTGACGAGAATAATATCAAGCGATGAAAGTTGGGGTAGCCTAGTAGTAGTACCGGCATCAATGTGCTTTCACCCCTTACTGAGGTCCTGCAGTCGTTGAGTCTCGGAACTGTAATCTGAAACACAGGCTGGACTTCAAACTGCATTCGTTTGGGAACAATGTATTGTTAATAAGCTTATTTATATGGTGTCTTTCAAGAGCAATCATCACAAAGTCTATTAGAATAAAGAATCAAGAGCCACAATAGTTCCAAGGCACTCTGAGTCTGGAGTGTAATCAAAAGCCCTTAATAACACTGAAAGGCTGACGCCTACGCTCTTTGGTAAAAGCATTCATCAGAGTGTTGGCTTTTGAATACCTTTTAAAGGAGTCCACTCTGCTGACTGACCTCATGTTGGTAGAAAAGCTGCTCCAGAGCCTCCACGACAACTGAAGTTAAGTCACCTTGGTTTGGGGGTTTTGACCGAGCTACAGGGAGACGGTCTCTGGTTGTGATGATGAGTAGAATCTTAATTTAAATCCTGTCTTTCACTGACAGCCAGTGAAGTGAAGCCAGGTCAAAGCAGGTTAAAGGCCTAAATAATTGACTCTAGTACACAGCGTGAATACAGCATCAGCAGGTGAAGGTGGGATGAGATAATTGGATAATTGTCGATCCAATCAGCCACTTCACAGGCAGCCGGCGTGTTTCTAATGGGCTACGTTACGTAATATATGACTGTAGGTTTCTGGTAACGGCATAGAAATAAATCTCTGCCATATTTAGTGCAGAATTAACATATCTCTTTTAGCCGACTGCCTCCACAACACAGTCTCACAGCAGTTCATGAAATAGTCACGAAATTTAATCTATTTGATTCGTGTACATAGACACGAATATCCCTTTTGTCATGACGTGCTTTTTCCTACAAATGTCCAGCAATTTCCACTCTTTTCAAAATAAAACTACTTAGATAGCTTTAGGAAAAGTTCACGGTTTGGGTTAATAGAACACCGGAAGTGCTGTAACTTAATTGTGCTGTATTGAAGCAGACTTGAAACTAGTGATTGAGACCATAAACTCATGTTTACAATGTTTACTGAGGTAATAAATCAAGAGAGAAGTAGGCTCATTTTTTAAGGCTCCTCTTCACTTTTCAGACCCGGAGGTTGCCGCCTACGCGCATGTCATCAAGTTGATGAAGATGTTTCTTCATTTGCTTGTTGTCTATTTGTAGTGTGTTGAGCTCTCATTGTGCTAACACAATGGTCTTGTTGAAATAAATAGGCGAGCTGAACTCGTTTTTCTGCTACTGGATGTGTGGGTGTTTAACAATCACCGTCTCTCAGTGAGCACACTGTTTTCTTCAGCAAAAAAAAAGCCTTTTCCATTTTTAGTTACTCTCATTTGCACTGATCTAAAATCCTCAGTGTGGAATCTACAACAAAAGCATTTTTAAATCATTGACAAGGTCCTGCTCGTTAGTAAATGAGATAAATTGTCCTTTGGGTTTCTATCCCGTAATAGTCTGTAAACCCTGCCAGGCTTTCTGTGTCCTTCTTTGAGTGTGACTCTGTCTCATCCCCGTAGGCTGCCTCGCATTCCTGCATTTTGGTTTTGATCTTCCTTTGTACTGTTCTCATTTCCTCCTTAATTTCCACGGCCTTGAAAAGGAATTTTTACCCTTTATCGCTGCTTTAAGTTCTGTTGTCACCCATGGTTTATTGTTACTCACACAGTCTTTATAGGAATTAATGGTCATATGGAGATTGTACCTATTTATCTCTACAACAGCTGGACATCATGCATCTAAGGGATCAGACCTACTTTTCTCCTCACCCCTTAAATACATTTTTAAATCAAATTATATGCGGAGTACTTACATTAAACATAATTTTGTTTAACCATTGGCCAATCAGGTGGGTGCTTGGCAGCTTGGGTAAACGTGTGTAACTTCCTTGGTATCGCCCAACAGTCCCCCCCCATAGGCTTCATGGTGGTTTCATACGAAGCACATCATCTTGCATCACCTTGTGAACCTGCCTGGCTCTCGGGCATTCACTGGAGCTGTTTGTCAACTCTCAAACTGAGGCTGGAGAAAAGTTACTGAACCGGCACATCCTGTAAAAACCAGACCTTCTGAAAAATTAATAAATAACTTTTTTACCTTAACAAAAAAAGACACCGGACGAAGCTGTAGTGTACTTGTAGTGACTCAGTTAAATGACTGTGATTTAATAAGACATGCATACTAGGACTAGATTAATTGCAAATTAATCACACGTTTTTTATCTGTTCAAAATGTACATTAAAGGGAGATTTGTCAAGTATTTAATACCCTTATCAACATGGGAGTGGACAAATATGCTGCTCTATGCAAATGTATGTATATATTTATTATTGGAAATCAATTAACAACACAAAACAATGACAGATATTGTCCAGAAACCCTCACAGGTACTGCATTTAGCATAAAACAATATGCTCAAATGGGGCATGTCTGTAAAGGGGAGACTCGTGGGTACCTATAGAACCCATTTTCATTCACATATCTTGAGGTCAGAGGTCAAGGGACCCCTTTGAAAATGGCCATGAAAGTTTTTCCTCACCAAAATTTAGTGCAAGTTTGGAGCGTTATTTAACCTTCTTCGCGACAAGCTAGCATGACATGGTTGGTACCGATGGAGTCATTATGTTTTTCTAGTTTCATATGATGCCAGTAACGTGCTTGCAAGTTGCGTTAAGCGTTAAAAAGAATTAGTGGCATTAAAACAAATTAAACAAGCCTAATGCATACATATTCCAACATGGGAAGTTTAGGATCAAATAGTAAAAAAACAATCAAGTAAAAGAACAAGGGCTTTGAATATTAGGAGAAAACCTGCAGAAAGAGGATCAAACACAGCGACAGGGAAACATCTTTTGTTGGAGTTGGATGTTCATCATAGAAAATCAAAATAAAGAAAGAAAAAGATCGTGTCAATAGAAAGTTCAGCAGACTTCACAAACATCAGTGTGGAACCTCAACGAAATGTGAATCGGCGGATGAAATGAAGACAGCAGTAATACATCATTGCTGCAGGGAGCTGTTCATTTATTGATGAAGGCTTTCTTCTCTAACCTACATCAAAAGCAGAGTGACACACTAGGTGTTGGTATCACAGAGACACTAACTGGATGTGCATGTGATGTGTGTGTTTTACAGAGAGAGAGCCAAATCAGGTCATTAAAATGAGATCAAAGTGGCGTTACACCATATCATCGAGAGCACAACCACAAGAAGTCAAGTTTATTTATAAAGCCCGATATCTCAAATGACAAATTTACCTCAAGGGGCTTTAAAATCTGTACAGGATACAACACCCTCTGACCTTTGACCCTCGATTCAGATCAGGAAAAAACTTTTAAAATGGAGGAAACGTCAGGAAGAGCTACGAATGAAACTCATTTCAGCCGCTTGAATGGAGAAGCAGACAGGAACACGGTGTAAAGCAGTACATCGCTGTGGACGGGGAAGGCAGAAAAACATATTTTAACCACCTGAAAGAAAGGCTCACCTAAAAAAGCAAAGGAGAACGAAAGGGCTGTCTGTCTGACGGCAAGATAATGTGGTGAAAATATTCTAAATATAGCGCACACACCAGATAGGAAAGGTTACTGTATCGGCAGTTTCTTCTCCTTGTGTGAAATACCTACTTTATTCAGACCACTTTCAAAAGCTGAGCTTTAAACTTTAGATTCCCAGCAGACAGAGACTGAAAGAGACATAAGGTTGAAGGGAGTGTGTTTATCAAAAGACACCTGCTAAGGGTGACAGTAAGGGATGTTTGTGATTGTACAAGTAGCTTCTTCTGAGACTTCTCCCTCTATCTCTCTCTTCCCAGCCCGGCGAGGTGGGAGATCCACATTTGCAAATGTGAACCTTGTTTATTGCAATAAAACTTTGAAATGCTCTCTGTGAGGAAATTTCCCGCAACATTCACCTCGGGAAGTCTGGGTCACATCTTTAATGTCTAATGCAACACAGAAGGAGAGGCCCCTTGTTAGCATTTAGCAATTAATCACACATTTTTATCTGTTCAAAATCTACCTTAAAGGGAGATTTGTCAAGTATTTAATACTCTTATCAACATGGGAGTGGACAAATATTTATATATTTATAATTGTAAATCAATTAACAACACAAAACAATGACTGATATTGTCCAGAAACCCTCACAGGTACTGCATTTAGCATAAAACAATATGCTCAAATCATAACATGGCAAACTCAACAGCTGTCAGTGTGCTGACTTGACTATGACTTGCCCCAAACTGCATGTAATTATCATGAAGTGGGCATGTCTGTAAAGGGGAGACTCGTGGGTACCCATAGAACCCATTTTCATTCACATATCTGGAGGTCAGAGGTCAAGGGGCCCCTTTGAAAATGGCCATGACAGTTTGTCCTCGTCAAAATTGTGCATATCTTCGTAGCGGTATTTAACGTTCTTCCCAACAAGCTAGCATGCCAGACAAAGAAAAGAGAATATAATTACATTGGTGCTTACAGATCTAGAATAAAGAGGTTACATGTCTGAAATAATACAAAAAAAGGCAGATTGTCAAAGTATGTTTTGGAACTTTAATAAACAAAAGAAAAATGGAAATAATACTGTAACAGTAAACCTTCTACTGGAGAAAAGAACAAAGGTAAACAAGGGGAAGCCTTACAGAAAATGTTTTTTTTTTCTTTTTTTTTTATATAATATTCAAAGTGAAAGAAATGTGTAACAAGGGGCTTCTGCATCCTAAGGCGAATTTATAAAGCTGATATTCCAAATGCACTTTCATCTACAAATAACTCTGGGGGGTTGGACTTATTGAAAAGGGTGGATTCTTGGCTGCGTTCACTGCGACAGAATTAGCTGAAACAATGAAACACAGTTTGAATTTGTGGACGCTACCGACACATCCAAGATTTACAGAATGATTCAGACCCAGCGACAACTTGGGAGTTAAAATTACTCCCTCTCCCAGCGTAGCTGTGGTTTAATTAATGCATTTGATCTATGAAAGCCTTGACAGAGACCTTTTTTACAATATTTCAAAGTTAAAGGAATTTCTAACATTGTGGACTAAAAAATGTATAATAGGAATATTCTAAATGCACTTTGATTTGGAGGCAGCAGCTGTGTTGGCTGATCCTAACCTAGAGATTTAGAGCATATTTACAGACTTTTCTTTTCTTTTTAAAACCCAAAATCATGTTTTTGTCACGGTTGACGAAGCCTGGATTTAAAATTGTGTGTATGGAAATCAGGCTATAATTCTATAAGTGTTGGGCCGCTGTTCAACTGTCAGAGGACAGCTGTTTTATTCCTATTGGTTCTTTGACTCTGAGGACTCTTGTCTGTGGAGACTCTTCTCTGCAGCCTGTTTCTAGTTGCCCTTTCCTTTTCTCTTCTTGCCTGGAAAAAAGACATAAACATAGAAACACATATTACTCACAGCATTAATTTACAAAATACTGCTCGAAGTAATTGAAGAAGATTACGACATTCAAATGAGTAAAGAGTGTCAAAATATAAAATGGCAGTTCATATGGTCCTCAGGAGCAAACATTTCATCGACCCGGGGGTTGACAGCAGGTCAATGACACAACTTCTCGCCTGAAGCGGGTTGAAATGACGTGCACATGCAACCTGAAAGTTATGTTTCCATAATACGCGATATAGAGTTCCGTAGAATGATTGTACCAATTTCAATCTACTGCGCATGTCATGCATCATGTGAAAAGAACTCCTGTCACAGAAGCCCCGGTCAACTCGAGCAGCACAAACAGCACACGAGGAAGGCTTCTCATGTTAAAAAAAATCATAAAAAAGTCATAGTATAGTATGTAAAACAAAAATCATAAAAAAGTCATAGTATAGTATTTTTTAAAAACAAATGATAAAAAAGTCATAGTATAGAATGTCAAAAAAATTATAAAAAAGTCATAGTATAGTATGTCAAAAAATCCCCATAAAAATCATAGTATAGTATGTCGAAAAAGGTCATAGTATTGTATGTTTAAAAAAGTAATAAAAAGTCATAGGAAATGCCTGTTGTAGTTGTGGTATTCATGTAATTATAGTAGTAGTAGAAGTATAGTTGGCTCTCAGGCTTCACATGTATCGCTAAGTTATTTATAAATGTAGAACATTAGACTATTTTAATACGTTCATGCAACTCTCAGAGTTATAAGAAAAGTGGCAGTTTTGAAACCTGTAAATGAGACACGTGCCCGTCAGTTGCGGAGCGCAGCACAGCTCTGTGAACAAATATTGTGCAGTTATTAATGTCCATACGTCCACCGTATAACCACAATGTGCACTGTGATTTATGGAAATGTTAATGAGGAGAGCCACATTTAAAATGTTCAAATAACGGCACAATGCTCTCTATAAGCTAGCTAGCTAGCCTCTGTGCTAAAATAACCTGCTGTTTATAGCGTGTTGCTTGAACCAGCCTGTTACAGTGAAGTTCGACTGAACGCGGTTACACTGGATTCTTGGACTTTATGAGATGGTCGTTTTGGTTAATTCATGTATAGTTGTGCATGTGGATTATAATTGATATATATGTTATATGTAATTGATTATTATTTTACATTAACATGTTAATCTGGATCAGTAATTCTTGAGTATTGAGCGGTTGTGCTGAGCCCTGATGTCAACATAAGTGACAAGACTGTTATCTTGCTATTCTTCATTAGAAAACATCGTCTGAGGACACTGAATATCCATACCAAACTACTGTGGATTACCATGACATTCTGTACAGATATTCATGGTTCCCAGAGGATGAATCACTGACAGTAAAATCCAATCACAGTTTGTTCTCCTCCATTGAGATGGAGAAACACCCATCAATGAACTTGTCAGTCTAACCTTTGGTTTTTGTCGTGGTTGTTTTTCCAGCGCACGGTTTGGAGACAGAAATAGTCTGCTGGCACTCGGCGTTATACAGAGCCCTCTTCAGTGTTCCTGTTCTGTTGCGCGAGCCAGAGGTTGCATCACACTCTCCCCAGGTAGCAAACCGATACTTGCAGTCAGCTAGAAGAGAGAGGGGAAAGAGAGGATACATGAACACAGCTTTCATACATCAGCTTTCATAGTGGGAAATAGTAACTCTAATGGGTAGTTGAGGCGGTAAAAGCAGACATATCACACATTTAGAATATGCATCCAAGGTTGAGCTTCGACATAGTTTCATTCTTATTTGTCAAACACAACTCACCGTGTACTAAAAATAACTTCTAACCTTTCCACAGTTCCTACTCTACTGCACTTGTGTTAGCACTCTCTCTGTAAGATACTGACATTTTGATCCATGCATGTAAATCTCCCTGTTATTTTCCTGTCTCTGGCCTACCTCAGCTATCTATCAAAAGTCTGCAACTTTTCCAGAACACTGCTGCAAGTGTCAAACAACCTCCATGAACCGTTCCAATCTGGTTTCCGCCCCAAACACTGAAATACTGAAACAGCCCTGGTCAAAACCACCAACGACCTCCTCCGTGCAGCTGACTCTGGACTGCTCACCATCCTCATCCTCCTCAATCTCACTGCTGCCTTTGACACAATATCCCACCCACTACTCACGGGGTGTCCCCCAGGGGTCAGTATTGGGTCCACTCTTGTTCATTATCTACCTCCTTCCCCTTGGCACTACCCTCCGTCAACACAATGTCCACTTTCACTGTTATGCCGATGATACACAGGTCTACATCTACAAAAAACCCACCACCGCCCTGCCGCCCAGCTCCGTTGCATTCTGCCTACAGGCATGAAGAACTGGATTATCAGGAACTTTTTGAAGCTCAATGGCAGCAAAACGGCGGCCCTGCTCATTGACTTCAAAACCACCCTCTCCAAAGCACAAAACATCACTGCCCTGTACCCTTCTCCGGCCAAGTCAAGAGCCTTGGTGTCACTCTAGACAGCAGCCTCACCTTTGCACCTCACATAAAAAAACATCACCCGGACTGCTTTCTTCCACTTACGCACCATCTCCAGACTCCGCCCATCCCCGTCTCAATCCAGCACAGAAGTCTTGGTCCATGCATTTGTCACATCCCGGATCAGTCAGAACTCTGCTGCCTGGATCATCACCCACACCAAATCCTCCGACCACATCACCCCCATTCTCATCCAACTACCTGTTAAATACTGGATTGACTACAAAAACCTTCTGCTCGCCTACAAAGCCCTCCACAACCTCATCCGCAGCTATCTCTCTGACCTGCTTTAGGAGTATACCCCCTCCCGTTCCCTGTGCTCATCCTCAACTGGTCTTCTGACCACCCCCACCTCACGCCTCAGCACCATGGAACCCTGACCTATAGTCAAGTTGATTTTATTCATAAAGCGCCAAATACCAACAGAAGTTATCTCACGACACTCTTCACATAGAGCAGCACCATTCAGGCCAGACTCAACATTCACCTGTACCCTATAGAACCTACCACAATCTACTTTAATACATTTTCAGTGTTACTGTCTGGTGGTACTTCTGTTCTTTTCATTGCCTTTTGTATATTGTGTTGAGGCGCTTTCATGTGATAATGCATTCTAAATAAATCTTAAATTGAGCACAAACCACTTTGCTTTGGGCAACCACTGATCCAGTTTGTTCCACCCTATTTGGGAAAAACATCTTTTTTTTAACTGCCTGCTTTTGAATCTTAAACTTGTGTAATGTACTTAGTTTTACTCTACTTTAGAAGTGATGTGAGACAAATAAGACATAACGTAACAGGGCAGGTCTCCTCCAGATAAAAGAGGGGATGCAACACTGTAAACCTCTGAGCTCAACGGTTAAAAAACACTTCATTTCTAGGCTACGAGCTTCAGGCTTCTCACCACAAAGTATGTCATAAACATTTGGGGCTGAATCAATTAGAGCTGAATCTTCGCTGACACAGTGTCAACACAAGTTGTATCATTACAGCTACACAGAGGTATTTATGCAGGGCTGCTGCAATGGGTTGCATCATGTGTTACAGGTGCTTGTGATGTTTCCACCTCCTCTATATTCCCATGCTGCTGTACAGTGGAGTCATTCAGTCAGTTTGTCTGATAGGTTTTGGAAAGTAAAGCAAAAGTTCACACTGACTGTACGAATTCTAGTTGCAAATTATTTTCACTGAATACACACAACTGACCTCTAATTTCACCTGCGCTGTAACCACCCAATGGAGCACTACCATTATATATATGTGTGTGTGTGTGTGTGTGTGTGTGTGTGTGTGTGTGTTACCTCCAAAGTCTTTTTTCCAGTTGCAAGGTACTCTACATTTCATCTTCTTGTTCTGCTGGTCACATGACCCCTCTCTAAACCCTGCTCCACAATCCCCGTTGCTAGGGACACAGTTGCCATAGCGCCAGTCAGTGCATTCTGACCCGGACTCGGAGGGTTTGTTTTTCTCTGAGGACAGAATAATCAGACGTGCATAGTTTCAATATGACTTCAACATGCAGTCCACAAATCCAATGGCAGCGTTTCTGGTGGCCAGTTTGACTGCTGGTCACTGGGTACTGCCTGAAAGAACAAAACCAGTTTAAGCAATAAGGTGTTCAGTGCCATTTTTAGTTGCGTCTTAGCGAAATGCTCTGAGTGAATTTAAGTTCTCCATGGTAAGTATGGAGAACAGAGCTTGCCAAAATAAAAAATAAATAAATTACTCGATAAATAAATAAATAAGTCATTAAATTTAGCAAAAATAATATTAACAAATAAATGTAGCCATTCATTAATTGATAAAATTAGCCCCCTCATTTGCATAATGAAGCAGAAATGCATAAAGAAATGTATAAAGAAAAGAAAATAAAAATAAATAAGTTTGGGGAAATAAGTAAGGGGTGAAATGCAAAGGGAAAATCGTGCATAAATAAATAAATACATGCAAAAATACATAAATAAAAGCATACATTTAAAAATAAATAAAAAAAAGTACAAAAATAATAAGTAAAAAAATAAATGCATAAATAAATAATTTAGAAATTAATACAAATAAATACATAAATTAATAAAATTAAAAAGAAGAGTAAATAAATAAGGGAATTAAACAAATGTATCGTTGTCCACTACTTTTCACGATGCATTGTTGGATACTTTGAGTCCACTATATACTATATAGTGTTTAATAATTCTCACTATACATTCGGACAGCACTATGAAATGGCGAACTCACCATATAGTCCACTACATAGTGAAATACTATGAATACTATATATAATGAAATATAAAATACTGCGATTCCTACTGATAACTTAAATGTAGGTACGGTGAAAGAAAACAAGACGATGGTGTTAACAAAATGGATATTTCGCGGAAATAATAAAGTAATTATGGTATAATATATTTCACAGTTACAGTATCCTACCTGTAAAGTACTAAAGGGGGCTTTGGGAAAATAGTTTGAAGCTCAGATGGTAGGATTATTGAAAAAACATGAGCTCAGTTTTCGGTTTTGGCACAATGGTACCAAACCTGGCAACCTCACTGTGACAAAAATATTCTGCTGATGCTGAATGCAATCACTGTCCCCAACTGTTGGTCAACCACAAACTCTTCCAGCACGTAACTCCCCCAAAAACCATTTGGTGTCTGAATTAAAGAGGACCAATTATGCTCATTTTCAGGTGCATACTTTTGTATTTTGGGTTTCTACTCGAACATGTTTACATAATTTCATGTTCAAAAATCGCAGCTGAGCAGCAGCACCTCTTTTCACCCTCTGTCTGAAACGCTCCTGGATTTCCGTCAACAAATGTAAAAATAACAATTAAAGATATGGTAATCTGCAGAATATGCAAGGTCCAAATGAAATCTAACTCGACAACGAGCAACCTGAGGACACACCTGACAACACTAACAGTTACACCCTGGCAAGCTAGGCGATCTAGAGTCAGAGGGACTACAGCTAAAGAGTATAGAAGCAAAGAGACGAAACTGTCGTCATTTTGGACTGAAAGCGCGTATTATATTTATAATATTTTATTGTTCAACACAGGCCATTTCGGTAGAATAGGACAATAGAATAGAAATAATTTTGTTTTACTTTCGTACGGCACTTTTTAGGCGGACGTTTTACTGGCGTCTGGTGGTCTCTTTCAGTCCAAAATGGCGGACGCGTAGCTTTGCTGCTGGGCGTTACAATGGAACGAATTAACTTTCACTTCTTGGCAATATACGTTCTTTGCCGCAGCTAAAGCAGGCAAGAATAACCTCCCTCCTCCTAAATATTTGATATATTATATTATAGAGGAAGATTAACAGCCTTAACTACGTTGTGACTATGAGTCAACACACAGACGTTGATATTCATCTTTATATCTCACACTCAAAAAGAAAACAACTAGCATGTGTTCCAAAATGTTGAATTCTTCCTTTAAAACACGGTGCGCTGCTTAGACTTGTGTTTAAAGGGCAGAAGTGAACCAGTCCTGGAGCTTACAGCAGAGAAAGTGAGCAGTTGGAAATCCTCGCTCAATGACACGGCATCATCACCCCACCAACTCTGATCTGCCTGCTGAATGTGCATCCTGTAGAAGCTGGGGCTAGCATTAGTATTACTGTAAGCTGCTTGTGACAGGGGTTCACGTTTAGGTGGCAAAAAGTTGAATTCAGAACAAGTCTGGGGTACTAAATCTTGAGGAAAAAAAGCCCTTTTTGCACAATGTGGCCGTATCTTCATATTTTATCATACTTTTTGGGTATGATGGAATGTTCTAACAAGTATAGATAATAGCATTTAAATCAATGCTTCACTTCAATTCACTTCAAACTTATAACTAACAATAAAAATATAGAAAGAAAGAGAGAGAGCAGGCAGGACAGGGAGAGAGAATCTTACCTTTCTTGTTTTTCCCTCCAGCTACAGTTTTGACGGCGATGAGAGTGACTAACAGCAGCAGCAGCAGCGCGGCCTTCATCCTGTACAAACACACAGCGGTGGGAAAATCAACATCGAAAAGGTCCATATACATCACAACTGGTAAACCATTAAGTGTTGACCCTCGCCCCCGGGGTCATTTCATGTGAAATCATTATCTGCTCCTCTCACCACACCATCACAGCTCATAACAACCCGACAGGGGACTTATGAACACTGGCTGTCGTTATACAAGAAAACAAGCACATCAATTGTTTTTGTATTTAGTACTCTTATCAACATGGGAGTGGACAAATATGCTGCTTTATCTACATGTATGTATATATTTATTATTGTAAATCAATTAACAACACAAAACAATGACAGATATTGTCCAGAAACCCTCACAGGTACTGCATTTAGCATAAAACAATATGCTCAAATCATAACATGGCAAACTGCAGCCCAACAGGCAACAACAGCTGTCAGTGTGTCAGTGTGCTGACTTGACTATGACTTGCCCCAAACTGCATGTGATTATCATAAAGTGGGCATGTCTGTAAAGGGGAGACTCGTGGGTACACATAGAACCCATTAACATTCACATATCTGGAGGTCAGAGGTCAAGGAACCCCTTTGAAAATGGCCATGACAGTTATTCCTCGCCAAGATTTAGCGCATGTTTGGAGGGTTATTTGCGACAAGCTAGTGTGACATGGTTGGCCCCGATGGATCTAGTTCCAGTATCTTCGCAAGCTTTAAAACTGAGCCGTTACAACCTAACAACCGCAAACTGCATTAATGCGTTAAAGAAATTAGAATAGAATAGAATAGAAAGCTTTATTGTCATTGTACATGGTACAACGGAATTGGAGGGCTTCTCCTGAACAGTACAGTTAAAAAATAATAAATAAAAGAAACAGACAGCTACAATACGCATTCATTCCACATTATACACATAACATTCACAGTACCCATTCGTTCCCTTCATAATACAGATATATTGGAGTGCTAATCCAGAATTAGTGGCGTTAAAACAAATTTGCGTTAACGTGTTATTATCGCATTCACTTTGACAGCCCTAATTCATATATAGCAGGATTAAATTGTCTAGAGGTGGGTAGCCTAAAGGTCTTTACACACCGCGGGCGTGATGAATAAACAACATGAAAATGCGAAATACTCGCCTGCGAATATTATAAGTCCAGGGCTTTTATTGTGAAAAGTAAGACCGGTAAAATTGAATTTGGTCTGTGCTGCCTTTTTCAAAGTTGAAAGTAGTAATAAAGTTTACCGTCTTGTTTCGTACTACGGAGCCTCCGTGTTTCACAAATATAGGGGCAACTCAACCCGTTCTACACAACGTGGTTGGTTGATGCCTTTATTTGTGGTGCAAAAGCTCAGAAAATCCTAATTAATTATTATTATTAATCCTTGTTTCAGGAAAAAAAATGACCGCTTTTTTGACGCGTTATATTCGCATTCGGTGTGAAAGTACTCATGACAAAAACATTTCGAAAAGATATAATGACATGCCAATTAATCGCACAAAAAAATGACAGCCAACAATGTGAATAATTATGCTAACAGTCACCTGAATAAAAATATAAATAAATCAATAAAAAAATATATAAATTATACCTTCCCTTCCTCATTTTCTGCATTGAGGTAACAAATGAGCAAATAAATAAATAAAGAAAGAAATTCACTTTTCAAAACTGTCTTTCCCACACTTTTCATCTGTGGCTGTTCACACTATGCACGGGGGGGGCCCGGGGCACACCATGCCGCGTGCATCACAACAGCCCGAGTACGGGTCAGGACGTAGGATCGCTAGACAGACAGATATCCAGTATTTTCACAGTTTATTTCTTCATAATGAAAAGGTCCAAGCCTCCAGGTGGGCAAGGAAGAAAACTGAATTTTGCGTAGTGCACCAAAAGGGCTGCAGTCGGCCCTGTGAGTCCCTCTGTTGGTCTGGGGACGCTTTTAACTGACACACATGCAGTCACTGATAAATTCCATCCTCCTGACTGTACAGAGCTTTACTAGGAAGACGTTTACCCCAGCCCACTCTGCTCAGGTACACATGTATGCCCTTTAATACAGAGCAGGACATCAGCCTGATAAAGAAGTGACCATCAGAGATCACACTCCCCAGTGGAGAGCAGCCAGTACAAACAGATATATCACTATAACATGTCGTTCACTCCTGGAGAGTTCTGGGTTCATCGCTGTAAAGCTTTAAGTCTCACTGCAAATCATAACTCTAGAAATTATTCTTTATTTAGACATGAGATAAAATAGACTAGCAGAAGATGGATGCCATTCACATATTTTCAATCCAAGAAACTCTTTCATCTTCGAGCGAGGACTTGAAGCTTGCCAACAGACATCATTAACTATCACAAGCTTTGCCTCACTAGCCGGCACGATCCGACATCTAGTGATACACCCCGAGGCCTCGGTGTGATCAGTACCATCTGATCACACTCTACACTTCTTCTTCTTTTCATTTTGAAACTATTTAGTTGAGTGAGAACTGTATTTATTAATACAGTTCGACAAAGATATACTATAACTGAAACTGAAAAACACATGAAACTACATCTCTCATCATGGAGAACTGAGCAAACTCCATGTGCTGATGACAGTCTTGAGACAGCCCGTTCACACAAAAAGACGCCTTTCTTGATTTCCACGTCACATGTTCCCTGTTCTGACTGCAGTGTTAACGCATCCGCACATAAATGCTACGGTAAGAGTTAGTGACGTAGTCTAAAAAGCGAGAAAGACCACTCATGGTGGGGAGGTGGATGGGCCAAACAGATGCCGGACTTTTAACCAGGAGACCCGTGTTTGAGACCGATGTTGACCGGTGTTTTGTTCGGTTAGTGGCGTTTGTGTCATGTGTTTTTTATTGACGTTTGTGATGTGTTTTCCATTTTTGGGTTGTTTCTGTACGTATTTTCAACACAGTCTCACGGCAGTTCGTGAAATAGTCACAAAATTGAGTCTGTTTGATTCGGGTACATTTTTATCGTGACGCTCAGCATGACTTTCGACAAAACGTGATGCATGTGTCAATTTCCGCTGCAGTCTTTTCAAAATAAAACTACTTAGTTAGGTTTAGGAAACGATCGTAGTTGGGTTAAAATAACTCTGGAAGTGCCGTAACTTAAATACGGAAGTTCCGTGCCAAATAAATCAACTTTGACTTGTTGCACACAGGACACAAACACCGGTCTCCTGGGGCGAAAGTCCTGTTTATTGACTCTCCCATCCACCGCAACCTCTTTGCTATGTGACGTTCGCTGCTCTTTATACTTCCTGGTTCACAATTACGTGTTAGTTTACTTACTCATTTTAAGCCCAGCCTTGACCTTTCCCCTTACTCTAACTAAGTGGTTTTCTTGCCTGAACCTAACTGCGGACGTTTGCGTGGCGTACAAATGACACGTGAAAAGGCAAAAATGCGTACTCATGACATGCAGAATGTCCGTGTAATGTCGTGGTATTTATACGCTTTCCCTGAGACCGGGTTGCTTGAGTGGTGGATGAAAGCTCTGGAAAAACCAAGTTAATGGACCTGATAAAAATGTTAAGTTAAACTGCTACTACCATGGTCAAGCATAAATCTTCAAGTTCATACCAGTATATATATTTGCTGAACATGCAAATATAATTCCAAACAACACATGTTATACATGTACAATGTCAGTGTCCTCATGAGAAGCTCAGATAAAACATTTTTCAGTTTTTCCCCCAGTTTTTAATTCAGTAATACAAAGTGCAAGCAAAGCTGGTGGAGCGTGATGGAGTGGATGTTTCACACACACCAGCCTGCAATTATGCACTGCTGCTCTAATAACCTGTCCAGGGAATGGAGTTGAAAAGCACCGCAGCAGAATCCCATGAGGAAACCATTCCAGGCTTTTCAAGGATCAACCCAAGTAGCACCGGGGGGAATACAAAATATTTATGGCAATAAAGACCTTGGTCAACCTGAGACTCGTTTATATAAAACCAGCTGCTGAAGAATGTGTAAAATGATTACGTTACTGTGAAATGATGAGACAAAATGAGGTTGTGCTGCTATTTTTTAAACTTCCTTAAGACATTTATGTAAATGACAAAAGAACCTTATGAAACAGTAATGATCATTCTTCTGTTTTCATTACCTGATACAACAGAAACCTATTAAAGCTCAGGGTGAAGGTCAGGAGTCACTGTCGTGCTCAGTCAGTGTTGAGGAATGACCAACAATGACCCTCGGTTCAGGTTAGAGGTTAATGACGGCCTGCTCAGGTTGCTTCTCATAATAAAAAGCTGACTGAGGGTGAACCGTGTCTTCAAAGTCCACATGTTTCTGCACATGGGAGAAGTTTCTAACAGAAATCTCCTAAAGTTTAGGCAACAAACCTACTTGGTTCGGTTTAGGAAGAGATTGTGGTTTGGGTTCAAATAAAGTCTTACTGGCAGAAAAAGCCCTGAAGGCAAACTTCTCCCGTGTGCCATGTTTCCACTTACAAGCATAGGCGCAGTTTGAACTTTAAAGTTGGGGGTTCACAAAAAAATCTAGAGGGAATGCACAACGCAGAGAGGTCTAATGTATTGGGACGCGTGTAGCCTACATATTACACCCTCCAAACAGAATGTAACGCGAGCAAGCGTCAGTGACAAAATCAGTTTGATTGCTATTGTTTTCTATGAATGAACTAACTGGGTGTGAGCGACAAAGCGCTGCACATTTGGAGCTGAACTTTTGTCAGATGCCCTGCTTCTATTTATTCCTTATTCCAACGGACGACGAGCGGCTTATTGGTGAAGTCGAAATGAGGAGTTATCTGATACGATACCTCCTCATTTTACTACAAACACCTGAATAAGTTGACAGCTGGCTGGAGGGAGATTAGAGTTCACATATGTTGGCTGTATTTTCAGATAATATCGCAGTATAAAACCTGCGTTTTATTAGGCTATAAGTAAATAAAAAGACCACAAATCTATCTTCTTATCTTGTTGGGGTCTTATTCTGTCGATAAGAAGACACAACAAGGTCGATATTATTCATCATTACAATAAATTATTAGTTCTACGTTATTATTTCTAGGGGGTTCAGTGAGCCACTTCTCCTTGACCTCGATGGAAAACATCATGAGGTCAAGGAAAGATGTGAAGGAGAATTCATAAGGACTTAGGAAAAGACAACCGTGGTGTTAAGAGAATCCGACTGCTCTTAAACTATAGGCTCTGTAATTATGATGCGACGGCGGCGGATGTTAGTGCCGTGGTGAAACTACAATGTTCAGAAGATGGACTACAAAAGGTGAACGCTCGCCCCTTTCAATGGCGGTGTGTGAAAGAGAGATACCGCCGGTACCGCCTTCTGCTGCTGGAACACTTTACATCAACATATAATAAAGGATCATCTGACCTAACGTGGACAACCGGTGAAAAATATCACTTCATTACCAAGGTTGGAATTAAAATAAACAGCAATATATGATAAATATTGAGTTAATTGTTGGAGTTATAGAGACCATGTGGAGGCTGTACTTCTCCCTACTCCCTTTCAGACATATAATATTTATTTATGTTGATTATTTGTTTGCTATATGTTTATGTTTGCTTTATTTGTTACATGTTTGAAATAAATAATGAATTCAAAATAAAGTGAAACTAAATGGTTGTCGCTGTCGACTCTTATTTATCAACATGAATCCCAATTAGTTTATGGCTGTTTGAAAATAATATGCAAGATAAGCATAATCGTTTGTTTTCATGAACAATGAAAAATGTTGCGGCCGCAAAGAATTGTGGGACGGCATTATCTCCTTTCCTTTGGTAAAGGATGGTCCGGTGTATCTTCTGCTAAAGGAGATAATAAAGGAAGCATTGAAGCTCCTTTCCTCAGCATTTAGAGGATTCTCCTGGATGCTCGTTACATGCATACAGTCTCTTTTCAAAATAAACTTCCAACGTAGGTATACTTAGTTTTTAGGTTTAGGGAAAGATTTTGGATTTAAAAAAAAATATTTTTGTTACTTGTCTCCTGGGTGAAAGTCCTGTACTTTTTGACCTCTCCACCGATCCGCCCTACGCTGACTTCCTGTGCCCCGGTATCAGACACCGAGGCGTACTTGACGAGTTGGGAGTGAGAACAGGTTGAAGAGTTAAGGTATGAATATATCACAAATCTGATGCCGCTGCTTTTAGATGTTGTTGTATTTTGTGTTTCATTTATTTTCCTTGTAAAGGATTCGGAGCACTTTTGACTTCTTGTCCATTTTGGCTTTAAAGCCAAATCCATGCTGTATTTTTTAGTTTAGGATGTTTCCCTTCGTTCTTTCCGTAAGTTGAGTTGATGTGTAGTCTGTTTCATAAGCCTTCGGCTTTGTGGCCTCTCCTGTCACATCAGTTTTATGTCTATTATGTGGTTTTATAGCTGGTTATACAACTAAATCTAGTGTTTAGTTTATTGTCACTCAGGTGAAAAAAGGTTATACTTTGTTACATGTGGTTGCAAATACATATGCCATTTGTTTTGTATCACACATTGAAATTAATAGAGATTTTAACAGTGGAATAATTTCAATTCTTGCTTGTGGCTGATTCAAAATCAGAGAGTAAATATGGGATCTCAGCGCTACTAACAGCTGGCTGAAGTGGGATTTTATTAGACTGCTATTGGGCTATGAAACATTTTACAAACATCGGCACCCACAGCATTATGTGAAGTCTCAAGTGCAGCATAAACAGAAAGTGCAGAGTGAGCGAGTCAGGGCGAGTGACGAATTGAGAGAGAGAGAGAGAGAGAGAGAGAGAGAGAGAGAGAGAGAGAGAGAGAGAGAGAGAGAGAGAGAGAGAGAGAGAGAGCGAGAGAGAGAGAGAGAGAGAGAGAGAGAGAGAGAGAGAGAGAGAGAGAGGTTCTTTGTATCATCATTGTCTCAGTAACAGCTACGACTATGTAAAAACATTTCAATGACAATGACAGTTAGAGTGATGCAGCAAATTAGAAAATGCATGTTAAATGCAGCGGGTGTCCCATATACATACATATTTATTACTTCTCTATACATACTACATTCCTGTCTACACCTCTGTATATATATTTTTAGTACTTCTCATCATGCATATTCATACTACATCCTGTTTATATTCAGTTTTCCCACCTGAAATACTGTCATCAACTAAATTAAAAATTTACATTTACATTACTACTTTATAGGGCTGTCATTAAAAAATATTTAATCCTGATTAATCACTATTAATTGCACATTTTTTTTATCTCTTCAAAATGTACCTTAAAGGGAGATTTGTCAAGTATTTAATCCTCTTATCAACATGGGAGTGGACAAATATGCTGCTTTATGCAAATGTATGTATATATTTATTATTGGAAATCAATTAACACAAAACAATGAAAGATATAGTCCAGAAACCCTCACAGGTACTGCATTTAGCATAAAACAATATACGCTCAAATCATAACTTGGCAAACTGCAGCCCAACAGGCAACAACAGCTGTACAAATCACAAGTTGCATTAAAGAAATTAGTGGCATTAAAACAAATTTAAGTGTTATTATCGCGTTAACTTTGACAGCCCAACTATTTTATATGTACTTACGTTTATATTTATTCTAACTGCACTATTTTATGCCTTAGATTATCATTTTCTTTTAACATTTACTTGTGTAATTTCCCCTTTTATATATTCATATTTTATGAGGAATTGTTGAAGGAACCTGAGACCAAAGACTTTCATTGCCAATGACTGCTTTGCTGGACATATAAACCTTGAACCTTGATATTATTTTTCTGCTGTTATGCTCTTTGTGTTCCTGGCCGTCAGTTTGACAATCCTCCCCTAAAACTTGCATGGAAAACAAGGCCAACAAAGGGTGCATTCAGCTGTGAAATTATCAACTTTCCAAACCCAAATTCCTCATCTGAGAACCACTTTTCATTAAATATATATAGCTATGTTTTTTCTTGGGGGGGGCTTTATAACAGTGTCCCTTGTGGCTCATTGTTAGCTAGTTTGCTGCAGCTTTTGCTGAGGAAACATGCTACGGATTGCAAAAAAAATGAAAAAAGAGCAGCCCGCAACGAGCTCAGTGCATCGAGATTAATTCAACCAATTACATTGCATATTGAATTTTTTATGTTAGAGCCTGAATTGACCTAATTCTTAGAGCAGGGCTGAAGTAACCTGATACATTGTCAGGAGGGTGCAAGACAAATCTGCGTCAAAGCACTCATAAGACTGAGACAAGCTGAACCCCTTACCATCCCTATTCTTTAGAGGGGTAGGGGTGGAGGACGGGGGTGTTCAGGGGGAGATACATAGTCAACAGTGGATGTCACAGAGAAGTGGTGTACATCATCTGAAAGCTGAGAACCCGGAGATTAATTTGAGATACAGCTCAGCACCGTGTGTCAGGTTGTTCTATTCCTTAATAAGAAAATAAAATGAATTAGCTAGTATGACATGGTTGATACCAATAATTTCCGTAGATCTAGTTTCATATGATAACAGTATCTTCACTCTACCTTGAAAATTCAGCCTGCAAAAACCTCCGGAGGAGAGAATAGGTGACTCATGTAGTGCAGCCCTGTCTGGGAGGCCTGCTGATAGCTACTGTGTGTATATACATAGGTATCACCATAGTACCTTCGCCTTGTGGAAACAACTTGATAATGAGAGAAAAAAGATTCCGAGACAACTACCTAAATTTCCCTTTTTTTTCGTGATGCTCAGCACGACTTTCAACAACGTATTTGAAATGCGTTTTCCTACGAATGTCCAGCAACACGTCAGATACACAAGTCAGTTTCTTTTTTCTTTTCATGATAAAACTACTTAGGTTTAGGAAGAGATTGACTTGGTTAGACTTAGTTAATAAAACTAATTAGTTAGCTTTAGGAAGAGATCGTGGTTTGGGTTAAAGTAACGCTAGAAGTGGCGTAACTTAAGTACAGAACTTAGGTGACAAAAAATCAACTCTTGTGGTTTCACACGGGACACGAACAGCAGTCTCCTGGGTGAAAATCCTGTGTTTTTTGACCCACCCATCCACCCTGACCTCCTCCCAGTTTACACTTATGTGGACTACATATGAATTGATTTTGTGCTGAACATCACGAAAAAAAAATTGTGTCTATGTACACGAATCAATACGTTCAATTTCTTGACTATTTCATGAACTGCTGTGCGACTGGGCTGGTACAACAGGAGGTAACTGTTAAAGTTATAAGTCATTGTACTGTTCATTATCCCTTACTTAAAGTATAGAGTGTAAGGACAAATGAATGGATAAGATGCTGCCCACATGTACAAAAAGTAGAGAACAGAAAGAGAGAGAGGACAGTCTGTCAGAAGCCCTTTATCCATTATACACAATCTGATTCTTAGTGGAGGCAGTGACCGAGAAACACACTGTGACACACCGCAGGGCTTGTTTATGTGTAAGTGTGTTTGTGCAACATAACAAAAGCCGAGGGTGCAGACAGTAGGTCATATCTCCTGTTTAGAGCATTCTATATGTGCTGTGCTTATTTCTATTTTTATTGGAGATCCTGCACATTTCACATACTTATCCTTAAATATTAAATTTAACCACAACATCAGATATTAAACCAGACTGAATATCTGTGCTTAAGATATTAAACAGGGCTGTGGTTTCATATTGGGGCCATGCATTCATATGATTGGGTCACATCTTCCGGTCATTGTTGTGAATTAAACCCCGAGAGGGTGATAGACCACGGCGCGAAGCAACAATGACCCGCTAGCTGTACATTATCCAGCTTATTAAACAGCTACTTACTTAAGAAATCAATAATTTGACACAAAAAAGGTCCGCCAGAGTCCGACATCAGAACCGTGCCCATAGCAACGGTCTGTTGTACATAGCAACGGTCTGTTATAAAGAAATAACAGACTGTAGAACGCCGTAATTGACCAATCAGCGTTGAGTATTCAACAAAGCCGTGTAATAACAGTCAGTAACTGTTCCTCCGACACTGTTTGGACTTGTGTGTGGGTTCCCAGAGGACCGCCTGCAGGATTAGTTTGCATAACGAGTTTAACTCTGACAATATGGTTGCATATTGGTGTTTATATCTACAGTTAGTTTATATCCAATTATCAAAACCACACTCACGCTGTCCTGATGAAGATTTGCTGAGTTGTTAAGAGTTAAACTCTTGATAAATAATACATTTCAACTTTGATTGCTTCTTATTTAGTAATGAATATTTAATGCTTCAGAGACATACTTGAGATTTGAAAGGGTCATTTATATCAGTCATTTCACATTCAAAGATATGAGTTATATTGGCGCTACCAGAAAGTAAAAATCCTGGTCAACAGACAGAAAAACTGGAAAACTCCCTCGAGTGACTTTCTTCTCTCTGCTCTGATTATCTCTGTCAGTGCCTAGAGGTCCATCTGCCATCAGACACAAACATATAAAATCAGTCCTAAAACCACATTCTTTTGAACATGAAAGTAGACAAAGAAAGGGTTTCTTCAGGGTCACGACAGTATGAAAAGTTATTTCCGGTGGAATTAGAGGAAGCTTTCTTTCTTCTTCAGTGACTGAAGTGTTTTATTGTCACGACCGTGGAGTCCTCCCCCAGGATGGAGATTAAATTAGGATATAACCAGTAGCCATTCTTTGTGCTATCAACTGGTGCCGGCCGAAGATGAACGCACAATTGTTTTCTAATGTTACTTATGCGAGTTTGATACGTTCCGGGTCAGCACTGATACGTGCTGCCTCCAGGAAATAGTGTTCGCACTCTAAAGTCCAACATCCCAAAAGCCCTCAGCTTATCCCGCCTACTCTGCTTTTAGATGTTACCAAACTAACTGGCTGTGTGACAAGGGTTAGGAAGTTTAGCTTAAAGCAGTGTGGGTGGTGACTGGCTGAATCATGTTGTCCCCTTGGGGCTTGTCGTAGCTGTACTCTCGCTCAGCACTACAAACCCATATCCTCGACTCCAACTGACTCCATCCGGCTGCTGCTGATCCCAGCGCTCATACATACTTGCTGCCCTCGACACTTCCCATACCGCAAAAATACAAGGGAGACCACTTGGGGGCTTCGAAGCTCGCCAGATTTGTTCATCTACCAGAGTCAGACAGTAGACTCAGTGCTTCTTAGTCTGTGGATATTATTCTTGCTGAGTTTGTCGATACTCGCTGCTGCAGTTTGGTTGAGTTTGGTCAGGTAGCCGGAGCAGGCAGTAAACATATTAAATTAAGTCTCGTGGGACTATCAACGATCTGAAAGAGATTTAGCGAATCACAGTAACCTTAAAATCATCAGATACTGGTTGAAGCCAATCCCAGTTTAGATCGCCAATAACAACAATTTCATTAAAACTCAACCCTGATAGATGCAGCAGTAAAGAGGATAGAGCACCGCTGACAGCTGAAGGTGTCCTATAGCAACCAACGACGGTGATATGGAGAGATTTAGAGACCTCAAGATCAAGAGCTAAAAATTCAAATTGATGTGGAGAGAAGCACATTCACATGAAACTGATAAAACTTGCAATACCAACTCCCCTTTTGGGTCGGTCAGTCCTATAAACATTAGAACCGTCAATGCCAATATCCTTGTCCAGAACAGACTTGCTTAGCCAAGTTTTGTATGTAACAATTACATCAGCGTTAGTTGAATGTGCCCATATACAAATCATATTCATTTTAGCGATCATACAGCGGGAGTGTTAAAACTTGAGCAGAATCAGGACCTGGGTCCGGCTCCCTGAAATCAGCAGCAACAGAATAATTAAACACCTCTGCTTCAGTGGTTTAGAGGGAGATTATTTCCTAATATTAAGTCACGAAGGCAGCTTCAAGAAATGGTAAAAATTGTCACTGATAAGACGGATCAAGTCCAGAGAGTAAGAGGAGAAGAACAGAGGCAGGGGTAACGATTTGACGCATGGCGCACAGCCAGATGTGCACGTTCCCCGGCATGTTGCGTCCGGATTAGAGAGTAGGAGGTCCCGTGGAGGCCAGTACAGCGAGGAGCAGCGACATTGTACGTTTCAATCCCGTGAATCGGAGCAATCCAGTAAGAGCACTAGAGAGATTTAGGCTGATAAAGGGAGCCCACTCCAGAATCCGCTCGTTGCCTACCGTCTCAGGTAAACAGGAAGTCATACCAGGTGAGGTAACGCTGTGAATGAATGAATCGAAATCAAGCGGCGAGTTGACATCCCAGGTCCACGAGGGGGAAGAGGCTCTGTGGTCCAAACCGACAGAGCGATGCATGTCCTCCAGAATCTCCGACAATGTAAACCACACTTTACAATAAGATCATAATCTCCACCATTATGAAGGTTATCATATTCGGTTTAAGATAAGATATCCCTTTATTACTCCCACAGTGGGGACATTTGCAGTGTCTGAGAGGTGTTGATTCAGCTGAGTTGAGTTTCAAAACATCAACAGTGAGTTGGGGGACATTTTTGGCTCTATTGAGAGTATATTTTTAGTATAGTGTTCTGCACCTCTGTTATTCTTGTGCTTCTGGTCAATGACATTACATAACGTTCAGACACACACACACCAATTGCAAATCCATTGCAAAATTCACTTTGTGTTCGATCTGAATGCACCTTTGGAATGTTTGCATGGTGCACAATGGTTTCCATGGCTACAGTGGCATGACAGCCTGATCCTGGCTGTTCTCTATGAAGAGAGGAGGGTCAATGCTGGATCCTTTTTTTACCTCTTTGTCATCTTTTAATTTTAAGTAATGTCCTGCTCTACGTTGGCCTCGCTTAGCTTTAGAGGGCTTTGTCTGCAGAACTAGGATTACAACAAATAACCTTTCATTTTAACTTCTGCAGACCTTGCATTTAGCAGACGCAGTGTTATTATCTGAGAGAAGCAAGAGTCATGGTTGGTCATTGAAGTAAAACACACACTTAATAATAAAAGGCTGACAGTGTAAATTTCCGTATTCACTTTTTAATCTGTAAAGCCAAGTGTGCTGTGAAAAAGACAAATTTTGCAACCCAGCCACCCAAGTTTGGATTCTGACCAAATTATTAGAAGTGAGGGAGGTTGGAGATAAGGGCTCAATGTGTGTGTGTGTGTGTGTGTGTGTGTGTGTGTGTGTGTGTGTTGCTGTTGACTCGGTAATTAGGGATTTTGAAAAGCAGCCAAGCAGAAATGACATTTTTCGGTCCCTGAATGACCTACTAACCATACCAGAGAGACAGAGGATGGAATAGAGACAGATAGTTGGAGAGACAGTACACATACACATCTCAGTGACAGCTGTAAGTAACAGCCTTTTTTACACAATCTCGCGTCCATCTGATGGAATAAATATGCTTCAGTTTTAATCAGCACAGCTGTCTTCAACGGCCACTTCACTCACTATTTATTTGTGTAACTGCAACCCGAAGCATCTTCTGCCTTTTGTACATAACAGCATACGCTGAGTTGTGGGCTGTGAGCTCTGAGTGCACAACAACGTATCCTCATACAACGGTTCGACATTTTACGAAAAGTTATTTTTCGTGCGATCTCCTACTAATGTCCAGCCACACGAGCGATCAGTTTGCCTGTGCAACAAAACTACTGGGTTAGGTTTAGGAAAGTGGTTTGGGTTAAAATAAGTAGATTTGTTACGTAAAATAATTACGTTTGTTACGTAGAATAACCACGTTTGTTATGTAAAATAACGTTTGTTACATAAAATAACTACGTTTGTTACGTAAAATAACTATATTTGTTACATTGAATAACCACGTTTGTTACGTACAATAAGCATGTTTGTTACGTAGAATAACTACATTTGTTACGTAGAATAACCACTTTTGTTACGTAAAATAACGTTTGTTACGTACAATAAGCATGTTTGCTAAGTAGAATAACCACGTTTGTTACGTAAAATAACTACGTTTGTTACGTAGAATAACCACGTCTGTTACGTAAAATAACCACGTTTGTTACGTAAAATAACCGCGTTCGTTACGTAAAATAACTACATTTGTTACGTAGAATAACCACGTTTATTACATAAAATAACTACATTTGTTATGTAGAATAACCACGTTTGTTACGTAAAATAACTACGTTTGTTACGTAAAATAACTACATTTGTTACATAGAATAACTACATTTGTTACGTAAAATAACCACGTTCGTTACGTAGAATAACTACGTTTGTTACGTAAAAGAGACATATTTGTTGATCCCGTTTGAATTGCGCCATGAATCACACATATGATGTTTGTCAATTTAAAAGATAATTTTGCAAGTCAAGAAAGTCTTAGTTTGTGGTAAAACTGTTGAAGAATAAGACGTGAAAACACGTAATTAGAAAGACTACACACTCAACCGTTGTGTAAGTGACGTCTCTCTTGCTGAAGCTACGATGCCTGTGTGTTTCGTACTGGGATGACTCCGTGATTCCCTATACTGATGGAGTCTCTCTGATCCCATCCTCCTCCACACAGACGCCCTGAACAATCACAAGTCAAAGGTCCTGTTTAGAAGGAAATCTGCAAATTGCGAAATCTGATTTGAGATCTGCAAAAACTCTGGCAAGACTCGCTGCCTGACGACCTATCCTAACCTTAACCATCTCGCAAGAGTTTCCCCAGTTTGCTGGTGCCCATCTAGACACTACCCAAGTCAACCATGAGTCCAGACTTCCAGCAGATGTTTCACATTAAAAGCTACCAGTAAAGGGAGGGATTACGCCCTTTGATCCTGTGGAAGGCTTTTAACGTGAAACATCTGTGTGACTGGAATGAGTGAATAAAGACTGTATTTCTATTACAAAAGAAGCTTTGCAGAGAGCAGAGTGTATGGCCACTAAAGCCCCAGGTTTATGGGAACATGCTCTAATGCACAATATCAACTGACATGATAGCGGCCTTAAGGTGGGTCCTACTCTATTACCTGATCTTGAGACCCAGTGTCTTTTTTTTCATTATTTCAGATGATATTTTGATTACCTGGAACACAATACTGAATTGGTTTGTGCTCATCAATATTCATATTACACAGCAAACCTGGGGCCAAGTAATATTGAAGCAGAGGAACACTGGACACAATGCACAGACGAGGACAATGCTCCAGGGCTCCTGTGCTGGATAATCCGGCCATTTGTGGAAATGGCTGAATTTATCAAGAGAACAGGTACATATTATCATATTTAACACAAAACCAGAAGAGCAGAGAATATATTTACTTGTGAAAACATTGGAAGTTGTGCATAAAACCTATAAATATAAACCTGGATCTCTCCGAGGTGAGGCCACTAGCTGAGAATTTACGGTGGAGCACTTGAATGTAATTCATAGCTGTCTGCGTCATAAATATTCACTTTGGGGGCAATAGTGGTTTGTACAATTACGTTTTATTGAGCTGCATCTGTCTCTCTCTCTAATCGCCTTTTTGGTTGCTGCTCACCAGTCTGTTCTGTTGCCCAGTTTGTCAGCAAAAAAGCTAATCAACACTGCTCCCATCTGCCTTTCTCTCTTCCATACACACACATACATGCAGTGGAAACGTGGCATACTTACTGCACAACACAACAAAGCTACTTGTATCAGCAGGAAGCAAAAACATGCATTTCTAACATTTTTAATCAAACCCGAAAATATGCTACAATAACTGCTGCACTTGCACACACATTTCCCCACGTTTCCATGCCTCTCTGCTACACACACACACACACACACACACACACACACACATCCACACACACACACCACACGAAGTGTGTATAGAAGAAGCTTTACTTGCAGTATTTTAAGTTGAGATGTGGGGAAAGTGCTGGGATCTGGCACAGGAAATGGGACAATTACATAAAGACTAATAAAACCCAGAGGGCAGATGTTAAGCACTAAACAAAAAAGGGTTAGAGAAGTAGCCGAGGAAGAATACAGTACAGCGTTAGATATAAATATGAATGTTTTTTAAAAAATGTATGCAAATTTTTTAATTCTGAATACACAAACGCAGAAAACACAAGTTATGAGAGTCTAATTTTCTCAGTGGCAACTTTGTAAAAAAAAACACACAATTTATGTAACAACTTGTGTTTTATATGGTTTTCTAAGGGTTAGCTTTATGAAATCAGAGTCAACTACACAGAGTAGAACCAACCAAATGTTGTTTTCTGATTTAAATAATTACAGTTCATGTAAAGGATGAGCTGAAATGTAGAGCTCACTTACTTGTGTACCAGGCAGTTGTAGAAAGACTCAGGGGAAAGTTCTGTTCCTCTCTAGTCTCCTATGTCTCTTAGTCATGCACCTCCCCTAGCCCCCCGCTTTTGTCTCCCAAACCAGTTCATTCTGGTTGCATTAGCCCCATTCACCCCACGCCCTCAAAAACACACTGACTATCAACACACACACACACACACACACACACACACACACACACACACACACACACACACACACACTCACAATGAGATAGAAGAACTGACTCATCTAACTGCACACCCTTACCAAAAAGAGGGTTATTCAAGTATACTTTTTTTAAACTTCAAAAAATAAGAGAGTATGCTTTCAGTATACTTTTTACGTACTTATCAGAGATATACTTATCAAAATTATACTTATTAAGCATACTTGGCTTATACTCACAAAAAATGTCTAAGTATACTTGGCTTATGCTGACAAGTATACAGAAAAAGTCTAAGTATACTATGCTTATACCGACAAGTATAAGCATAGTAAAAAGTAATATATAGTAGAGTAGCTTATTAGAGTCCATAGCAGCCATTTCATTGTATTGAGATTTTTTAAAACTTGACCTCACCATATAAAATGACCTGTGGTGACCTCTAAGATAATCACAGCCTCATGAGACTTCACAGCCACAAACTAGAGACATAGAGCATTCAGAGGATGGATGGATCAAACTAGAGACCTAGAGCATTCAGAGGATGGATGGATCAAACGGAGACCTAGAGCATTCAGAGGATGGATGGATCAAACTAGAGACCTAGAGCATTCAGAGGATGGATGGATCAAACGGAGACCTAGAGCATTCAGAGGATGGATGGCTTTCCTTGCTAGATTGACAATAAGGGGTTTCTGAGCAGTTTACACAACAGAAGTGCTCGCCATCCAATCGCCGAAAAATGCAATTCTTGCAGAAATCTCAGAGTGTCAAAAGTTTTTGATCCCAAATCACAGCATGGCTTTTTCTGTGGTGTTCCTCAAGGTCTTGGTGTCTTAATGTGGTATTTTGGAGGGATCATTGATCATTTTGATCAATTCTCCAGTGGTAAAAAATGGTTAAATAAGCAGCAAATCTGTGTAACAAATGGTATCAGCCCAAAAATTGCTGCAACAACTTATGAGACATAATAGAGCATGGGAATGACCATCATATACTATATAACATAATGCATAATATGCTAGGCCCTTATACACTTTAACAATTTATTTTAATTAATAAATAAATAAATTAGTTCATGTTTATTTCTGATTTATGACTAGAACAACTTGACACGCAGTGCTGAGCTGCATCTCCAATTAATCTCCAGGTTCCCAGCTTTCAGATGATGTACACAACTTCTATGTGACATCTACTGTTGACCTGCTATCTCCCCCTAAAGACCCCCTGTACCCCCCTAAAGACCCCCTGGACCCCCCTAAAGAAGACTATAACGGGTCTATTGTGGGTCTCAGAGGGTTCAAAATATTTTTGCAGCAGTTGTGCTTTGCTATATTTCTGTATAACAACATTACAACAGAAACAGATGGGAGTAGCGAGACTTCTCACCCTGTCTGTCACACTGTGGACAACTCACCTTGAGAAAAAACACTTGCCAAGAATAGCAATAGATTTCCTATTGATGCAGGATGGTGAGTCTTCTGTTGTCCTCACTGCACCTGTCAGGATGATACGTCAACCGCTCCTTCCAGATCAAATGTATTGATCCCTGTCTTGTTGTTGGTAATCTTAATGAGCAGCTGTATGGTTTTCAGTGACCTGTATTGCTTATGTTTTCTTGTCTGCCATACTGGATCACTCTTAGTATAGGTCTCACTCTTTCTGCCAAGGCTAATTGGAAAAATGTCCAGAACATCTTCTACATTTTTTTTTCAACTGGTATTTTAAATACAGGAGCTGTATATCCACACAGTGGGATTGATCGATCTCTGTTGCTCTATAACTGTTTGAATGGGTCAGGTATGTATCTCTGACATTTCCTCTCTATAATTGTCCCACTGAATAACGCATGTAAATAACGATTTGAGAAAAAGCAAAGCAGGTGCACGGTGCAGATACTGAATTATGGATCATATATCTAAGGATAATACAAAGGGGTTCATATAAATTGTTGAGGTGTACAAAGGCTTAGAACATTGTGATCAAATGCTCTATTATGTCTGTTGTTTTTGCAGCAATTTTTGGGTTGATACCATTTGTTACACAGATTTGGTGCTAAATTTAACCATTTTTTACCACTGGAGAATTGATAAAAATGATCAATAATCCCTCCAAAATACCACATTAAGACACCAAAACCTTGAGAAACACCACAGAAAAAGACATGCTGTGATTTGGAATCAAAAACTTTTGACATTTGGAGATTTCTGCATTTTTCGGTGATTGGATGGCGAGCATTTCTGTTGTGTAAACTGCTCAGAAACCCCCTTATTGTCAATCTAGCTAGGAAAGCCATCCATCCTCTGAATGCTCTAGGTCTCTAGTTTGATCCATCCATCCTCTGAATGCTCTAGGTCTCTAGTTTGATCCATCCGTCCTCTGAAAGCTCTAGGTCTCTAGTTTGTGGGTGTAAAGTTTCATGAGGCTGTGATTATCCTAGAGGTCACCACAGGTCATTTTATACAGTGAGGTTAAGTTTTAAAAAATGGTCTCACTACAATGAAATGTCTCCTATGGGGACTAACATCATCACACATGAATACAGTTGTGCTCGTTGGATCCACAACAGTCTCAGCTTTACAGTGATACCCAATTTATGTAATTCAAGACTGTTTAGGGACCCCAGTATGCAGAAACATTCAGATACACCATTTTAGAATAGGTGGAAATAACACATTTGTACTGCATGCAAAAAACAGCATGTGATTATCATAAAGTGGGCATGTCTGTAAAGGGGAGACTTGTGGGTACCCATAGAACCCATTTACATTCACATATCTGGAGGTCAGAGGTCAAGGGACCCATTCGAAAATGGCCATGCCAGTTTTTCCTCGCCAAAATTTAGCCCAAATTTGGAGCGTTATTTAACCTCCTTCACAACATGCTACCATGACAGCCTATAGCCTCTGAGAGACAGTAAAGTCGGTCGGGTTTACCCGCGATCCTGCGAATCTCAGAGGGTTAATGCTCTTGAATGAATAATTTGTCCAGTCAAATTAGTTATCCTTGAACATATCACTAAATCGTGCTCTCTGATGACCTAATTTGTGCACAAAACATGACATTACAGTCAACAAAATTGTCAAAATGTGAATATCCCTAAAGATAATACAATGTTGTTTAACAGGAAAAACGTATATCCATGTTTCTCCATCCACAAACAAAACTGCACCATTTCACCCTTTGTCAATAATAAAGATCAAGCACCCTCTTCGTTTTTACAAGGGAGGTTTAAATGATCAATACATTTATTCTTTAAGGTCTTTTGTCCTTTGATGCTGCTTCCTGATTGTGACTCGGTCTCAATGAGATGACCTGATTAAATGAAGGTTTTATCAGTCCTCTCACTGCAGTAATTACAATATGTTAGAACTTAAAATATACACACTGTCTTCATTTTTCAATACTGGTGTTTGGCTGCCAAATACCCTGTGAGAAGGAATATGTAGAGCAATACAGCACATTATTACAGAGACTTCTTGCTTTGAGATTCAGTGAGAGAAGTCAGGGAAGAAGCAATATAATGTATGCTGCTCCATTCATTCCTGTGAAATCTCTATTCATTTTCCCATTGACAAGTGCAAGCTAATTTCTCATGAATAATGAAGGCTTTAGTTCTGAGGTTATTTCGGTGTCTTTGATCAGGAGTATGACACGCTGCCAACTGCTCTTATGCTCATTTACAAAGCTTGATCAAACTATATTAACTCCTGTGCAGCAACAACAACTTGTTGTGGAGCTAGTTTCCCACATATTGTGTAATACTGCCTCAAAGGTTGTTTGGGGTTCTGCCAGCTTATGAAAAAATCATGACTCATGTCACCTCTTTTCTTTTATGTCGGCTTTCAGTGATATGTATTTACTTTAAGTGTCATCTGATGTTTCTATTTTGTATTTGAGTTGAAGAAACTCTACCACCACGCCACCACTCTTGGCTTGTTTAAATACCATCAAAGCTTCTCTGATACATTAGAGCTTCAAAATCGTTATTTTCTCTGCTGTTATTCTTGGTCTCCCTTGATGAAGATCAACTCCACATTATGGGTATAAGATGAAAGCAGAGACATGAATTGATTCAGTCGTGTCTGAGGAGATAAGATACACAATGATCAAAGAAACAACAAAAGCTAAAAAGAGATTCTCCCCTCTACAGCTGGGGTGCTTTTATCATTTGCTGATGTGGATCTGTACATTCAACAAATACCAACTGAAAGTTAAGTTGAAAAATGTGATTTGGTAGAGCATTTTATGGTCTATAGGGCTGCACGGTGCTGCAGTGGTTAGCGTGGGTTCTCTGGTTTCCTCCCACAGTCCAAAGACATGCAGGTTAGGTTCATGGTTGACTCTGACCCTGAATAGGTTACAGATAATGGATGGATTTTAGTGCCTGACCTGATGGAGGGTTGTGTATGCTTTGTCTCATGACAACACATCTGCCCTTACGAAAAAATAATATACTTCAAGTTTACTTTATGAAGTAAACTTAAGTAAAGTTCAAGTATAATTCCCCAAGTATACTTTATGTAATAAGTATCTTAGTTTCTTTAACTTAGCATGTGAAGAAGGAATGGGCTGCTGCAGGTGTGTAGTGTGGGCTGCTGCAGGTGTGTAGTGTGGGCTGCTGCAGGTGTGTAGTGTGGGCTGCTGCAGGTGTGCAGGTGTGTAGTGTGGGCTGGCCTACCTGGTCTACCTGCTGCAGGTGTGTAGTGTGGGCTGGCCTACCTGGTCACCGCCCAGCTCCCGACTCCGCCTCAGTCCGGTCCCCGGTGCGTCTGGGCGGCTCTGGGGGAGCCCGAGCAGCGGGGGGCCGACGGTCGGCCTCGCAGTTCATTAAGGTGACGATACACGACACAACTGTTAACAAACTTGACGGCACAAACGTCCTCAGTCTTCTCAGGATGGACATTCAACCCTCACGACCGAACACAGCACGCCAGAAGTCCTCAGGTCGGTCTCTCTCTCTCCGGTCTCTCCGGTGTTTCTGTCGCTCTTCCTGCTCCCCAACTAGCTCCGCCCCCTAAAGCCTCAGCAGCCAATCGTAATAGCCCATCCTCATGACTCAGCTTATGACGCACAGTTAGACCGTGACGCTTATTGGTGCCTTCAAATGAAACTCGTGATTACAACACCGGAAGTCGTGTATGTTTGGCTGCTAGGCAACGGCAACATGGAGCCATGGAGGCTAACAAGCTAGCAAGCTAACACATGGGTAACATAATGCAGTAAATGCAAAGGTTTAATGACAGAGGAGGAAGATGTCTGAGGAATATCAACATTTTCCTCAGACATATTATAAAAATAACAAAGAAAAACAATATACGGCTAAAAGTACAATATATTAACTTATTATGCACCAAAAAAATAACTTCCGCCATTTCCGTCGTGAACTCGGAAATTCCCGAGGTCGTGAATTCGACATGAGGGGGCGTTCATATGGGCCCAACTCGTAAACACGACCCCATTTGAAGGCACCATTAGTACACAAATCAATACATTACAGTTTGGGACTATTCATGAAGTACTGTGCGACTGGGCTGAGGGGGGAGGTTGGGGGGTGTGTGGGTCATACAAACCTAGCACTTTCACCCGGTGACGCCGTTCGTCCCGTGTGAAACTATAAGTCAACGTTCACTTGTTTTTATCATGATGTTTTTTTTACTAAACCTAACCAAGTAGTTTTGTTGCATCTTTTGTTTTGTTTCAAATTACAACGTTAAAACATGTTCAAAACTGCGACCGTAATCCGGGAGAAAATACGCTTCCCTCAAAACCTAATTGAGTATATTGAGTAGTGAAAGACAGATTTCGCTGTAGTGTCCAAAAGTGACCCCCAACATCTAAATGCTTGTCACAGTGATGTTGAACTCAACACAGTATACAGTACAAATTTGGAGTACACAGTACACATATTACAGTTTCAAAAGTCAATGACTTGTGCGTACTATCTTTAAATGTAAACAAGCTTTAATGTTTGGCACAACAAACTATAATAATCATACATAATTTGAGACTCGATTTTGCTTTAAACAATCTTAATAAAATATGAACATTTAATTTTTAACCTAAAGTACACGCACACACCCATTTGATCTAATTTGACATTACTGTACTCTGTAGAAACAAAAGCCACAAAAAGAAGAAACAGGTTGAGGATGTTTAAAGGGACAGTGTGTAGGATTTGGTGGCATCTAGCGGTGTGGTTGCAGATTGCAACCAACTGAGAACCCCTCTACTCACTCCTCCCTCTCCAAGACAGCGGTAATGTGAGCCGCCGAGTGCAAAACCGTGGTAACGCCGTTCGCCTCACTCGGAGGCCATCCTTACCATAATAACACTACTTAAAGAGCATGGAAGTCAGATGGCGGCTGGCGGTACCAGGGTTTCCACTCTACAACTCACTACCAAAGTTTCACAAGCGTGTCGTAGAACTACGGTGGCCTTCAGGTAACGTAAAAATGCGAAAGGGTCTCTCTAGAGCCAGAGTTTGGTTGGTCCATTCTGTGAAACACGGTGAACTCTGTGAAAAGGACCTGCTCCCTATATAGATATGAAGGGCTCAGTCTAAGCTGACGAAAACATTCTTAGTTTCAGGTGATTATACTCTAATGAAAACATAGTTATGAATATTATAATCCATTTCTGCTAATAGATCCCCTGAAATGTTACACATTGTTCCTTTAAATGGAGCATAAAGTCATCTTAGCCCATAAATTCACCTCAGACATCCAATCCTTCAGCACAGGCACCAGAAAAAAAACATCACTTTGATTATTTTCCAACATATAAATAATAATTATCTCTAGAATATGTTGATACAAGTCAACAAAATACAGTATGTACAATATATTGATAAAGTCGTATGGGTGAGGTAAGACCAACCAAAGCATGTTCACAACATACATGATGATGCTGATGGGTGTCACTAGTCGGGGCTCAAGGATGGGAGCTCGGTTGGTCAGTCCAGCACTTTGGTCCAAACAGCATCTCTTGACATCTACTAGATCGCCATGAAACCTGATACTGATATTCATGAATCCTTGTGATTTCACAAGCCCGTTTGCAGGAAAAGGTGTATAAATGCTACGACAATGCCCAGGGGTGTAGCGTGCAATAAGTACACCTTTCTTGATTTCCGCCTTTTGTGCGCCATGTGTCCTGTACTGACTGCAATGGAAACGCATCTGTGATGTAGTAAAGAAAGCGAGAGAGACCAACAAATATCGGACTCTTAACAAGGAGACCCGTTTTCGAGACCGTCGTTGACCGGTGTTTTGTTTTGTAAGTTACGTTGGTGACGTTTGTCAAGTGTTTTCTGCAGTTGTGTTTCGTTGTTTCCATACATGTTTTACTTAGTTTACTTACTTATTTTAAGCCCAACCATGACGTTTTCCCGTGCCCTAACTAAGTGCCTAAACCTAACTGCGGACGTCTGCGTGACGTACAAATGACACACGAAAAGCGGCGTACAAATGTCACGTGAAAAGGCTAAAATGTGTGCTCATGACACGCGGAATGTCTGTGTAATGTCGTGGTTAGTACACCTTCCTGTGAACAAACACCGGACTTTTAACCAGGGGGCCGGTGTTTGAGGCCGTTGTTGACTGGTCGGTTGTCATGGGACGATTGTCACGTTTTTTGTTGACATTTGTGACTTTTTCCCTTACCCTAACTAAGTGATTTTCTTGCCTGAATCAAACTACAGACGTTTGCGTGGCGTACAAATGACACGCGAAAAGCGGATGCAAATGACACGTGAAAAAACAAAAACACGTACTTGTTACACGCGGAATGTCCGTGTAATGTCGTGGTATTTATACGCCTTCCCGTGATTTCACAATCCCGACCTTAACACCATCATGCCAACATTTTAAACACTTTGGTCCATGATTTCAAAAGCTATTGGTCTGATTTCGGTGGTCCACAATGGTTTTGACCTCCTGACCTTTCTATTTGTTTCTTTCACCGCAGAGCCAAAACTTCTCCCAGTACTTTTCCTTGTTGAACATTCAATGAACGTTCATCTAACGGCCAAAATGTCGACACTGCGCACACAAGATATTTCATAACCTCAACCAAAAATAAAAGCTTTTTGGTAAGGTGTGTAATGCACTTTGTAGCCACTGTAAACTTGGCTTTACAGTTTTAGTCTTGTTAGATTTTCACTCCATGGTTGGTATGAAATTAATTTTCCTGAGTTTGTTCAACCATGACTCACTGAGACAGAGTGAGACAATCCGACCCCACAAAACATCACTAATTTATGGTAGATGATCACTTTTAGTTTAGAGTCCTTTGAATTGAAAAAATCTGACAGCTATTCGACGTCAGAAATATTCTGATCATCCCAACGCTGTTTCTACTTTCTTGACTTCACAAACTACTCAAAGTGAAAAGGGGACGACCTCATGTACATCTCATAATCTTACTTTTTATCTTCCTCATTAACATAAGCTTCAACCCTCAGTGGAACTGTCATTACCATCACTGTTTCCATCATTATAGTCACTGCCGTAATCATTATTAAAAACATGTTGCGATCAGATTTTGGCACAGCTTCACTCTCAGTCTGCTGACATGTGTTATTCCTTGAAAGCACAAACTGGAATCTGTGTACCAGTCGTCCCGTCACTCAGGCCTCAAGGAGCTGCTGTCAGTGTCACGAGGATGAGGAAGAAGACATCAGCGTCTTCATCCACGTCCTGCTCAAAAAGAGTTCCACGGTTTCAGACAGCCGTTTCCTGGTCCTCTCTCTGAATCATCTGGTAATGCTGTCTGTTCTCCAGATAGGCCGCCAGTTCAGAGTCCAGAGCCTTCTCAGCCCTGTTCATAGGAGTCTCCCCCTGATAAAGACACACAAATATTACAGTTAGACATTATTTCTCTTATTTCAACTGTTGGTCCTTTACTGCTCTTTTATTCCACCGGTGGCCAAACATTTACAGTCCACATTAAGTTATCTCAACAGCGAGAGGCCAGGTTGTCATGAAAACCCCTGACCTTTCTGTGTCTCTATGGCAACACAGAGTCTGTGCTCACATTGTCATCCATAGTTTAGTTCAGTGGTTCTCAATCTTTTCGAGTCGTGACCTCCTAGAATAATCAGGTAGGTGTTCTGGACCCCCCGCCTGGCGTAAACAGCTGTTTCTACGCGCCTCCTCCTGCTGATTCTGAGTGATTATTGTGGATGTTCTGATTAATCAGGCTAAATAAATAATGCTTTGTTTGTGATGACAGTTTTGTTTAGTTCGAAGTAGGGCTGTCGATCGATTAAAATATTAAATCATGATTAATCGTATGATTGTCCAGAGTTAATCGCGATTAATTGAAAATTAACCGCACATTTTCTATCTGTTCAAAATGTAAATGAGTGGTGAAGCAAGAGAGAGAAAAAACGGCGGCGATGGGAGCGAGTAACGTTAGTTTGGTTTGTCCATTCTGGGCTACTGTTGAAACATGGCAGTGCAACACGGCGGACTGCATGGAGAGAGGACCCGCTTCCTATGTAGATATAAACGGCTCATTCTAAGGTAACGAAAACACAACGTTTCTTATTATCAGGTGATTATATACTAAAGAAAACATACTTATATCCCATTTCTGCCAGTAGATCCCCCTAAATGTTACACATTGGTCCTTTAACTGTTTTCATCCAGAATATGAACAAGTTTGACCGTCTTGTAGTTTGATTTTGTAATACAGGCTACTTCAATAACCCCTCATAACCCCTTCCACACATCATAGCCATGTCAGCTTGCTTAAAAAAGAAAAGAAAAAAGAAACGATGTGGGTAGATTTGAAGGCGTGTCAAAAGGTTATTTGTGTTTTGTAAAATTACACATTTACGCCTACTTGTTCTTGTGAATAATCTCTCGATAATCTTCCTCAAAATACGATAATTTTAAGCCTCCTGCTCAATAGTTTAACAGTTCCCAGCTGGCAACGCTGTCTACATCTAAAGAAACTGTAAGACTTTAACAATACACAGACATACTAACACATTTGCACTGCGAGCTGTGATGAACACTGGGCTTTAGACTCAGAGTCTTGTTAAAAACAAAACAGGCTTTTGTTAGTGTTATTCCCACTCGCCTCTCCTCCCCTCTGTGCGGGAGAGATTGTGGCGTTTCATTAGGCTCCATATGCCGTGTCTAAAATGTGTGTGATAGGAAGTTTACTGGCCAGCTCACTTTTCCATTTCACATTTCTCCTTAAGTGAAAAGTGGTTTTGTCAAAGTAGCATTGTCTCCAACTAAGAAAAAATGAGATAATGAGAAATAACTGAAAAATGAAGTAAACAACATGTGTCCTTGAGAGGACAAACACACCAACACATAGTCTACTGTAAGTGGTTGTTTAGGGGGGGAGGGGCCCATATGCTGAATCACTTCCAGAGTTTAGAACAGACTCTAATTACTTGAGTCCAGTGTCTGTGTGTGTGTGTGTGTGTGTGTGTGTGTGTGTGTGTGTGTGTGTGTGTGTGTGTGTGTGTGTGTGTGTGTGTGTGTGTCTGTGTGTGTGTGTGTGTGTGTGTGCATTTTTTGTCTTTGGGGTTCTACCAGATTTGGAAATATTCCCAGTGAGAGAGAGAGCGAGGGAGAGAGAGAGAGAGAGAGAGAGAGAGAGAGAGAGAGAGAGAGAGAGAGAGAGAGAGAGAGAGAGAGAGAGAGAGAGAGAGAGAGAGAGAGAGAGAGAGAGAGAGAGAGAGAGAGAGAGAGAGAGAGAGAGAGAGAGAGAGACCCTAAGTGGTGAGTGCAGAGAGATGTAGAGATAAAACAGAGTATTTTATAGAGAAGACAACATCATAGTCTTCACTTCTCAAGTCATTTGTCTGTCTTTCCATTCATTGTACTCTCTCTGTCTGTCTCTCAGACTTTCTCTCTCTCTCTCTCTCTCTCTCTCTCTCTCTCCATTCTTTCCCCTCTCTCCCTCTCTCTGTATCTAGGTCATTGCTAGTCCAGCCAGTTAGGCGCTTTTTCTACACTGTTGAAACCTCCATGCAAAAACTGAACAAAAATGAAAGACGATGCATATTTGAGACCAACACACACACATGCATGCACACACACACACTATTTTGCTAAAAGTCAGTGACCTGACCATCACACCTATAAGAGCTTGTTGGATATCCCATTCTAAAGACACACCAAGCCGACTAGCGGCGATAAAGGCAGACTGTTGCGTCGCCTCACATCGTCTTTGTCTTGGCCGACAAGTTGCATTTGAACACACCGCAAAGACGACAGTCGACGGCCAGTTAACACGTACGTTCTGCTGCTGCCTGACAGGAAATAACTCTCCACACCAGCAGGCGGCGGTAGTCTGTATTCAGCATCCAAAAACGGAAACCAGAAGACCGAGGACGGCGGATATAGAAGCCGTTGTTACATGAAACAAAGCGGCGTTTGCCGACCATTTTCACACCACTCTCACTCATCTCTTAGCTTCATTCCACATCGCCATGTCGCTGTGAAGATATCCGTGTATTGGAATGATAAGATGAGATGAAGATTCAACAAGCTGAATCGGACGAAAAACCTCCGACACGGGCAGACTAGAGCCGACGGTGCGGGACACACCGCAGAAAGTAGGCCGACAGACGCTCACATATAGAACAATCCCGTTGGCCTTTTGTCAAAGCGAACCAGGACGATGCTAACTTCCTGGTTGGCCTACAAAAATACGTCATCTCTGGAGCACTCTAGTGGCGTTCTAATTCTTCCCAAAGGTGTTCAATGGGTTAAGGTCAGCACTGGGTTTCACCAGCTATGCATAAACTCAAACGTAGCCTAGTTTGAACGTAATTTCTAACTTAAGTCAGAGTTTACGAGCTACTAACATTTTAATGGTTGCATCAGCTGAAATAGTTCCAACGTAGGCCAAAGTTACAACTTAAATCTTACACTTAGCTCGTAGTAGGTTTAACATCCTCTGTAAAATAGCAGTTGGCATGGCGCATTGTTTTGGATGAGGAGGAGCGAATTATAACGTCTGTTTTACCGCGTCAGCAACAAGCTCCATGATAGATTACACCCCATGGACATTCATGAGCACCCTTCTCAAGACACCATGATAAGTGAAGTGTGAATACCTTGATAAGTGGTGCACATCTTCCGGTCACCATTTTTAAAAATGGGAACCGACATCCCATTCTGTCAGCCGACAGGAACCGTTACCGCCCTCCACAAGGTGCGTCAAGACAGTCCCACCATATAATAGTTTTCAGTATTTCAGAGAGTTCCCATACACGTCCGGCGTCTGGCAAAGCGGCGCCTGCTTCGGGTTCCAGAGTTTCTCAAAGTGTTCCCTTCCACTGCCTGACAATATTCCCAGTCAGGATCAGCAGTTAAAAACACATTTGAGCATAAACAGAGATATGTTTGGGAGTGCTTGATTGACGGTGATGGCTGCCATGCTCAGCCATGGCGGTCGCCACCTGTCAGCTCAGCTCCGTTCTGCCTCCTGCACTGCTTTTCATTTGTGGCTTTAGCAGCTGACAAAGATTGTACTATCTTTGGAGTTGGACCTTAAACCCAAATCCAAGCTTTAGAATGTCCCATTATAAACCTTCTGGAGATGTCACATCCATGTTTTCTGCATAGGCTGTTTTTCAGTACATACATAGACACATACTCCAGGAATTAAAGCTATTCAGAACCACATCTGGATGACGTGGGGAGACATATGAGGAGGAGCTCTGTAGGTTGATGGAGTCTGAACTAAAAGCTTGATATGTTCTCGATAAGGACAGTAATAGACTAGCTGACAGATTATTTAAATGGGATAAAGACCAGAGTGAACCACAGATGATGGCTATTATAATGTGTATTGTGAGTGTGGACCTTCAGGAACAGTTCGAACGGTATCTCATAGGGAGAGTTGAAGTTTCATAAAGTTAAATGAGATCTGGAACAACATTACATATGATTATTTTACTGAAAATGTCATTCTTTATCATCTGTTTAAAGAAATATCTTTGTGGCCATTTTGAAATGAACACAGTGGGAACTGTCCCCCGGTCTGATCTGGACAAGATTGAAAATGAGACTTTTAAGCAGCAGGTGTGAAAAAAAGAGTGATTTCCAGTAAAGTGTCTGTGATATTATGTA
Source organism: Sebastolobus alascanus (assembly GCA_916701645.2). Taxonomy (NCBI): domain Eukaryota; kingdom Metazoa; phylum Chordata; class Actinopteri; order Perciformes; family Sebastidae; genus Sebastolobus; species Sebastolobus alascanus. The sequence goes on from CAKAOJ020000521.1 coordinate 99,276, forward strand.
TTTAAAGATGCTGGTAACACTTTATAATAACCCTCATTTATAAATGGTACATTGATAAACTTAGTTAATAGTTATTTTACTGTTAACAAACAATGAAATGATAATTAATAATGTTTACTAATTATTAGTAACGCTATAATTTATGTTATTTTAACAGTTTATTGTTGCACAGATAACATTTTATATATATATACATATATTTGTTAATGATTGGGATATTTGTAAACATTATATAAATTGTTTGTAAAACATAACATAGATAGATATTTGAAACACTTTATTAATGGTTAATAACTTGTTTGTAAACCGTTATAAACATTATTCGGATGGCTATTATAAAGTTGCAACTGATGATTATAATACTTTGTTAAATGTTTATTAAATATTTTGTAAAGCATCTATAAACATTATTTAGATAGACAGTTAGTTAGTTATCCGCTGTAACCGCCATATGAGAATATTAACAAAGAACGTGTATCGCCAAGAAGTGAAAGTCGAATGTTTCTTCTGTTGCAACGTCAGCGCCCAGCAGAAAGAGCTACGCCTCCGCCATTTTGGACTGAAAGCGACTATCGGGCGCCAGTAAAACGCCTGCCTACAAAGAGCCGTACAAAATTAAAACTAATTTATTTCTATTTTATTGTCTTATTTAACTTCTCTATCGAAATGGCCTGTGTTGAGTAATAAAACTATTATAAATACAACGCGTTTTCAGTCAGCTGCTATATTAATGCTCTGGATAGAACACCTTTAAAGTCAGTTGAAATTGTGAAGTGTAATCGGTGCAGCAGGTAAATTGTGTAATGTAAATATTGGACACACATACAGAAGTGTGTGAACAGAACCTACCTGTAGGTCTGTTTTCATCAGTGAGGCTCCTGCTTCGACCAGATAATGACAGATGGTCCTGTGACACAGAGATGCAGCTCGATGAAGAACCGTCTCCCCGCTGGTGGTCCAGAGTACAGAGAGAGAGAGAGAGCGAGCATGAGATAACAGCAACTCTCATCGTCTTCTGAGAGTCAAGCACCATTGATGTTCAGGCGCCCCACGGCTTTTGTTTGGTTTGGTATTCTCTTTAACGTTCGGTACACTTGTTAGGATGCCCGGCACATACAGACCGACCACGGACCCAGTGGACCTACATCAAAGCTGCTGCTGCTGCTTCACTCACAGGACAAACTTTTACTACATTTTCTCAGCCACACTGTGTCACCTAAGGTGTGTCCATAAAAAGGAATTATGGTCACAGGATCAATGGCTTAAAACAAAAACAAAACAACTTGAAGATCAACATTTTAAATCCCGTCATCATTTTTTAACTCAACTTAAAGATTTAAATTGTTGAATGTTTAAGGTGATGAAGGTGTCCATGACTGTACTTACTGTAGGTTTTCTGTGACATCAAGCAGGTCACTTGGAGCTAGAAAACAGACAGATGAAAGGAGATTACTGTAGAGAGACATCAGACCAGACCACCATCAATGGCACACTACAAAGGCTATCAGAAATATTACTCTATGTTCACACATTTTTATCTGTTCAAAATGTACCTTAAAGGGAGATTTATCAAGTATTTAATACTCTTATCAACATGGGAGTGGACAAATATGCTGCTTTATGCAAATGTATGTGTATATTTATTATTGGAAATTAATTAACAACACAAAACAATGACAGATATTGTCCAGAAACCCTCACAGGTACTGCATTTAGCATAAAAAATATGCTCAAATCATAACATGGCAAACTCAACAGCTGTCAGTGTGTCAGTGTGCTGACTTGACTATGACTTGCCCCCAAACTGCATGTGATTATCATAAAGTGGGCATGTCTGTAAAGGGGAGACTCGTGGGTACCCATAGAACCCATTTACATTCACATATCTGTAGGTCAGAGGTCAAGGGACCTCTTTGAAAATGGCCAAGACAGTTTTTCCTCGCCAAAAGTTAAGTTTGGAGCGTTATTCAGCCTCCTTAGTATGACATGGTTTGTACCGATGGATACATCAGGTTTTCTAGTTTCATATGATACCAGGATCTTCACTCTAGCTTTAAAACAAATATCTAACAAACATATGGTTATATGCTACAGTTACCGTTGTCAAGGATGTAGCGGACCATCTCTTTGCTTCCTGCATCGACAGCATGGTGCAGCAAACTGCAGCCCGATGAGTCCAGCACGGTGATGTCCGCCCCCTTCAGGTGCAGCTCCTGCAGCTTTTGGTGAAATAGGGGATTAAATGAGCTTTGTAGCAACATTTTGATTGAATATTACAAATATTAACAGAAGAACGCCTTCATTTAAAGCTGTAAAAGTTGATTTTTTTGACCACTCTGGGCCATTGGTACAAGCTGGGAACACACCATCTGACATATGACCCTATAGTTGTTATGGAAAATGTGTTAAATGATTGCTTATTTGCACATCATGCAGTCACAGAGCAACATTAGCATTCATATAGAGCTGTGTTTGTGTTCACCTGATGAATGTAAGTCCAACATTCTCTCTCTTTTAGCTCTGTTTTTGGTCTCCATCAACTCCTGAGTAAAATATCTGTCTCTTTAGCTGCTAAATGCTCCACCAGCTAGTCTCTAACTGTACAGTGGGTTTATGAGAGGTTGATGAGGGTGGAGTTACTAAAAGAGTGAGCTGAAAGAGGCTCAAAAGTTCTGCAGAGGTGAGAAAACTGCAAAGTTGGTGATAATTCTCTGTGGGTTTGTCACAAGCGACACCTTTTACATTACACATTTGATCCATTGTCAATAGAAAAATATTTATTGCTGCGATTTTGAAGACAACACCCTCAAAATCCTTAAATTCCTCCCATGATGCACCTGGAAGCATCCTGTTCCCTTTTTATAGTAAATACATTTCATTTATTTAGACAGCCGTCTGTGGTCTGGACTTTCTGCAGATTCCACCTTGATTTGAGGGAAGATAAAAAGCAAAAATGTACATGCACCCACATGTACCCACATGTGAAGACTGCTTACACTTTAACTTACACTATGTTGAGCAACAAATATTTACTCATCACTGAAATAAATGAGGTTTTTCTGTTGGCCCAGGTTGGTCTGCTTCAGCCTCCATCTGTGATGGATCAATATTGAAACATTGATGATGGATTGGCTCATGAAACTCACCTTCTTCTCGTCCTTGTTCTTCACACACTCGATCAACATCTCTAGCATATCTGAGAGAGAGAGAAACTATTAGAGAAGAGAAGTCAAGCAGTTTCAGAGTCAATAAAACTCCTGTAAGCGTGTAAATGAAGATGTGGTTTGAAACTGTTTGAATGATTCCAAGACAAATGGACCAGTTCCTATTTCTTCACCGAGGTAAACGGGGTGCCAGTGTGCTTGGTGTGTTCACAGCACCTTCCAGTGATCAAGGAATATAATGTTCTGCACCACTATCACACTCATCATGGCGTAAAATACAAAAATCTGCAAGGACAGCTGAGAATAGAGGAGATAAATGAACTTGAGAAGTCTGTTTTCAGTCGTAGTCGAGAGATCAGCGAGACATTTGGTAAATGAATCATTAATTGTGAATATTTTCAGTGGACTTTCTTTTCTTACTTTCACTCTTTACACTAAGAGAAAGGGGACATTTGGAGGTGTTGTTATTTATAGCTTGTTATATAATGGTTTTACTGGTCCGGCCCACTCCAGATTAAATTGGGCTCTATCTGGCCCATGAACTAAAATGAGATTAATTAATGTGATGCCTTCAGATGGCTGCAAGGATTCTTTATAATAATATAATATTTGATATTGTCACAGTTTTCTGACATTTTATAGACAAGACAATTATTTGATTAGTTAAGAAAATAATCAGTAGATTAATTGATAATGAAACTAATCATTAGTTGCAGCCCTAACATTTTTCTTTTATCTATTTAGTGTAAATATTGAGTTCTGTAAAAACTATCTTGAACATGTCCATCCTCATCCAGACACCACGGTGTGTTAACGTCATTAGTTAGTGGCTGAAACACATGCTGTGTGTGTGTATGGCTGAAGCAGGCTCACATATGAGTGTAAATGAATGTTTATTAGGTTGACCTCAATACTCGCTCTCACTCCCTCTCTCTCTAAATAGCTGAGTCCTAATCCAGTTATGTTAGGCTTAGTGTGAGTGTGTGTGTGTGGGAGAGAGAGGGGGATAGGAGAGAGAGAGAGAGAGACAGAGAGAGAGAGAGAGAGAGAGAGAGAGAGAGAGAGAGAGAGAGAGAGAGAGAGAGAGAGAGAGAGAGAGAGAGAGCAGACTTCAAAAATCTCTGAGAGCTTTTGTGGCTGCAAGACAAATCAAAAACAACACACACACCATAAAACCCAACACACACTCTGAATGTAGGAATTAAATGAATGTAGCCGAGGGAAGGAATTAAGTAAACCAGAGCAAATGAGAGGCAGTCTTAAGAGAGGAGAGGAAGAGGGAGAGGAAGAGGAGAGGAGAGGAAGAGGAGAGGAGAGCGAGAGGAAAGGAAGACTGGAGAGGACGAGAGGAGAGGAAGACGAGAGGAAGAGAGGAGAGGAAGAGGAGAGGGAGAGAGGAGAGGAGAGGAAGAGAGGAGAGGAGAGAGGAGAGGAAGAGGAGAGGGAGAGAGGAGAGGAAGACTGGAGAGGAGAGGAAGACGAGAGGAAGAGAGGAGAGGAAGAGGAGAGGGAGAGAGGAGAGGAGAGGAAGAGAGGAGAGGAGAGGAGAGAGGAGACTGGAGAGGAGAGGAGAGGAGAAGAGAGGAGAGGAGAGGAGAGGAGAGGAGAGGAGAGGAGAGGAGAGGAGAGGAGAGGAGAGGAAGAGAGGGGAGGAAGAGAGGAGAGGAGAGGAGAGGAGAGGAGAGGAGAGGAGAGGAGAGGAGAGGAGAGGAAGAGGAGAGCAAGAGGAGAGGAAGACCTGAGAGGGGAGGAAGAGGAAGACAGGAGAAGAGGAGAGGAGAGATTTCTGATGCAAAGACCTGCCTCCCTTATTCTGTCTCTCACAGACTCATAAATTAGGCACACACACACACACACACACACACACACACACACACACACACACACACACACACACACACACACACACACACACACACACACACACACACAGCTCCCATAAGGGTCAGACAGGTTGACTGCATCAAACTGAGAGTTCAACGGAGCAAGTGACGTGTGAGCGTGAGCGAGAGGATGAAAGAGAGGAGAAATTAGAAGTAGAAGATGAATGTGTGTCGGACAGAAAGAAAGACGGACGGATTTTAAACATTTCCACCACTTCATCTGCTTCTTCTTCTTAAAACAAATTATGCTAATTGAGGAAAACATCGTGCTAGCCGTCCATATCCTGGTCAACAAGCGTTCAGGTTCAGTCTGAGAATGTGTCTAAAAACGCAGCCTCCCCATTCATTTCAATGAGAACGCTGCATTGATGCAGCCAAATCTATCTTAATACAACACTCACATGCATAAAGGCTAAAAGATTTTTCAAATCTTAACAGATGTGTCCCCACTTAAAAAAACGGAAATCTCGCAAAATATCTCGCGATCAAACGTGACTTTAGTGTAAACAAACATGGCGGACGATGGGCAGGGAGAATTAGCGGTTAGTTTTTGCGCTACTTCATACTGAAAATTCACGAAGAGAAAAGAAAAATAATGGATGAAGTCATGAAGACACGTTAAATAAACACTTGTGTTGTTGCCACAAATCAACAAGTTGGTCCTCCTTTTCTGAGCTCCATCTTACTCCTACTAGTCTGTATATAAAACTATATAAAAATATAAATATTTTTTGCTACTTAATAACAAAATCTAACAAATTATTCTGCTTCAATCCATATTTGTTGCCGTTTAGCCTTTAAAAAACAAGATTTCCGCAGCAAGATATCCGATCGTAAATATTGAACATGTTTAATATTTATGATTTGGGAAATCGTGGGGCCAGGCCGGACTTTCCAAGCTGATCGGGGGATGTAAAAAACACTCTTAACAAACCTCACACTACAAGAATATCTAGAAAGATAATCTTTAGAACCATCAAAAAAATTGGGGCTTTGCTGACGATTGTTGGGAGGGGGGGATCGGGCCCAAAATCAGCTTTGTTCTAGTGTGTACCCGGCATAAGAGATGCGAGAGATGGAGGACAAAATCCTCTGATATTTCCTCAATATGTCCACAGTCTGTGTCCTTGTGCATGCAGCGGAGGGATACGTCCTGTAGTCGTGTCTGCTTGTTGCCAGGACAAAACACCAGCAATAAACCTACAATTGACTGCCAGGACAAAGATTCCCTCTCAAATAGGCCACTCAGAAGTCACATATTAGCTTCAGCTGAACTTTAGAGGTCATTTTTACAACAAGCACAGAACATTTTTTCCTCCATCATCCTGTACAGTACAGTCTCTCTGAGAAGGGCTCTCTTCACAGTGTAGAGAGGACAAATGATTATAGCAATGAAATCTCTTTCAATGTACCTCTTGCACCTGCGTATTGTGTTAGGAAAAAACTGTCAATCTATTAAAATATCTAATCGCAAATTAATCGCACATTTTTCATCTGTTCAAAATGTACCTTAAAGGGAGATTTATCAAGTATTTAATACTCTTATCAACATGGGAGTGGACAAATATGCTGCTCTATGCAAATGTATGTATATATTTATTATTGAAAATCAATTAACAACACAAAACAATGAGCCCTGTACCCTCACAGGTACTGCATTTAGCATAAAAAATATGCTCAAATCATAACATGGCAAACTCAACAGCTGTCAGTGTGTCAGTGTGCTGACATGACTATGACTTACCCGAAAACTGCATGTGATTATCATAAAGTGGGCATGTCTGTAAAGGGGAGACTCGTGGGTACCCATAGAACCCATTTACATTCACATATCTGGAGGTCAGAGGTCAAGGGACCCCTTTGCAAATGGCCATGCTAGTTTTTTCCTCACCAAAATGTAAGTTTGGAGCGTTATTTAACCTCCTTAGTATGACATGGTTGGTACCGATGGATTCATTCGGTTTTCTAGTTTCATATGATACCAGTATCTTCACTCTAGCTTTAAAACTGAGAACGCTACAACCTAGAAATCGCGAGTGGCGTTGACAGAACACCTCTTCAATGTGCCACTGGAAACCTCCATGGAATATATGGTTCACAGTAAACATAAATATATAATAACTCCTTTAAAGATGTCATTTATGTATGTGTATAAACATCAAGTTGTTAGGAATACTTCCCTCTGAAGAAGCTGGCTCTCAGCATGTCTCCCTCAGAAATAACAGCTCACTCTATTAGTTGCTGTTGTTGCAAAGTGGGACTGATTTCCATAAACACTTTTAATCACTGACAGCAAGAACTGGGTTGTGTTCAGCTCAATATGCGAAGCACCAAAACTGGAATCAAACACGAAACTGCTGGCAAACTCAGCGCCGAGGAAGAAACAAACCTGAACCAGATCATGAAGCGAAAACATGCAAGTTCCCAAAGAGAATAAAAACCACAGTGAAGCTGACAAAACAGACAGCTCGGGCTCCCACACACCCGGCTCCCAGCATGCAAAGTGAGCGCGAGGAGACAGAGGTTGAGGAAATATGTGTCAGAGAAGAAAACAGTGTGTCTGGAGACACAGGAGCTGTCTTGTTTCTCTTCCTTACCCACACACGGTTCTTTGTCCTATACGTAGTTCGTCAGACCTGGCTGCTACGGCTTGACGCTCGATTTTAAGATTCATTTAAATTTCGTGTTTCTCACAGAACTGAGCTGACAGGTGTGTGTATGTGTGTGTGTGTGTGTGTGTGTGTGTGTGTGTGTGTGTGTGTGTGTGTGTGTGTGTGTGTTACCTTTTACTTGCTCCCCCTCCGTTTCGCTCGTCTTTTGGCTCTTTTCATGTCTGGACAAAGAGATCAACACAAACAGAAGAGCTGTTTAACCACTTACTGTTTCTGTTCACTCTACACTTACAGTCATTTAAAATGTTCAAAATATATTTTATAATGTATTATTACACGGTGTTGTTGAATACTGGATTCTGATTGGTAAATCACGGCGTTCTGCGGTCTGTTATTTCTTTATAGCAGACCGTTGCTATGTATAACAGACCGTTGCTATGTATAACAGACCGTTGCTATGTATAACAGAACGTTGCTATGTATAGCAGACCGTTGCTATGTATAACAGACCGTTGCTATGTATAGGAGACCGTTGCTATGTATAACAGACCGTTGCTATGAATAGCAGACCGTTGCTATGTATAACAGACCGTTGCTATGTATAACAGGCCGTTGCTATGTATAGCAGACCGTTGCAATGCATAGCAGACCGTTGCTATGCATAGCAGACCGTTGCTATCCATAACAGACCGTTGCTATGCATAACAGACCGTTGCTATGCATAACAGACCGTTGCTATGCATAACAGACCGTTGCTATGCATAGCAGGCCGTTGCTATGCATAGCAGAACGTTGCTTTGTATAGCAGACCGTTGCTATGTATAACAGACCGTTGCTGTGTATAACAGACTGTTGCTGTGGGCGAAGTTCTGATGTTGGACTCTGGAGGACCGTTTTTGTGTCAAATGATTGATTTCTTAAGTAAGTAGACATTTAATAAGCAGGATAATGTACAGCTAGCGGGTCATTTTTGTGAAATAAACCCCTTCAGGGCAATGCAAGCGTCGGGGTATCGTTCTGTCGGGGTTTATTTTACAACAACTCGCTGTACATTATCCCTTACATAACAGTGTTAGAGACAATTTTGTTATTGTGGTTAAATAAATGTAATTTATGGTGTTGTTAGATGGCTACTATACCGGCCTGTTAATACAAGTGCATCAAGCAGGAGAGCAAATACGTTTTTGACAGCAGTGAAAAATGTTGTTTTTGGAAGGCTAAACGCCGACAATTATGAATTGAAGCAGAATATTTCGTTAGATTTTGCTACCAAGTAGCAAAAAATATATTTTTCAATAGTTTTATATACAGACTTCTGTATAAATTATCCAGTAAGTGTGTTATTATGATTTTAGTTCTACATGAGCAATAATTCTGCAATAAAAAAGTATTAAGTACTATTTAGCAAGTATATAATATATACTGTACATCTGTGTTGAAGTTTGAATATGCAGAAATGTACAAATATGTTAGAACAGCTGGTCATTCTAAACAAATGAGAGATTCACATTGATGAGCAGCTTTGAAAAGAATGAACCTGATGAACTCCCGTACTTTTTATACTTCTCGGTGGAAAACTTTGGTCAGGAACTTTCTCTCTCTGTCACACACGCACGCACGCACGCACGCACGCACGCACGCACGCACGCACGCACGCACGCACGCACGCACGCACGCACACACACACACACACACACAAACAAGCCGACTGGCCTGTCCAAGGTACAGAAAAAAACCTGCATGTACTCCTTTTGTCAGTGCAACAGTGTTTTAATGAGCAGAGTACTGTTATGCTTTGATGAGTACCAGTATGTTTTAATGAGCAGAGAGATGTGACACAGAGACTCAAACTGACAATATCACAAGACCTGTGTGTAGGGGTCGCTAATGAATGAAAACTCTAAGTAGAACTCTCACTCACACGAAGAGGCTCATCAAACCACCAATAGAAGAACACATCACACCTCTGTAGCAGCTTTCTCACACCCTGGCCTGGAACGTCATCTGTTGGCATTTGTATGTGGTAGTTTAAGTAGGGTTAGTGATAAAGGACGACTGACAAAAGCTGCCAAAAGTACTGGTCCATACCGAGAAAGCTGCTTCTATCTTTAGTTTATCTTTTTAGAAGTGCATACAGTAGAAATTTATTTAATATATGAGTGAAAAACAACCTCTTACATAGACTTCACAGTCAGTTGGATACATCTGTGCAATCTAACGCAATCCACAACAACATCCCAGGAATTAATCATATCTATGTCGAGGTTTAGACGTGTTTAACTTTGGACTGCATTATATTGACAGCTGTTTGTACCTTATTTCAGCCCTTTCTCCTAAAAATTATGTTAGAATACAACAAAACTGCGTTGTGATTTTGAGAACGAAACGTATTTTGTCACGATTGTTTTTCATGTATCACAAATACTTTTGTAATTAGGGCTGTCAAAGTTAACGTGATAATAACACGTTTACGCAAATTCCTTTTAACGCCACTACTTGCTTTAACGCATTAATGCAACTTGCGATTTTTAGGTTGTAGCGGCTCAGTTTTAAAGCTCCATTGGTACCAACCACGTCATACTAGCTTGTAGGGAAGGAGGTTAAATAATGCTCCAAATTTTGGTGAGGAAAAACTGGCATGGCCATTTTCAAAGGGGTCCCTTGACCTCTGACCTCCAGATATGTGAATGAAAATGGGTTCTATGGGTACCCACGAGTCTCCCCTTTACAGACATGCTCACTTTATGATAATCACATGCAGTTTGGGGCAAGTCATAGTCAAGTCAGCACACTGACACACTGTGTATTAAATCTCCCTTTAAGGTACATTTTGACCAGATACAAAAATGTGCGATTACTTTGCGATTAATCGTGTTTAACTGTGGACAATCGTGCGATTAATTGCGATTAAATATTTTAATTGATTGACAGCCCTAGTTTGTAATGACATTGAGGAGGTCGGGATGGTGGATGGGTCAAACAAACACAGGACTTTCACCCAGGAGACCGCTTTTGGTGTCCCATGTGAAACTAAAAGACAACGTTCACCCATTTTAATTTACATCCAGAGCTTAATAACGTAAGAAACATTTTAAGCCAAACTATGATGTTTTTTACTAAATCTAATCAAGTAGCTTTGTTGCATTTTTCGTTTTGTTTTCACCACATGTTTAAAACTGTTTCAAACTGTTTCAAACTGTTTCAAACTGCGACCGTAATCCGGAACAAAATACATTTCCCTCGAAACGTTATTGAGATGCAGTTTAGTTTTATGGGAACCTAGTTTGTTGGAGACAGGGTTACCCATTCACATAAAAGAGAGAATATATATAATTCTAATTGTAAAATATATTTTTTTTGTATTTTAATTTTTAACTCCTGTGATGTATGGACGATTTGTTGATTTAAATAACGGTACAAATATGTGTTTGTAAATGTACTGACCTCAGTTTTGGTTTAAAATCAGCAGCAGTGGTGTTGGAACGATGGATGCAACCTGCCCTGCAAAACACAAACCAGTAACAGCATAACGACAGGAAATATAAAATACAACATAATGACACATTTAGATGAGTATAATTTCAAATAAAGGGCTCACTACTGTTTTTAGTATACTTCAAAATGTAGTATTGAGCCTGTAACACTAAGCCTCGCCTTTGAATGTGATTAATGCACGTTTTGTTCTGTCACCCATCAAATCACCCGCTGTGTTCGTGTTGTACTCATGTAGGGTCTGATTTGCTAATAAGAACAATAAAGAGCAGCTTGAATATATTAAGATTACACATAAAGACGCTCTACAGGATGTGTGTGTGTTTCTAAGAGGATACTAACCTGCTGAGTTTGCTGGCCACAGGTGTTGTGTTGTGTGTTAAAGCATCACCAGCAGAGCTGTCACTGTTTATCCGCTGCCTCTGGGAAGAACTACAGCAGAACAAAGGAAACACAGTCACTAAACCAACTCTGTCTCAGCTAGAGACGGCTTACAACCAACACTGAATGTTTCCAGACTATTCGTCGGCTTCCAAACAGCCCCGGGAATGTATGTTCTGTCGAGGATGGGAACCATGTGGTCTGTTAATACCTCTTACTCTTCTTCTTTCACATTTCTTTCTCTTAATTCATATTTTTCCCTGAATGAGAATCTTTAACATCCCTGTCAGGTTCTTCAGAGAAATGTAATATGTATCAGGAGGCAGTACCAACTCTGAACTAATGCAACAGATTTTCACATAATGCAATGACCATATGTTAGCTAGTGATGACTGGCTGCCTTTGAATGTCAACACCATGAGCCACAACCATTCACTTATCTGGTAAGTTTGGATCCTTGATAGATAAACAGTTTAAGAGTTGAACACTGAGATAATGAGCATGAGTGAGACACTGGTAGAGAAAAGGAGAAGGAGGAGGAAGCAGTTTGATGGGTGTTAAAGTAAGACAAGCAGAAGGTTTGTGAAAGTCACTCAGACTTATCAAAAAGTGAAGAAACTGGCAGCAGAGACATAATCTCTAAAAACAGATTCTGCATCCACATGTAGAATCTGGAGACAACGGGACAAGATTTTGGCATCGGAAGCGTTCTGGTTTCCGTTTGTAGTCCGAGTAATATTGACCGATCACGTTCGAGCAGGCTTTGGTTGAATGCAAGTAAACAGTCCGTGTAGAGAGCAAAAGAGGCCGAACGCATTGGCCGAAATGCAACCTGGGAACCCAGCGGCAATCATCTGACGGTGATTTGACTTTTTATTAGTTAAAATTAGCTTGTAAACTGGCTACTTGTGTCGTAGACGTCGTCTCTCAACTCAAACTCCAGTCTCGCATCTCAAGTTGCTAATCGCTCTGTAAACAATGAGCAGCACACGCAAAGGGAAGTCTTGTCCCGGATATCCACTGGCCACACTGAAACCCCAGAAATATAGCCCCATACCCCGAGAGGCTTATCCAACGCCAGACCGGGTTCCGAGATTGGCCGAGACATCACTAAAAAGAAATACGCTTAAAGATTTTACTGAATACATCCTGCACGTCTTTCCACCATCCAACAACCTGACAAGCAACCACTTTTGGGAAGCTGAATAATTACAGCCCTTTCTCAGCAGCAGAGGTGGAAGTAGTATAATGTTGGCAATAGCTGCAAGCCTCTTAGGGAGGACGTCAGGGTGGATGCTTGAGTGTACAAAGTTTTTTTTCCAGGAGCACAGCATAGCCTGCTTTAGACACACCATGCAGAGACAAGCTGTGACCATATGCATTTTCACTATAGCCTCAAAGCAGACGGCACTGTGCTGATCCACACTGTTGTGATCCCTCCTGGTGCAGAGCCAACGAGGACCAACCCGTCATGGTATCCTCCCTCAACCAAAAATGTCTGTGGCTCAACACACGTGTGGTTGTACTGGTGACTAGAGAGAAAGTACAATTTATTTATCTATTTATTAATTTAAAAAGTCTCTTGTGGCTGAAACTCTGTTGGTTGGAGTTTAGTGTCACTCCTATGTTTCTGTTTGTTCATTCATCTAATCAGTGTCAGTGCTTTCTGTTCTGTCCTGCTCGGGAGTAAGCTGACAGATGCAGTTCGATGCTCCCCTAGTGTCTTGGATTGTGGACTATCTGACTGGTTGTTCACAGTATGTTTAGGTGAGCAACACAGGGGCTCTAACAGGGGACGTTCCCATCACCCTTTCTGATCACCGTCTACACCTCAGACTTTAGCTACAACTCCAAGTCCTGCCACCTACAGTAGTTCTCGGATGACTGCTGAGTACAGGGGCGAAGTGGACTGCTTCACTGAGAGGTGTGGGCTGAACGACCTGCAGCTTAACACTGGTAAGATGAAGGAGTTGGTGGTTGACTTCACTACACCTATTTCCATCCAGGGGGTGGATGTGGAAACAGTTCTACAAGTACAGGCTGGACTGGGCTAAGAACACAGAGACTCCGGTCAGTCAATGTCTGCAGTACCAGCTGAGGGTGATCTACCAGTCTGTGGTAGACAGTGCTATGATCTTTTCTGTGGTGTGCTGGCGAAGCAGGGTGAGGGTAGTCAACGGCAACAGAATCAACAAGCTCAACTGGCTTTGTCCTGCGGAGGAGCTGGATTCTTTGGTGGTGGTGTCAGAGAGGAGGATGCATCATGGACTCTCATTCTCTCCATGATGTGATGATCTGTCAGCAGTAGACTTTAACCACCACAATGCACCACAGGAGATCCTTTCTAACTGTGGCAATTAAACTGTACAACTCATCTACCTCATGTGGAGAGATGGACAGCACAGTTATATTTGGTATATTTCCTCTCTTTCATAGTTTGTACTGCAACTGCTGCATAGCAATTTCCCTCAGGAAATTATCTTATCTTTGAGACCAGAGACCACCGTTTACATCCCGTCTCCTACCAACAGCAAACATTTCTTTTAACCATGAGCACCATCTATCCCTAACCTTAAACAAGTAGAGGATGAAGATCAGAGATGGATTGGTTAGGAAGATACTTTATTTAACGCTCTGAGAACCACAATGGAGACGTTTTTGTCTTTTTTAGGGGGGTACAGGGGGTCTTTAGGGGGAGAAGCAGGTCAACAGTAGATGTCACATAGAAGTGATGTACATCATCTGAAAGCTGGAAACCTGAAGATTGATGCAGCAGAGATGAACCAACGCACCTCTAAGGACTAGTATTAACCCCTTGTGTTGACCACAAGTCTGTTGTTTTGACTGTATCACATGGTCTATCTCAGCTCCACAGCTGTGGTTCCAACCACAGTGCTAAACGTAGCTCTCCTGTGCACACCAACCTCACCCTGACATACAGTATAATCCATGATAAAGGCAACCTCGGTTTGTATGTGTTCAGTCTAGTTTCCAACACACTTTACACGATACACTAAATAATGACAATGCATTGGGAAGTCATTTCTGCCACATCTCCCAGAAATAGTCACTAGGTTTTCTTTCCTGAAATATACCTCACTAATATCTCAGAAATCCCCTGACCTCAGAGCCTGATAGCGTCTGCTCTTAAACAGATTTCCACCTGATGCTGAAGTGTAAACCGACAGCATGTGAAGCTATCAGCTCAAAAATCATTTAAAAAAACAAAATGTTTGGTGTGTAGGTGTCAGAGACAGAGGGATGGAGAGCAGAAGAGAGAGAGGTAATTATCGTGGGAGGAATAACGTTCACCTCTGGCCCTGCGTGGGCAAACACTGGGCTACACTGTCAGTGTGAGAGTGTGTGTGTGTGTGTGTGTGTGTCTAAGTACGGTGGATCGCTGTGACTCTCGAGTGCTCCGACATGCATTTCTCTCTCCATCCACTGTTTTTTTGACTCTATCTTTCTCCTAAACCCATCTCTCCCTCACTCGGCCCCTGCCTCTCGGTCTCATCTCTCCTCCTCGTCCTCCCACTCGGTGCACTCAGCATTGCAAATCAGCCCGCCAACACACATGCACACACACACACACACACACGTGCGTGCAGACTCACACATAGCCAAAGGGAAGTGTTGTTAGGATCAGCAGGTTGTGTTGCTCTGCCTAAACTCACATTGTACCTGTTCCTTTACGTATTCGGTATGCTAATCTTTATATGTTCACATTTTATATCTACAGAGCAGATCAAACGCCAGGGGAAATATTATGATCCTGTAAATCTTTATTTTACCACGTTGTCATATTGTCTGCGTTGTTGTTTCAATAGCTGATAATCAAAGTGTTCGTGGCTACGAGACATCACATAATTAAACTCTAAACCAACCAGCCATGGTCAATTAACTTTAGCGCCGCTGTCAGTGCAGCGTGCCCACTTATGTTTATACTAATAACTACCAGTCATTACTGAAATGGTACAAAAGAGCACTGATCCTGATGAGTAAACACGTTATGTGATCAGGAAAACAGAGATGGTCAGATTAAAATGTACTTAATGGAACAACATGATGATGTTTTTGGTAACTGGAGGACTCATATCTGTCATATTTATGCGTAGGGTATGTATAGATTCCCCCCCCTCCTGACGATCGCCAGCAAAGCCTTAATTTTTTTTGATGGTTCTAAAGATGATCTCTCCAGATGTTCCTGTGGTGTGACGTATGTTAAGAGTGTTTTTACATCATGTACGCACCGATTTCAAATCGTAAATATTAAACATGTTCAATATTTATGATGGGATATCCTGTTGTGTGTGGGGAACCCCGAGGACAGCTGATGACGCAGTCACGTGGGAAAGAACAATGGCCAATAGAGAACCAAGCTGACTGAAGAAGGAGGGACAACTAGCTAATGCATGAGCTAATGCTAAACATTAAGTATAAAGTAGTAGTAAGATGGAGCTCAGAAATGGAGGACCAACTTAATGTGTCTCCATGTCTTCATCCATCCATCCTTCATCAATTTTCAGTACAAAGTAAAAACTAACATCACTAATTCTTCCTGCCTGTTGTCCGTCGTGACACTAAAGTCACGTTTCATCGCGACGGATTTTGCAAGATTTCCATTTTTTTTATTCGGGACTCTTGTTGATGAATGAATCTGTTAGTGTGTGGTGTTCTGTTTCTCTCCACACACTATGGGAACAAAACTGTTAAATTGAACATAACCTGCCATTATGTCTGGGCTCTCTCACATATTGTGGGCCAACCATTACATGCATACAGCAATACTGCTAACAATAGTTTAAATTCACCAAAATCACAAAATGACATTTAATCTCTCTCTCTCTCTCTCTCTCTCTCTTATCCACCAGTGACACAGTTTATAATTATTTTGGCTCTGTACACCACCACAATGGAATTAAATGCAACTGAAGTGCAGACTTTCAGCTTTCATTCAATGGGTTGAACAAAACTAATTGGACAAATTAACATAATCATAAATAAACTGTTCAATTAATATTTTGTCGATAATCCTTTGCAGGCATTGACTGCCTTTCCCACAGTTTCCTGTCCTCCGAGAAACAGCTAAGTGTGTGTTCCCAGTGTGTGTGTGTCTGTCGCAAAAAAACAGAATTAAATGCACCTGCACAAAAACACAGCCCAGAGTTTCTGTCAGTTTGTAGCTTAATACACTTCTGTCAAACAGGCATCTTTAAAGTGGTCACTTATTGGATTAGTTTCATTCAGTCCATCAACTATTTACTAACTCAGTATATCTTGAGTTCTTAAAGTGACAATAGCCGTACATTACAAAGGACAGTTTTTTAAAGGATAAGACTATTCTACTTTTTTCTGAACAACAAATCCCACATACTAACATTTAATATGTGTCTATCAAAGCCTGATATATCTTTCTCTGTGACATGGAGCATTTAAAACACATCACTGTTGCACTGGCTGACATGTTCCTTCATCACCATGAACACACACACTAGTTTATTTTGACTCAACCCCACTAATACGCCGTCCTGATGCCACAAATACTCACTAGAGCACCAAATGTGGATTAATTCTCCACTGAAAACAGTCTTTACTCCTCTGAGGAAGGTTTGCTGTGGGAATAAATGGGCTTGAGAACACATTGTTGGTTTGGGTCCTTTCATGGGATTTGTTGACAATAAGAAAAATATAGAATAACACCAGACTTTTCCTAAAAAACAGTGATTAGAGAGAAACTCTTCACCGTCTCCTCTGTCACTGAATCTGTTCTCTCTCTGTACGATCTGAGCATCAGCAGACAGCTGCTCTAACAGGTTTCTGTAGGTGAGAATTTAATCTGTGTGTGAGTGTGTGTTTAAATATGGTTAAAAGGATTTCATATGGAGGCAGGGCAAGCAGAAAAATGTGTTGTCCACAGACACACACACACTGGCAACACACACACACACACCACCATAGCAAACAGTATAGTAACACTTGGCTGTTTCTCGAAGGAGAGGGGACTGTGGAAAAATGCAGATAGAAAATATTATTCATGTATTTATACACCCACACACACCTTTGCACACACATGCTTCAGAATTATGCAGTTCTACTTCATGCAGGCTTTGCCCTCTAACAGGCTCTATAGGCTTGACATCTCAAACTGTGAAGCAGCGCTACGACATTTGCATACTTGCTCAACCAATCACAATGATCCGAGCCCTTCCCACAGCACCAGCCATATACTGTACATGGATGTCATAATGCAACCTGACATCCACTTCTTGACTGAAACACAATATTGCTTTCTGGAGGTTATTCTTCTGCATATCGGTTTTATGTGTTATGTAAGCACAAAAACTTTAGAGATATATAAAAGCCGATCAAACTGTTGTCAGGCTATTAGATAGGCATTATCAGTCGCAATAGGCCCCATAGATGTGGGTCAATAGGGGCCTACTACACCCACTAGCGGGTTTTATCATCTACTCACATGGTAGATCACCGAAATAAGGTATAAAAGAACAGCGACTTCTAGCGACTGTAGTAATTACGACAGGAGCAGAAGTGGAAGTCAGGCGATGTAGTATAGACAGTGTGAAACTCCATAACGGTTGGACAAAACACAAGACTTTCACCCTGGAGATCGGAGTTTGCATCCCGTGTGAAACCAATGATGTTTAGGTGTCTTTGTGTTCGTAGTTATTTTAACCCAAAACACAATGTTTTTTCCCTAAACATAAATTAACAGTTTTTGTTTCTTAAACCTAAAGAAGTTGTGGTTTTGTTGCCTAAAGCTAAAGAAGTTGTAGTTTTGTTGCCTAAACCCAAAGAAGTTGTAGCTTTGTTGCCTAAACCTAAAGAAGCCTTTTTGTTTGTGTTCAGAACGTGACGTTTCATTCAGTTTTACATGTTAGAACGTGTTGCTTTTATGTTTCACTTTCACTTTTACAACATAGTAGGCGTAGTAGGCCCTTACTGACCCACATCTATGGTGCTTCTAGTGACTGATAACGCCTATTTAATGGCCTGATAACAGTTGAATCGGGTGAAAAATGAGACAAAATTCTTTGGTCTCCATTGTAACTGTATTTAAAGCCACTGCAGCTGTGTCTCCTTGTTAAACAGTAATTACTGCCTCTCTAAGGTAATATAGGGTTTAAAGGGAAACACACAAACACACAGTCAGTCGGTAAAAAGATAAGCTGCTTTCAAAGAACTCGGTTGTGACCTGTATGTTTGTGTTTAATGTGTGGTTTTACCTGGGATCAGAGGATGAAGGTGAAGGGGAGGGAGGAGCGACAGGGTAGACAAAGACTTGGTCGGAGGTCTGATCACAAGGGCTTTCACTAGAGATCACCAAAAAAGAACATATTATGAAATACAGTATGGCATACAGCAGAATTACACAACCTTAAAGGAGGTTTCCTATAACAACTAAATCATTAAGAGAATAATTTATGACAATTCTCTGTTGGTTGCTATTAACTTCTTTGAACTTAACATTATTTAATATAAGGACTACAGACAGAATTGTTGCCCTGGACAGCACTACGCCTCACTGCTCACTCTGAAGAGCGAAGGACTGTCATAAATTGTTACAGAAGATTGGCATACTTGAGACAATTTACACTGGAGAAGTGTTCTGAACTCCACGACACTCTGCCAATGTCTTCTGACGTTGAGTTGGATCATCAGAATTCAACTTGACAACATTTAAGAGGACAGCTCTCTCTAAATGACCCTCAACTTTCCCAAGATTCACTGAAATAAAAAGTACAACCAAAGCACTTTTGACTTATTGTCCATTTTTGCTTTAAAGTTAGTTAGTTTACTTTTAACTTTGCTTTTACTTGTATGTGATTTTCTTTTTTTTACACATACATATTTAATGGGTATTGTTGAAGGGAGCCTGAGATTGAAGACTTTCATTGCTAACGACTACTTTGTTGTAACTGCTGCGCATTTGATAGTAAAGAACTTGGAATTTGAAACTAGTCTCGCACATAAAAACCAGGTGCATGCATATGATACGAGCACACAGAACAGGATATGCCAGCGGAAAAACCATCCTCGGAAGGGAGTATTTCTGCAGCACGGGCCTCCCCACGCGCTCACAACTAACACTTGCTCGCTCATCAAATTGCCAGCTACAGAACGCAGTTGCAAGTAATGAACCTAAATGTGAGCATCGTTAACCCCTCGGGACATTTAACGACACTCAGTTTCATTCAGTTCACTGTTCACCAAAAACATGAGCATGTGTGTGTTCAAGCAACAACTCTGACAACAGTCCAACAGTCAACAGAGAGATCGACAGCAGACTCTGAGGAGTCAACACATGTTTCTGTGAAACCTGTTATCTGAAAGGAACCATTGATAACTTGTCTCTTTTGTGGGGATGTAGAAGGCCTCCACACAAACACATCTAGAGTTAAAGTACTGAACCAGCTCATGGATCAGTCTCCTAATTCCTCCTCCCCTCACCTCTTTTGGGATTCATATCCCCCCCGGATAACTGCACAATAACCTTGCTGATAATGAAGAGGACAAAGCGAGAGAACAGCTCTCTCTGACAAGACTGAGGCCAGCAAGGTCGCCAAAAGTTTGCTTCATCAGCCTCCCTCCACCTCCCCTCTTAGGGATATCTCTAACAAGCTGAGATCAGACAGCTGGATGTGATGTTAATGGATGCCACTAAGCTGCACTGTCGCATCTCAAATTACTGCCATTCAAATCAGACAGACGGGTCCCTGCCCGACTTCTACTTCTCCCAACATGCCTCTTCTTTCTCCTGCTGGGCGTGGACCTACTGCCTCGTACACAGACACCCAGAACAGGCTCTTCTTCTGGACTTCATATCCCTGTTTTGTATCAGTAGTAGTAGAATGAACAAGATGCACTAATTCTGCAGATTTATTAAAATTTGAGTCTGTTTTCACAAAAAACTTGACATTGCCAATCAATGCTTTTAACACCCTAAATGTCTCTTTTATAAAAACAATTGTTTTGATGTTTTCCAGTCAGGTTTTAGACCACACCACAGCACCACCACTGCTGTCGACCACAACATATTACCAGACAGACTGGAGCACTGGGTGGGACTGTCTGGCAGTGCTAAACTGGTCTGAATCCTATTTGAAGAACAGGGACTATTTTCTGTCGATTGGTAATTAATTATACATCTGAGCGTACAGCGATGACATGTTTTGGCCTATTCTGTTCCCACTAGCACAGATTATGGAAAATAACTAAATATCTCATATCAGAATTATGCAGACGACACATATTTATATAAGGATATCACCGGGGGACTGCGGGTCCATACAAGCAAGTTTACAGCTATTATTCCAGCTTCCTTCACAAAAACACATTCACACATAAACCAAAGTGTGACGGCCCACAGTACACTGCAGTCATGTTTCATGTCAGTAGTTACTACTTACTACTAGTGTAGTAATTATAATCATCTTATTTATATAGCACTTGTCAAATTTAAGTGCTTTCCAGATTAAAAGATTTATAGAATAAAAATTAAATAATCTGAATCCCATGTATACCCCCCGATAAGATACATAAATTAGGCACATGAGAGCACATATATCAAGCAGCACTGAGACCATATCTGTATACATAAGATGGAGGTGTAAGAGCAAAATAAGAGAAATAACTAAATAAGATAACATGACGCCGTATGGGTTGGTTTTCCTCCTGTCCTCCCTAATATTTTGAGTCACCAGCCGCCACTAATATTAACATCATAAACCCTGATTTCACCCTCACATTTCACCAAACTACCCAACTACCTGTATTTATTTTAATACAATTAACCGTCACGAAATGTGTTTGCAGGCTCCACTCCACTTTTCTTCACAGGGTTTCTGTTTGCATCTGTTTGGACTACTCATTAAGTCAACTGAAATACACATTTTCAGCTCTCTATTGTAGCCGTTGATTTGCATTTCCCAAGATTTTCTAAAGACTTGTGAACGTAAGTAAACACACTGCCTTTCACACTCTGGGCTTCTTTTTTTCTGTAATGAATGAGGTATATCAAGATAAAGTGAAAAATTAAATAGCTCTGCTGTCGACAGTAAGCAGCAGATAACAGAATTTGTACTTGGTGTGACATCTAGATTGCGGGGGCTTGGAGATCTAATGCTGAGGATGCGTTTGGGCTCACAGCAGAATATGAGAGAGCTAAATGCTGCAGTAGGCTCCATAAAATACTCTCTGTCCTTTTATGTAACAATATAAAAGCAGCAATTATTAAACATGTGTGGACACTGTTGATACAAGAGAGGGACAGAGACAAAGACAGAGATAGAATGACTTTGTTTTTATACAAATGACTGACTGCTTGATTGACAGCTACCACAACAGCGACACGACAGCACAATGCAATACATGAAGAAAGACGAGGTGGTACTGGGACTTCACTTGGGACCTGGTAAGTGGTAAGAATACTGCATTTATAAAGCTCCTTTATCCACACACACACTGTTGGAGGCGAGCCACGTAAGGCACTGGGAGCTCTAATCATCGGGAGAATTCAGTGTCTTTCTTGGACTCTTGTGGACAGGAGGAGCAGAGGATCGAATCACCCACGATTAGTGCACCAACCGCTGTAGTTGCTGAGACACATTCCCCCAAGTCACTAATCTATGTCTTACAAAACACCGACTTCTCTGTGAGAGGCTGCATTGGTGCTGGTGTGTTTCCGATGCGTAAAACAACGTTGCGTAAAACAACGTTGCGTAAAACAACGTTGCGTAAAACAACGTTGCGTAACAAACAAAGTCAACGTTTACATAAATTTTCTACGGGGCACGGACAGCAGTCTTCTTGTTGAAAGTGTAGATTTAAAAATGTAAATAATATTCGTTGAACTATGAAGCCTTTTGCTGCAACAGTCTTTAAACGATGGCTCTGGTGAGTTCAGTTAGGGTTAAGGTTCAACCAGTGGTGACACTGACAGGACCAGTGTGGCGGTGACTGACCTACCTGCTGTTCACCAGGCTGGAGGGGGGGTTAACCAGGTCAGGCATGGCCGAGGGGGAGGTCCCTACCGTCGTCATGACAACCAGTTCGGGGTCCAGGATGAAGATCTCTTCTTGGGAGATTTCTGATACGTAGTTGAGATGTTCCTGATAAAACATGAAGCACGAGACGGTTTCAACCAAACAGTGAGTCCATACAGACATCATCCAGAACACTTCCACGAAGTGATATAGCACTTTAATACTGGTTGGAAAAAGTCCCCCAACTCCTCTGGCATTTTTCCTGTAAAAAAGTAATTTGATCTGTTTATATTTGCAGATATTTCTCCCCAAAAGACGCTAGAACTGATCATCAATCAAACGCAGTGAGAGACAGCGCTCTCATTTTGAGAGTCTTGACACAATAGGGAAATAACATCCAGTCTAGGTGTGATAGACTTACCTGTGCTCTGTCTATCCTGTAGAAACGATCTGCCGTCGTAGCTTAAGAGACAAACAGAAACAGTGTTAACCGATGAAATATTATTGTCTTTAAATTCAGGCAGCTTCAAAGCAGATTGTCACTAAAAGGTTCAGGCCAAAAGGTTAATAGCATTATAGTGAGAATAACTGTATGTGACGACCTGCGGGCAAGGCAGTATCGCTTTGTTGGATTTTTTAATATGTTCATGTAATGTGTCTAACTGTGATTTAAATGACAACGGTCTAATGTTGCATTCACACCAAGAGTGAAGTGAATTTTCTCCTCGCTTTACTCGCACAGTTGGACCACCTGGATCATTTGTGTTCATTTGCGCTCAAAACGCAGCGGAGAGGAGAAGGAGCTTGTCTCCATAGATCACAACAACTTTTCTTTCCTCCATCAACCATGGAAGAAATAACCTCTGTTGCTGCTTTGTACATGTTGGTGAAGTCCCAGATATGTCAGAAAACCGAACGCTGCTGTGTCTGGGTTCATAACATCAACCGGCAGCAAGCTGTGAATTTCACCGAGCTGTATTCACACGTCGCTACTGCGGTATGAACCCAAAATAAACAGATTGTGCTGTGATTTAATTGCAATAAACAGATCAAAAATATGCTGAAATAACTACATGGTAATGCAGAGTTGTAAAAAGTCTGAATTCATGCTTTGTCAGGTCTGTTACCATGACGACAAGCAAACAACTTTTAAAATGCTTGTTTTCTGAATGGAGTTTGGATGGATCAGTGCCAGGCTCTGCAGCTGCTCCATCAACACTCAACATAAAGTCATCGAGGCATAAATACGGCAGCAACGTTGTCTGTTTATACACATATATGTATACACAGAGTTTGGTCCGGTCTCTGTACTAATACGATGTACTATCGTAGCTCTGGATGCCTGCAAACGGCCACAATAAGTTTGTCCTCCATCTCTGATTCAACGATGTCAGGACGTCAGTGACGACAGCAGGAGAATCTCAACGCTGAGAGGCTTTCGCAAAACAGCGTCACGAGAATTTTAACTCCCGCGAATATGTGATTGATGCGAATTTCGCGTTTGCATCGCGTCATTTGTGCTATTCGCATCACCCCGGCCTAAATTCACATCTATTCGCCTCTTGGCATTGACTTTGTATGTCATCGCGCCGCGTGAAAAGTTCGCTTCGTGTTTGGTGTGAATGCACCATTGGGATGAAAATGAGTCCGTCTTGGATATCTAATTAATGATTAATGAGCACTGTACCTGATAAATAATACACAAAGAATACAGGGAAGGAGACAATGAAGGTGTGTTTTGTGACCCACAAACTTTTATGTTTCCACTGCAGAAAAGGAGCTTTCAGACACAAACAATCCAACAAGCACTTTTGTTGAATCATACAGTAATAAGACCTTAACTGACACTAATGATGGTGGATCCATCCCAGACCTGTCATATCTGCTTATTTTAAATCTTTTTTTGTATTTTTCCTAAATTTGATAGTGACAGCTGAGCTACTGTACAGATAGAAGTGAGAAATGGGGCTAAGTATGCACTGTGCAGCTGTATTATGTAGAAAGATCTAAATATTAGATCAGGACTGGTGCTGAGATCATCAGGATCAAAGGACTCAGAGACCTCAGAAGATAAAAACCTGATCAGGAAGTGAATTGTCTTACGGATCACCTGCTAACCACGTTCACATTTCAAACAATCCTCCCTTCTCTCTCTCTCTCTTTCAACTGTTGTATCTTTGTTTGTTCTCGGCTAAATTCCACCAGGACTCTACCCAAGCAGAGGTGTGTGTGTGTGTGTGTGTGGGGGGGTTTGTGTATGTGCGCATGCATGTATAACATTGTGTAAGACGCATGGTTTCTCTCTGTGATATTTTTGGTAAGCTACTGCTGCTGCATGAGATTAATATTCATGACATTCACTATGCAACTATGCTTTATGTTATTTTGATGTTACAGGTTTGTGTCTGCATGCATCTAATCAACTACAACCTTCATTAAATCACCTGCCCTTATCACACCCCTAAACCAGAAATCAGTTTTGCAGATGAAGAAACAGCAAATCAACAAGTAGGAGAATAACTGCTTAACAACGCAGAGAGACTGTGCTATTTTTGGTGTCATTGATGTGGAATGTTCTTGTTATTATCATCAGCACTTTTGTCTACTTAACATATGACTGTATGCAAGTCTGCAAGCATGAGCTTTATAGATGTACTTCTCACATTTGTAGCTCAATGTTCTTGTTTTACAGGAGCGGTGAACTAGGGAGGACGACGGGTTGGATGGGTGGGTCAAAAAACACAGGACTTTCACCAAGGAGACCGATGTTTGTGTCCCGTGTGAAACCACAAGTCAGAGTTGATTTATTTGTCACGTAACTTCCGTACTTAAGTTACGGCACTTCCGGTGTTATTTAAACTCAAACCGTGATCTTTTCCTAAACCTAGCTAAGAAGTTTTATTTTGAAAAGACTGGAGCAGACACTTGCGTCACGGGTTGCTGGACATTTGTAGGAAAATGCACTAAAAATATGTTGTTGAAAGTCGTGCTGAGCGCCACGGAAAAAATGGATAAATTCATGTCTATGTGTACTAATCAAATAGATTACATTTCGTGACTGTTTCACAAACTGCTGTGAGACTGTGTTGGAGATATAGCGTACATGAGAATGGGACGTAAGTGAGGTCACGGTGACCTTGAACTTTCACCAACAAATTCGCTGGCGAGGAGGCATACAGATTGTGAACAATCCTTTAACGTGTTGCCTCCTAGGTTTTCTGTATCAGTTAGTCTGCGATAATCTGATAAAACACAACTTTATTTAGAAAATGCACCATGTAAACACAGTATAAACTGAAATAATAACGATACTAGATACAGATTTTTAACAAATCTACAAGACAGGGCCACAAGATTATGTAATAATGCAGGACCTGTTCATATTGTGCTGCCGTGGTGCAAATCCCCAAACAAATCTGCGAGTAATCAAATTATCAAAAACCAACTGATACCCAGGCCGTTCCCTGTTGGTGATCCAGGCTGCTTTATTACACTATAAACCCATCCTGACTCTCCTGTGAGAAAACAACTCCATCCTGTGAGAAAGTATTACAATTTGTTCCAAATTCTGTGTAAGACAGGAGTCCGGTGAGTGGTGGAGGCGATGCTGCACATGCACAAGAAGCACACACATCTCTCTTTCTCACTCAATGTGTGTGTGTTTGTTCATTACCATGCTTCGTAGTTAATCTACTACTGATAAGAATATGTCAGCACACACAGTCACGAAAGGCAGTATACAGTATGTTTGTTCTGAGCTTCGTTAAAGTTAATTTCACGAGAAAAGAGCGACAGACTAAATCAAGAAGCTAAATCTAGATTTGTCAAAAAGGTAACTGCTGTCTGACTTCATAACAAGTATAAATTTATAACTGAAATGATCTACCTTTATATCTTGACCTTGCCCTTTGCAAGTTGAGTGCAGGTAGATAGGAGTTAAAATTATAAAGTCACACTGAAATAAAGAAAATGTCTTTTGTACTTTTGTGCTGCTCATGTGACAGGAGAACATGAAAAATAGTCTACTATAAAACTATATCATTTTGATATAATGAGATGTCTGGAATTGATGTCACATCACCAACAACTATGTAAAGGTAATAACTTAGAAGGGAAAGAGTCACAAATATCTGGTGCAACTCTACACCATTCTACACTTGTGGTTTCATGATTTTAGTGGTGCAGTGCGGTCTTTAGTCACTTGAGTTGTTTAGTATCGTCAGCCATGTGAGTCACGTGAGTCCCTAACCAGTGAAGTTAACGCCAACCACGACCGTTTCCTACCTAAGTGGTTGTATTACCTAAACCTAACTTCCTGTGAAAACGGAAGTTTCTTCTGAAAGGACGCTATGCATGTAACGAGCGTATATTGACACGCCGTCCAAAAGTAACGCTAGAGGGTCGGGGTGCAAGCGGCGGTATCTAACGAGTTGAGAGAGACGAGACAGGAGGTCGGGTTTCCCTTCCCACCTCCCAGCTATCAACACTGGATTTAACAATGAAAATTATCATTCATTAACTTTACCCGAGTAGTTTTAGTTGCTTTAACCTAAACAGACTCTAACTATGGGAGATCTGAAAGTCATTTTTCAAAGCTGTGTGAGTGGAATCAGTCTATTGTTGATACAGAGACTTCATTCTGTGTTATCAAAGCGTCACAGAGAACAACTGACTTGTTCTGTTTTTAATTAAAATACAAACTTATGCCTTATTGAATTATGCTTACATACAAGCACACTTCATTATTTGCAGTGAGTCAAATTATGCTGTTTTTGTCTGTAATTTATGGAGAAATGTTCATGGTACAAGTGAGGAGTCCAGATGGTAGAAAGAGTGATCAAGGAAAGAGTAAATAAAGAACAATGTGATGTACTTACAGTCCAGGAAACACCACTTTGGAGATAATCTTTGTGAGGAAAGACTCTTGGTTGCTTCCTCCTGGATGACAAACAGACAGAAGCGTTAGATTGCAGAGCAGGAGAGAAAACTGGCTGACAATGGAACAGGTGTGTTTGTTAATAGAGATGCATCCATCTAGAGAACAGACAGAGCAGCTCCGAGAGCAGAGAAGAAGAAGAAGAAGACATGGGGGGTGGATAGAACATGGTTAAGAGACCTCGTGAGAAATTGCCGGTCCACAACAACAAAGTATGCCTGCAGTGTAGTCCCACACAGACTTACATTAAGTCATTACCAAATACCGATAAGTTTTAAGTTTCAAATAAAGAAGTTAGAAGTTATTCTACTTTATGTTTATCCACATACATTATCTTTTTATGTCAAAACATATACAAAAACAAATCGTATTTGATTGAGCACTGAAGCTCGATAAAGCGATAAATCCGATTTGTAATGTGTGAAAACACAGCAGAATTCTGTGTATGCGACCTGGAGGAAGTCGTCCACACCTTCATATCCACCCGCCTCATTACTGAAACTTTTTGTATGTTGGTTACACTCGGATCCTTTTTTTTTTTCTTCATCCAGTCTCCAATTAGCTCAGAATGCTGCAGCGAGATTTTTAACAAGATCAAGAAACAGACGCCGTATTAGTGAGATTCCTGCCTCTCCGCTCTGGCTCCCTGTTAGCTGGAAACTGAGGTATAAAACCTTGTTCTTTGTTTACTGGGCACTAAATGGTCTCAGCCATGCTTCTCTGTGTGAACCCCTGCTCCTGCACACTGTCAGACACCTTAGATCCTCCAACCAAAGACCCCTGTCTGTCCACAGATTAGAGACTAACTGTTGTGGTGATGGAGCTTTCTCAGCAGAGGCCCCAAAACTGTGAAATTCTCTTCCTCCTTAAATCTGTTCTTCTCACTCCATTGATGTTTTCAACTTGAATCACATTTTACTCCGCTAACTGGGCCTGACGTTTCATTATCTCTCCATTCGTCTGAGGCAATATGTTGTCTGCTGCATGCTCTGTTCTTTCTTTGTGTGCTGTGTAAAACTTCTAGCTTCTAGCGCCCTAGCGCTAAAACTAATGACGTCTAATCCAACAGCTTTGCAGTAAACTCTCCCTTCACGAAGCATCAACATCATGTTCAGTCTTTGTTGAAACTGTTTTAGAGAGGCGTTGATTCAAAGTTTGGAATGTTTGGGAAAATGTAGGGAAAGTAGGGTGATTTTAGCCCGTTATTTATAGGCAACCATGGACAAATTTATTTATTTTAACTTGTTACGTAAATCTTAATGTAAACTGCAATGCTTCAATAAGGGATAAATAAAAAGATGATCAAACAGGATAATCAACTTTTAACCTTTTCTAGGACGTGATTGGTTCACGTTTTAGGGTGCGTCAACCATCTGTCATGCCGCCCTCCTGAAGAAACCTCTCCCTAAAGACCACTTTTTTTTTGGAAAGTCATATTTTGAAAACTGTTTATTTTAGATCCAAAGTGATCATTTCCAAAACTGCACCACATCCTGAAATATATGTACATGTTTTAGTACATTTCATTTTCTCTTTAAATAAAAGGCTTTGAAATGATTTTGCAAACTGCAACGAACACTCTGTTGCTCCACCGACTCCTCGTCTTCTGATTGAGGAGAGAATGAAGCAGCTGGACTCTAAAATTACCATGAAGATGAATCAACATTATAACCTTCATGAAGGCTCTGTAGGCTTCGTTTGCAGGGCTGTTGGATTAGACTGCATTAGTTTGAGCTAGGAGGACCTGATTTACTGAAGGTAAGCTCAGTAATAATTGAGGCAACACATCAAATACTGATGCTTGGTCAGTGGCCCTACGCTTCAAACTGACCCTGTGTCAGTTTCAGCTCGTTACAGTGTCTTTTCAAAATAAATCCCCAATGTAGGTTTACATATACAACCAAACTATTGGTTAGGTTTAGGAAAAGATTGTGTATTGGGTTAAAATAAGTAAGTTTGTTAACTAGCATTACTTAAGTACGTAAGATGGGTAACAAAACTAAGGTAAAATAAGTCAACGTTGACTTCACACGGGAGACCAACAGCCGTCTCCTGGGTGAAAGTCCTGTGTCTGTTTGACCCATCCAACCTCTCCTCCCACCCGCTGTACGTGGAATTTCTCGCTCTTTATACTACGTCAGGTGCTCTGACCATCTAATAATGACACAGATGGGTTTACATTGGAGTTAGTTGAAAGCCCGGTGCGTCCCATACAGATGCTAAAGGGTGCTTCAGATGCAGAGGGGCACTGACCAAGTTGGGAGTGAGAACGGGTTGATTGAGGAGAGAACTTTGGTTCCCTATTAAACAAACTTGGGTCGATATGATATGATTCCAAATGTGATCACTTAATACTAGAATTATCTATAACTAGGCTAAAGCTAAATAAAAAGGAACATTACATAACGAGAACTACGACCAAATGTTTTACATTTTTGTCAACAAATAAAACAATATTGTGAAAGAAGAGAATCAAACAAGAAGCAGCAACAAAACAGCTGAGACAAGCTACGAACAACACCTGTAACCATGGTAACTGCAGCCTCAAAATGCTTAGAAGACACAAAAATGTATAATGCATGACAAAAAGGAGACGATTTCACAGACTAAAACTCTCATGTCGTACAGTTGCCATTACGTGTCCCATGAGGCTTTGCTACAGTGACTGGACTGGTCACATTAACAGGTAATCAATGCTATTTCGGCAGCTTCAATACAAAACAACCGATTTCAGTTCAGCTCTGTGACTGAATGTAAGAAGTCACCTTCCAGTCGACGTGACAGGAGGAGAACAAGCCAAAGAAAGTAAAGTTGCTTTCCTTTCAAACTGCGAAGCTTTCACGCAGACTGTGACAGAAAGGCTGGCTGAAGTAAACACTCCTACTCTCCTTCTCTGCGTGTGTCTGTACTTATCTCATCCTGCTGTCGACTTCAGCAGCAGTCTCGAGCCGAGTAAAACGCCCGCAGGCTTTTACAGCGAACCTACAAACACGGAATCAAAAGCTCAACGCGTCTGACTGAATGACTTCTCTCTTCACCTTCGTTCTTCTCCTGTCTCTTCTCCGTTCGCTCCTGTTTGTCTTCTTACACATAAAGTTGCTGAGTTCTTCCTGTGTTTGGGTTAGATTTAGTAAGCCTTGAAGGCGTCCTTTCTGATTCATTCAGCGCCTACAGTTGTGTGTGTTATTTATCAAACAGCAGCATCAGCCTGGAAGTGCTGTTAGCCTGTCGCTCCAGGAGATGCACCGCTTCTCTTCTCAACATCCATCTCAAGACATATTTAACATATATATTTCATATATGTTAAATATGTATAAATCTGTTATTAAGAATCAATGAATTGTGAATGAAACTAAATGCATATAAGGAAAAACTATGCTCTACTGAAGTGCTGCTGTCATTTTAACCATTTTATCGCTCTGTTGCAGCGATTTTTGGGTTGATACCATTTGTTACACAGATTTGTTGCTAAATTTAACCATTTTTTACCACTGGAGAATTGATAAAAATGATCAATAATCCCTCCAAAATACCACATTAAGACCCCAAGACCTTGAGGAACACCATAGAAAAAGCCATGCTGTGATTTGGGATCAAAAACTTTTGACATTTGGAGATTTCTGCAAGAATTGCATTGCACACTACTTTGTATCAAAAGTAATTTGTAAAGTTACTATTTGAATTAAACAATGTACCCACCATAGTTAATAGACAACTAAAATACTCCTTGACAATGTGCTATTGCAGATAAAAATATTTAAAAAATGAGACACCAGAATGTATTAAAAATGGCCACCATTGAAAGAAATTACATCCTGTGTCGCTGGTCAGATGGTGTTGGGAAAAAACATTTTCAGTTGCAGGGGGATGTTCTGTTAGTAACATAGCTGACAGAACTTTTGGAAACATTAATAAACTGAGATATTTGCATAATTTAAATGTGAATCTCAATTTTAAGAAATGTATTGTTCTTAAGTATTTAGAATTTTTTAAATAAATAAATAAATAATGCAAACCTGGTTTTAAATCATTATTCTGAGGTTAAGACCGATTCAGTTGAAAAATGGACATTGCAAAAACTGTCAATTTAGGAACATCGTGACAATTTCAAGCTAAATGAAACATAGTGTGCACTAAATGTGTGCCTTAATTTGTAAAATATGATATTTTTGAAGAAAATAGTAGTAGTAAAAAATATCATTATCATCAATAGATGTGAAATGTACCAGTTAGAGAATGTTTCACATGTAAAGTCTGCTTTAAAATAAACATACAGCATTGTTGTGGTCACACAGTGAATGAAGGTTCTGAATATACACTTGAATAAGTGCAACAACAGTTTGCCATATTCAGTCATTATCAGACAATTCTTTCTCTGCACCAGTGAGCATCAGCATTCACCAGAGAACAGCAGATCAAACGCTGAAACGAGTGTTACATCATCCGGTTGCTATGCAACACAAAGTCTGACAACAACTCTCGAGCTGTCTTCTCAGTGTTAGCGATCTAACCTATATAAAACAAGATAGTGTTGTTAAAAATAACATTTACAGAGTTAGTGTTGCTCTGCTTGCTCCTGAAGAGGAAGATGAAAAGCTCATTGTTAGATGAAGGATGTTGGTACGTGACATCCTCATCAGGAGAACACAACACAGTGTTTCCTCTCATCTACGTACAGTGATACAGAAATACAGCAAGTTCAAGAGCTGCTTTCACATTCACTGCATTTACACTGAAGTACTGGGATTACCTCGGGTTTTAAGATGATGTATGAAGCATCGTGGAAACCAGAAGCACGTTTTTCAGGTTGAGGAATTAAGACAAACAGTTAACAAAGCGCTGATGATTACATGTATAAAATGTCTGTCTCTATGTGTCAGCCCTGTGATAGTCTGGAGACCGGTCCAGGGTGTATCCCGCCTTCACCCAATGTCAGCTGGGATCGGCTCGAGCGACCCCAAATGGGATAACGGTTACAGATGATGGACAGATGATGGATGGATGGATAGACATGCTTGTTTTATCCACTGACTCAGGCTCAGATTGTTATTATAAGTGTCTGACAACATTATAGAAAGGACCCTACAGAGAAATAAAACCTGTTTCTTTATCTTTCGCTTGATCCGGTCTCTCTGATATTGTGTGTCTCGCTCGGGGAAGTCTCATTCTGAAATCTCACGTCGCATCCACGTTGTGGAAATCATCTAAATATTCAGCCATGACATTGAAAATCTTTTAGATAACACTAAGCTACGCTTTCTGTACTCCAACACAACAAACTCTGACAACATCGTCATCTCTCACTCACGTTTCCACCGTTGTCTTCTGGGGGTGAAAGTAGATTGAAATTCTATCCGGTGCTACAACTCCAACATTACAGAAAATTACAACTAAGTTCATCGACAGTTTACAAGCACTCTGTGTGTTTAGGAGGTAAGGATGCACATGCACACCGTCATGCCAGCAGAGTTACAGCTTGTTTGACCTGGTGTCCGTGTTGTTGATAAAACTGAACATCATGAAATGTCATTTTACTCGGGAGATTTTTGCAAGAAACGACTGCCTGCCAAAAACCCACGGCACTCGATATCAGACAGTCAGCTGCAGCACAAGTTGAATTTATAAGAAAAGTAGAATGTCACTCCCACTCAGAGAGCCCAGACAACGGTGCATTCATGTGCTCCCTGGATGGTCTCATTTACAGAGTTGGGAAGTTGTTCTTACGACTTCGGTGTGTTTATGAGCTTTAAGTTGTAATGCAGGAACAACACGGACGCTACAAAGAAGATGTGTTGTGTTTTATTGCTTAAACAACACGTTAGCTGTTTTTGAGTTGTGGTTCCGACTGGAGGGGGCATTCCTTGAATGTTCCCATTCGGGAACTCATTTTTCCGATTATTCCGACACCACATGAATGCAGAACAAATGCCCTCTCGCAATGTTACTGAACGGGAAACATAATGCATGTACAGACAGACCGAGCCAAAAATATAACCTCCTTGATGGAGGTAATTAACTGGATGTTGATCTAACGCTGGCAGACCGTGAGTGACGGGTTGTTGTATGTGTCCGGAAGAAAAACATTTTATTTCTCTGTAGGTTCCTTTCCATAATGTTGGCAGACACTTTTATTAATAAATCTGAGCCTGTCAGTGGCAAAATCAAGCACTTTATTGGACATAAAATGACGGTGCCAGGTTGCTCCAAGCTATTACAGCCCGTTTAGTGGCTTCAGCGTTCTCCCTCAATACTGGACACATTTCAAAAGTTGTTGTCCACATTAATCACTTAAAATATTGTTACAATATACAAAATAATACAGTGATTAGCAGTGTTTCACTGCAACCTCTGAAGGTTTGTGTGTGTTTTACCTCTGACCAGGTGCTCTGTTGCACATGTAACCACACCCAACAGTGATGTCACAGTGTACTG
Organism: Sebastolobus alascanus; assembly: GCA_916701645.2. Taxonomy (NCBI): domain Eukaryota; kingdom Metazoa; phylum Chordata; class Actinopteri; order Perciformes; family Sebastidae; genus Sebastolobus; species Sebastolobus alascanus. Next base: position 133,179 of record CAKAOJ020000521.1, read on the forward strand.
AGAGTACACTGTGACATCATACACCATCAAGTATAAGGAAATTAATATTCAATTGAAGGTGCTGAAAATTTGGTGAATATAATTTTGTTTACATCCTCACTATTATTGTGATTTCTGAAAGATATCTGGTCTTCTATAACAATGATTTGTATGAGTTACTTTAGGTTCCTTTGGTTGGTGGATTGAAGTCTGCTCTTATAATATATAATAATAATATAGAAAGGACTGCAGAGCTCCACGCTTTGTGAACACAATTCAGGTTGCACAGGCTGTAAAAGCCCAGCAACCTCCACTGCACATGTCAGGGAGACAAAGCATGACAGTACGGCATCCCAGCAGCTAAACCCCCCCCCTCCCCCCCCCCGACCTCAGAGAAGAAAGAAAGAAAAGAAACCGACAGGAGAACAACACTAGGTGGAAACCTATGTAGCACAGTGACAACCGCTTATAGAGATCATGGTTACAGTGATAAATGTTAAATGTTGTTGGGACTTTTCAAAGCTTCTCAACAAGCTCATCTTTGATTTATACTGACCAGATATAGGGAAGGCTTTTCAGTAGTGTTTCCCACTTCCTCAAGAGTGTGAGTGGAAAGCGAGTCAGTGTCGCTGAGACGTGAATGTTACACACCTGCAAGAAGGTGCAGTGTTTTGTAGTGACGGAAGTCAAACTTCAGAGCTAGTAACGTAGTATATACAGCAAAGAATGTATATCGCTAAGAAGTGAAAGTCAAGCGTCGTTCCATTGCAACATCAGCGCCCAGCAGCAGAGCTACGCTTCCGCCATTTTGGACTGAAAACGACTACCGGACGCCAGTAAAACATCCGTCTACAAAGTGCCGTTGTTGGTGTAGTGTCATACATACTGTACACTCATACGTGTAGTATTTACAAAGTAATTATTAGGAAATAGAGAAGTAACTATTGGAACAATGGGTACAACAATTACTAGTGTAGATCATGCCTTCTGTGAGTAACATGAAGGAAATAGAGAAAGTGTATGTAATGTACATTACGGAGCTCATACTATGCAGCAGCTTTTGCCACACAGGGACCAATTAAAGCCCTAACATCTACAGTCCATAAAATAAAAAATAAAATAAATGAAATAGCTTGTCATTGTGCAGTTGAAATTCTGGACATTGTTTTACTTGTTATTATAAATCATGAATGAAAAGAGCAAAAGAAAGTCTTGGTACTACAAGAGTTAAAAGTGACTAGTCAAGATTCTATTTCAAACGTAACAAGCTCTTTGAGTTTCTTTTATAACAGTTATAATTAGCTTTTCTGTCTTCTGCCGACTGTGTGACAGAACAAAACTGAGAAAAGTGTTTATTGAGTAATTGAGTTATCATGAATACAACACTAAAAAGACTTTTCAAACAACTGTACTAAGAGTTGTCTTTGTCACTTGACTGTTTTTGTTCTCAGGCCTCTTCTGAGGAGATCGGGGCCTCAAAGAGACGACCTAATTAACCCTGCACTTCAATCAAGGATTATTTATTAATCCTTTAGAAATAAAAGCCTAACTTAAGTCACTGAGCACTCGTTTTACCTAACACACACACACACACACACACACACACACACAACAGAGTAAATCACATCCGCAGTAAAAGGACAAATTCAGCTTTACAACAGGTCACAATACAATAAACTCACCAATAAACCAGAATATGGATACCAAAAGCACATTGAACACATATTAAAGGTCACACACACACACACACACACACATCTAAACACATTCACAATAGTCCATGCATCATGCTGTAACATGCTGAGACACATGTTGGGGAAACTAATCTCTGTGGAATCAAAACTGTATGTGTGTTTTTGGGGGTGTATTTGTTGATATAGGTGTGTGAAGTGTCAGACACTGATAAGAATTAGATCAGTAGAGTGTTATCAGGGGTTGTCACCCAGGTTAGGTGTGATTGAGAAGCACTAGAAGACCAAAGAGACCTAATTGTTCTGTTGGCTGGACTTTGCCAAATGCATATGGTTGTATACCAGGAGGCAAGCTGGTTGAAACCAGTTCAACACTGTGTTCCTGACAAGATTATGAACTTGACCTGCGCTATTAGACGTGCCTCAATCTGAGAGTCACTTCCGGAACAACATCAAAACAAAATTGGCTAGAGAAGTTGATTATGAAGAGTCCTCCTGACAAGCAGCCCCCCCATCAGAGCCACCATGGATCACTTGACGGTGGATAACAACATCAGTCATCAAAAACATGTTACGTAAAGCCTGGATGAGTTTTAACCCAGCTTCTTCCTTGGGAGGTATCAGATACTGCTGGTCACAGAGAAGCCAACCAATTAACTGGGCAAGGTAAATGGACTTGCAGTAATTTGGGGGTCAGTATCTTGATCAAGGACACTTCGACATGTGGACTAGAGAAGCCGGGGATTGAACCGCTGACCTTCCGATTGGTGGGCAACCTGCTCTACCTCTGAGCTACAGCCGCCCGCAATGGTGTAATGGTTTCTCTGGTCTCTTTGGAGGTTCTATCCAGAACCTTTCCACCTTCTCAGGGTGCTAACAAGAACCCCTTTTACCCCTTTTTCTTCGCTCAACGCAAGTGGTTCTTGGTAGAACCTCAGTCCTTCAGGAAGAACCCGTTTGGAACCCTTATTTCCAAGAGAGTGGGATCACGCCAGATCCTCGGCAGCATCACTCTGTGTGGACAGAAGAACGAGCCGCGGCTCCCCTTTAGCAGATTGACAGAGGAGTTCTTGGGTACCCAAGAAAGAGGGGTGATACACCATGACTCTTCAGAGATAAAAGTCTCCGATGATGTCTTCGAGGTCAGGACTGAGAGACAGTCAAGGGCACAGAACTCAGCTGAGAGTTGAGAGTCGGAGAGCCTTACGGAGGAGCAGAGAGCCAAGAACACAAGCGTTGAGAGGCGAGGCAGCAGCCGAGGATGTTGAGCACAATGTGTACCCACTGAAGTTCACTGCTTTGCTGCCCGGTCCCTCTGCGGGGCTTTAAAGCTTCTCTGCATCATAAGACTGCCATCGTGACCATCACAGACAGACATCAATATGGCCGTGGATCAAAAGGCATGATCCATGAACCATACACACTACTTGGATTCAAGCTGGGGCCTGATCTCCTCCAACTGGACCGCCTGGGTAAAGCAGTTTGATGTTGAAAGACATAAACAAGCCAATGACCCAGGGTTACATCACTGATGATGTGTCTTTGTGCATCACAAGATGACAGAATCACTACGTTATCAGCTGAGTGTTGTGCTGGGAACAGACGTGGTTATGCGTCTCTCTCAGTGGAGACACAATTTTCAAAACAATGACACCTTTATGCTGCCTGATTAAAGGAATACTTCACCCACAAAATGACCATTTATTAGCAGAAAACCAGGAACCAATCAGGTGCATTCCATGATAGGGTACATCACCAATAGATATAAAATAGTATTATTATTATATAAAACTGTTTTATAACTATGACATCACCACTTGAACGGCCTGTAGAGTGGAGCAGCGCGTCCCCTAGTGTCCTCGCCGGACCTGGTGGACATGTACCGCTGGATTATTTCTAAAACAAATTAGCCACAAATTCACAGACTGACCGTACACGGTCCAGACATATACTCGGTTTTGACCGAGTCTTGTTCATCCTAAACTGACATTAATGACTAAACACAAGTGGAATCATGTCTATTGTCTGGAGTAGAGCGAGTACACAAGACAAACTCTTGGTTTTATATGTCCCAGCCACTGTCTGGACTGAGTCAGGCTGAATATAGCCCTGTTCAGACATGTCATCTGTAACATTGCTGGCTTCATTTATCTGTTAAAGTAATGGCCTTTTGGCCACTCAAACATAGGTCTCCATTAGGAAGATGTTCCGTAATGACTGTTGGAACATGAAAGGACCATAATGGATAGAGCTGCAATACTCATGTGATATTTAGCATCTGACACACAAGACAAAGGTCTGAAGCCCTTTTTATCCTCCTCGCCACAGCGGCAGTAGAGCTGGAGAGCAGCGCTGACTTCGAAATGAATGATATCATGAAAGAACAATATTCTCTCACATGATACATCAGTAGTTACAATAAATAACATCATCCAGGGCCGTAGATACCACTGATGGTACTGAGTCTGTGAGACTGAGTGTGTTTTTCTGGGATTTTGGAGATTTTAGCACCTTTGGGGAAGTTTATATGATACAGTAACCAAGGTCACTTTGGGAGATCTGGCCCGCGACCGATTTGCATGCTCCGAAGACCATATTATGATGAATCCACACTAAGGACTGCGTGCACCAACGAAGGTGCTGTCGCTCACATCCTGGCGGCAGAACGGATAAATGTGTGTGGGGGCTGCCCAGCTTGCAGCGGCAAAGATATCATTCACAGAAATGCCCCATGAGGTAGCCAAACCTCTGGTGGCATGAGGCAGCAGGCTCCCCGGAGGTTGCAATCCACGGGTTTCGTAAGCCAAAATGAAAGCCTCCGCTACCCAGTGTGACAGACGCTGGTGAGATAGAAGCTTTCCTCTATGCGAAGAGGCCCAAGGTACAAATAGCTGGTTACTCTTCCTAAATCCTTTAGTCCTGAGTCCAAATAGATGCGTAAAGTTCATACCAAACCAGTGAAGGAGCTGCATTAGTTCCACCATCGATGGCCTGCTGGGCCAGTACAGTACAAGCTAATCAGAATGAAGCAGAGCCGCTGCTCCCTCACTCTGAGCAGCACCGGAGCTATGAGGCTGAGCGCTGCACGGCAAACGACGCCCGACCAAGCTGAAATTCGGTCGGACTCTAAAATGAGTCGTGCAGCTCAAAATCCGGGTCAGAAACGAGCTAAAATCGTACAGCGTACGCCCAACTTTACTGTTCATCTTTGTTCTCTCATGCAAATACGTTTGACTAACCTGTTGGTTTGTTTCCAACCTGTCTGATGCTCTCACTGTGTGTGTTTCTTGACCTGTCAGACTTATTTTTAAGTGATGTCACCGTGTAACCAGTTCTCAGCTTTTAACTTGCTGAGTACAATGTTATTATTACCAATAAGAATGATGGTTAAGAGAACAGAAATAAGTTATTCCTGAGTAGTAGAACACTATTTCCTGGATACTTTGATGATTTTAATTTTTTATTTCAAGTGGAGTTTAGGATGACTCAGAGGATGTTGTATTTTTTTTTACAGATCCTGTTTAAAACATGGTTTTATTTGTGTATCTGTGTTGTGTAATGTATTACTGACCACATGCTGTATTTTGTATCCTCTAGAGTACAGAATCTGTTCTGTTTATGTGTGTGGGTGTTTGTTTGTTTAGCATGGTGAAGAATTCAAAGCAGGATTTCATATTGGTGAAACATTTCGAGTCGTTTTTAGCTCAACTTCTTCAGCTGTCAATCACTCACACTGGCACAGGTGTCAGATATAACCTTTCTACCAAAATCCACATCTGGATTCAGACAGGAAGATTTACTCATCACGTTGATGGTTTGACTTTAAAATATAAGCAAATTTAAACAAGCCTGAAAGAACTGCAGCAGAGTGAATCCTTCCCTCTGTGGTTGAGTGTTGTTGCCTCTTTATGTATCGCCTAAGGCCAATCAGCCTGTTTTGTGCAGTGGGTTCTTGCATGTGGCAGTGAGACAACATCAGAAAGATCTTGGGAAATAAAGCGTTACATTTGTTAAATCATATAGCCATGGGGTGACCATGGGGTTTGGTAGTTGTAGTGTAAATTATAACTCTTTTCCTTAAATGTTCCCCTTTCCTGAGTGGGATTTTTCTAGTGTTTTTTTATTCATTGTTATTGATTAACTCAACGCCTGTCAGATTTTCCAATAAAATGTTGAATGGTGAAGGGTTGGTTTCCCGTGTGCCTCTGAGCCAAACAAAAACAAACACACTACAAACTCCAGCATCCAACTACCAACCTGCTGTCCCAAGCATCTGAAGGAGGGATGGACAGAACAGAAGTCCTAGAGAGGAAGATGGGAGCATAGAGAGTAGAGAGGAGAGTGGTATATAGTATGCTTGACAACTCGTTCAGAGCGAGCCGAGCCCTTCAGTACCAGCCATACTGTACACTACAGTATACTATATGTGGATGTCATAATGCAACCTTACATCCACTTTCTTGACTGAAACACAATATTGCTTTCAGAAAGTTCTGCATATCTGTTTTACGTGAAACACAACTTTAGAGCAATCATAAAAATGAGATCCTTGGTCTCCATTAAAGCTTCAGTAGGCAGAATATTTTTGGCATCATTAGGCAAAAATTCCATAATAACCTTTCAGCATATTGTAATTCAAGTGTTCTGAGAGAAAACTAGCCTTCCGTACACCCCCCCGTCCCTCCGTCCTCCTTACCTCCTGCAAACGCTGGATGTGTTCTCTGCAGGTTTCTAAGTCGCTGTCACCAGAAACCACGATCAGTCCCAGAGGAATGGCTGCAGATACAGAGGAACAAGACAATTATCCAACAGCACTTTGATATCTACTTATATTGGTTCTCAACTCCAGCCCTCTGGACCCTGTAAGAGCTGCTATTCTAATTCTGGTCATCTAGCAGGGACCTGGTGTAGACCTGATGGGACTCCACATGAGTCTAATTAAAGATATGGTGGGATGGACAACCAGAATTGGGAACCACCAACAGCAACTTGTCAACTGATATTTAAACTGGCTACGTGTTTTGGGGGCATTAGTTTTGAGATCAGAGAATATACGCTGTAAATTATCCTGGAATATTTACTGAGAACATCCTCTTTGTGACAGAAAGAAACAGCTTATAGGAAAGGTCAGAACCAGAGCTGTTTAAAGTCCTTTAGTGCAAATTACAAGTCAAGGGGGATTTAAAGTTGTGTGTTGAGGGGTTATGGTGGAGCTTCGGAGCCACATTTCAGGGCTGCGGCCGCTACAGAGACTTGATCACTTGGAGACGGTAAGAACTGTGGCTGGTCAGTGCGGGTTGATTGTGTCTTTGAAGCCAGTGGACTGCTAATAATGAAGCAGGATAAGCTGCTGCTTTTCACTAACGGTCCTGACACACCGAGCCGACGGTCGGCCGTTGGACAGTTTGGTGCAAGCCTCAAAAATAGAGAGGATTTCTAAACCAAAGCGGGGGGGGGGTCCTGGGGTCCTTTGTGCATTCTGATGACTTTTAAAGAATGAAAATAACAAAATAATAAGTACATTGCAACAGCTTTTTATATTAAATAGGCCTAGTTTTACGGAATAATTCACCCCTCTGATATGAACTTGTGTGACCCTCTGGTATAAACTAATATTCATCCCTTTTTATTTATTTTTGCTCCTGCTTGAGTATTTCTTTCTCTTAGTTCTCTCCATTTCTCTCTCCGTCTCTCACTCACTGAAGGTCCTTTCAGACACAACGTGACAACGCCACCACTGTCCTCTGAAACTCATTATTTCTAACGGCTAGCTACCCAACTTTGGGCGCTACACGCTGTGATGTGCGGCAAGCGCAGCTCAAACCGCGTTGTGCCACGAGCCTCTCTTCCACCGGGAAAAGACATGTAGTGTAGCTGTGTTATCGTCTGGGTGGAAACAGTCTGGTTAATACACGCTGTACGGTACCAGAAACAGGTTGAGATAATGAAAAAGAAAAGAGGTGGGAAAATTTGTCATAAAGAGGGCTATGAAAATCAGAAGGGTTGACAAGTATGGCCGTCGGTGAGCGTCTGTCCGCCTAGTTTATGCGATGTGTTCCGCACCCTCGGCTCTAGTCGGCCCGTGTCGGAGGTTTTTTGGTCGATTCAGCTTGTTGAATCAGCGGCGGAGCCCGTCGGTGAGAGAAATCACTCTGATTGACTGTTCAGCTTAAACGAATCAGTGCACGAGAAGAGAAAAGGAAGTGAGGAAAGCAAGCCAACGAGTAAAATCAAGACGGCAAACACAGAAGACTCTTCTAATTTTTCATCTTCATCTCATCTGATCATTCCAACACACGGATGTTTTCACAGCAACATGAACATCTGGAATGAAGCTAATGCGACTTGTCGACGGCGACGTGTGGCAACGCAACAGACGGCCTTCATCGCCGCTAGTTCTTTGATGTCGGCTTGATGTGTCTGGGTCACAACACACATCTAACAAAGACATATCTATTACAAACGTTGGCATTGGCGTCTTTTATTTTCTTAAATGAGCCGGACCGAGCTGGCTCGTCATCAGTGAGCGGACACCGGTCGTCGAGACAATAAAGAGCGCTCCCCGAGGCAGCGTAGGCTCACCGCCCACTGCAGCTACACAACACTGCTGCTGGCTCAACATCACACAGCTCGTTGTGCTGGAAGAGCTGTCAGGAGCTCCTGAACCCACACACACACACACACACACACACACACACACACACACACACACACACACACACACACACACACACACACACACACACCTCTCATTGATACTAAATGTCTCAGTGTGGAAGACAAAGACAGCAGTGGGAGCGAGCAGTAGTAACTTCACCAACAGAAAACCTTGTCAGGTTTTGACAGATTCTAGAAAAGTTTGTTCAATTTTGCTAATTCACTAAACATTCCTCAGAGATGACAGACAGGAACCATCACCACACAGACAGGAAGTATCACCACACAGACAGGAACTATCACCACACAGACAGGAAGTATCACCACACAGACAGGAAGTATCACCACACAGACAGGAACCATCACCACACAGACAGGAACCATCACCACACAGACAGGAACTATCACCACACAGACAGGAACTATCACCACACAGACAGGAACCATCACCACACAGACAGGAAGTATCACCACACAGACAGGAACCATCACCACACAGACAGGAACTATCACCACACAGACAGGAACTATCACCACACAGACAGGAAGTATCACCACACAGACAGGAACTATCACCACACAGACAGGAAGTATCACCACACAGACAGGAACTATCACCACACCAAACACTGCCTTCATTTCACTGACTCCCTTTGAGGATGTTCCTCTTTTTAACTGACCTTTTCAAGTGGCACACAAGTAGAGACTAATTGGTTGCTGTGTACGGTGATGGTGCACGCACTGTTGCGTGTAGCTCATATAAATACAAGCAATATTTTTGTAATCAGAGAACCAAATGTGGAAAATAAAAATAGATATTCTACAATTAGTCGAGCAGCAGGAAATTAATAACCAACAATTTTTATAACTGATTAATTAGGTCATATGCCAAAGCTGGCTCCAGTTCATCAAATTTGAGGATAAACGTTGGGTTTTGAACAGTTTTTAGAGATCAAGTGCAATAAGTAAGTTCACATTGTTCCTAGAATGTACAGTTATGTATTACCATACTTTAAATTTACATCCCACCATGTAAGCTCATGTTTAATCTATGGCTTTGTTACTGTAAAGCCGTCATTTGGTACGTTCATCTTTTTATATCTCTGAATGACTGAATGATTGAAAAAGCAGAAACCATGAATTGTCTTTAAGATCTCTTGATTCTCCACACAAAACAAGTAATTTGTCACCTGTTATATGATCAATAATTATCCACTAGGTCTGTCAAAGTTATGCGGTAATAACGCGTTAACGCAAATTCAATTTAAAGCCACTCATTTCTTTAACGCATTAACGCAACTTGGGATTTTTAGGTTGTAGCGGCTCAGTTTTATGTCATACTAGCTTGTTGTGAAGGAGGTTAAATAACACCACAAATTTATGCTAAATTTTAGCAAGGAACAACTGGCATGGCCATTTTCAAAGGGGTCCCTTGACCTCTGACCTCCAGATATGCGACTGAAAATGGGTTCTATGGGTACCCACGAGTCTCCCCTTTACAGACATGCCCACTTTATGATAATCACATGCAGTTTGGGGCAAAAAACATGCAGAAAAGAAGAAAAGGCAACATGTGTACAGACACATCACCACTCAGCTGTTGGTGATCTGCTTGATTGGAAGTCAATCAGGTCACAGCTGGACCAATCATGGGAGGCAGAACACTCCTCTAAAAGACTAAAACACTGAAAATATCAAGTCACTAATCTATCACATCACAGGTTAAGTGGCCTACTGCTAGTCTGAACATGCATATATTATCAAAAATTTGAGCAAGTAATATTATTTTGGCCCATTTTCTATGTATTTTTCTATATAATGGTTTTTCATGTTTAATGTTTTTTTCTGGATGATTTGTGGTTTATAATATTTATTTGACTTAATCCCTTATGTGTTGGATTTAATGTGTTTATATATTAGTCATTTTGTTGTCTCCAGTTGTTCTTGATCTTTTTCATAGAGGCATAACTTGTGATGTGATAGATTAGTGACTTATATTTTCAGTGCTTTAGTCTTCTAGAGGAGTGTTCTGCCTCCCATGATCGGTCCAGCTGTGTGACCTGATTGACTTCAAATCAAGCAGATCACCAGCACCTGAGTGGTGATGTGTGTGTCCACATATTTCCTGTTCTGCTTTGTGATGCTGACTTGACGATGCCTGACGAATATCTGTGTTAGATCGAAAAGTTGCTTTTTTAAAATTGCCGGGAGCTACCTATATGCAGTGTGCGGATCCTGTTTTCTGATTTTTTGCAACAACTGATGAGACATAATAGAGCATGGGCCATCATATACTTTAAATTAATCTTCAGGTTCCCAGCTTTCAGATGATGTACACCACTTCTATGTGGCCTCTACTGTTGACCTGCTATCTCCCCCTAAAGACCCCCGTTACCCCCCTAAAAACAACAAGGGGGGGAGTGGAAAAGGTTAAACAATCTCTCTACTCGATCTATGTTCAGGACTGACTGCAGAGCCACAGAGAGAGAAATGACATTGAGATGATATAACCACTGTGCCTCGGGGTAGGAAGCATATTTTTACCATCTCCCCAAGTGTGACACATCCAAAAGTTGAGAGCAGTGATTGATTTGCATAATGAGAAACAATTCAAACTTCAGACAGCAAGAACAAAAGATGGAAATGATGGAAAAATCATCTAAACCACTAGAAATGTGGGATTGAATTGAAAAAAATCTGAATTATATGCATACGTATTACCATCAAGCATTAGGCTTGAGTCCCAGGATGTATAAATGATATGCAAAACACATAAACAAAATGTCTACATTTACACCAATATAAATAGTATTATAATATAGTAAAAGGTAACAGCGCCACCCTGTGTCTAAACTCTGAACTAACATGAACTGACTGCATGTGCGCAGCCAGCTGAGTGTAATTGTTCCTAATGACAGAAGCTCCTGAAACATCAGCGCTGCTCACTGTTTGCGTTTGTGTGTAAGTCAAAGACATCTTCCATGTGGGCGTAGACACACACCGAGCAGTGAAGAGATGGAGGATAAAGAGACTAAATGATGCTGTTGACCTTCACATGACTGCTCCACCTTCTAATCACAGAGCCGTTTCATTCCCACTTCAGCCTGAAGATGCTGCTGTCGTTCAGGCGCATCAACCTGCAGCTTCTTGACCCCGTTCAGCTCTTCACGCTGACAAGAAGCTGGTTGAAAATGTGCTCTGATATAAGCAATGAATACGTCAACTGATGACCTCACTGCACAATAAGGACGCACCGATACTGGACGGGAAATGGGGCCGATACTGACTCAAATAGCTGGATCGGGTATCGGTAACAACGGGGTCAATCTATTCAATTCAATTCTATGTTTATATACTATATACATTATATACTGGAATTATAATTCCTGTTGAAGCTTTGACCAATTTTTTGGAGCATTACAAAGGTTTACAAGTGAGTTATAATTCCTGTTAATTTTGAAGATTTTTTTTATTATTTTAATAATAAATAACGATTAACTAAATTTGTATCTATGTATTTATTTGTTGCATTTTGTTTTCTAAAATAAGAAATGTTTAAGGCCCAATGTCCCCCCCTAAGGCCTTCAGCCCTGAACCCTCAGGGACTTGACTGACATCACCTGGTAAATGTGAGAGGCTGCGAGGGCTTGAAATGGTATAAATATAAATGGAACAGCACTTTGTGGCGACATATCACGTTACCTTGACGACGCCAATTTTTTTATTATTTTACGTATTTTACTGCCTATTTGAACGTCTTTCAGGCTCTTGCGGAGGTAACTGTAAAAAAAAAAAATACTTTTTTTGTCTAAACTTCATTAAGCCAAATTAAAAGAAGTGGTTGATGAATAAACCAGGTGTGTAATATAGTCTAATGCTGCATTCCTCTGATTTTATGTGTCTTTTATCTACCATCTTAAATCCTTAATGTTTCTCTGTAAATTTAATACGCCTGGCTGTACACCCGTGTGCCGTCCTCTTTGTTGCCTCTTTTTTTATGCCTCCGGGCGTCCCCTGGTAACCGTGGTAACTGTGTTTAACGTCACAATGCTAGGAATTGTGGGTAATTCCCTCCGGCGAAGTCTGCAGAAATGCGGACTTGCGGAAAGTGTTCATAAAGGGCTCAAAATGTCTGCGAGAGAGCCCTCAAGGACTCGACGATTTGACAGTGAGACAGCCTTAAACCCTCACAGACTTTATTTTTATTAGGTACTTGTGTGCATTGATTTAAAAATGCAATAAAACCCATTTCAAATAAAGCCATGATTCTTATAATAGCATCGTTGGCACCGCTGTGTATGTGTGTGTTTCCTTACATGCTTGCCGTAGTTTGTCCTTGTCATAGTGCAGAGCCTCGTAGTCAGTCATACTGATCCTGCTGACTCGGATCCTCAGCCTCTCTGGGACCGGCTGCTGACTGACACACAAACAGAACCAGAACACTTTACAAGTTGTACGTACATCCATCAGTCTGGAGGCTCCACTGATGGAAAATCAAGGTCACATATCATAATGCTATTTCCTATGGCCACAGGGTTGGAAGGAGCTACTGTCTTTAGGTTGTGTAACCCCGTGTGAGTGTGTGTGACGTACTCATTGAGATGTGGCAGTGAGGTCCGTCGTTTGGTTTTCTGAACCAGGTTTGCCTGGTTCCTGAGGCTGATCTGGATGACGGAGGGAGCCAGTCTGCACGGTTCACCATCCACCTAACGAGAATAAAAAAATCAATCACATTAACAGGTTCAAACTGCTTCAGTGGATGTATTTAGTCATCATCAGTGTAACTGAAGCAGCTGGAACAGTATGAAAGATACAAACTGTGGTTCTACAAACATGACTGGAGTTCAGTGAAGCAGTACAGTAATGTATACTGTATGTACAGTATGTACCTGTACTGGGAGAGGTTTTGTAGTGGTGAGGGTGACTTCTCTGCACTGGTTCAACCTCTCGCCATGACCTCCGACCTGGAGAGTAGCCTACACACACACACACACACACACACACACACACATATTTCACTTTGCAATAGGTCATTACTGCAGCTTTGACTTAATGAAGTACTGTGCTTTTCCAGCATTTCCCTCGTGGCATGAGATCCTCCAACAGATTGATCATTATGGCTTTTAGCTGAACTGTTCTTTCCACAATCAACAAAATAATATTCTGCCCTGCACAATGAAATAGATTTTTTACGTGCTTCCTAAGTTGTGATTCAAAAAATGGTAACTGGAAATAACATATCATAAGAAATAAATATTTAAATGTTATTACGGAAGCCCTGAAAGGCAAGCGAGAGTTTCTTTTTTCTGGTGATCCATTTTCTGAGTCTGGTCTAAATTATTTTCTCTCCTGTTTTTATTACTAAAGTACAGGTGAAAAAAAATGTTTTGCCAGGATAATCTTTCTAAGTTCCTTTTTTTTCTGTGAAACAGGTAGAAGGCTTATTTTTCTTTTTTGTTTCCTGTATGAAAATAAGGGGGAAAAAAAATAGGCTGATTTTTCTGTTACTTTTTTACCTGTGTGAAAACAGGTGAAATTTGTTTTTGTTTTTTAACGCAGATTTTTCTAAAGTACGACGGAGTATTAGGGCCACATTGAGGAAAAATAAATAAATCTGAGATTTCGAGAATAAAGTCATAATATTACGAGAATAAAGTCATAGGTTTACGAGAAAAAAAGTTGTAATATTATGAGAATAAAGTCAGAAGTTTACGAGAAAAAAGTCGTAGTATTATGAGAATAAAGTCATAATATTATAAAGTAGTAATTTGACGTGTTAATTTATAGATCAGCATAAAAAAACTTTTTTTTCCACTTGTTTTCACACAGGAAAAAAAGTACAAAATAAAAATCCAGAGAAGTCTTTGAAGGTTCTGGAAATACAGTTCAATTAGGAGTATGTGTTGTTGAAATGATACTGAGCTTCATACTGAGCTCTGTGACTCTAATGAGAACACATGTGAGGAATGAACTGGGGCAACTGTTAATTAGTGTACATATTATCACAAATAGTAATTATACTAATCATCACAACTGATAATATTATTATATTTATTTTATTTTATATTTATTTTAATTAAGACACTCTTGGCTGACAGCTGGTCTTCCTTCCCTGGTTACCATGACTACCAGGATACAGTGAGCTACATACCAGTGATGTCATAGTGAATCCAATGACCTCGATGTATCCGTCATCATGGCGTTGAGGTTCAAAGTCGTGATGATCACTGGGGTTTCCCCAAGGTGTGGTGCCTGCACAGTATCTGAGGAGCACAACACACACACATGAAATTGGTGTCTATTTACACGAATCAATACATTAAATTTCGTGACAACTTCACAAACTGCTGTGCGACTGGGCTGAAGTATCGTACCCTCTAATATCGCAAATCACATCGCAATTACAATATCAGTCAAAGTAATGGTAATTCGATATATTTTCAAAATCGTGCAGCCCTACTCCAGAATATATGTCTCCAATGTGGACAGTATCTGCTCAGAGTTTTATGGTGATTTATTTCTGTTTTAGTTCACAGCTACGATGAAGGGTGAGTGTTGTGTAATATAGGATATTAGTAACTATAGTAGTGGTAGTACTGTAGTATCACCTGGGGATGTTGAGGAAGACCAGACACTGCAGCTTCAAGTCCTGAACCTTCGGTGTTATATCTGTCCCGTCACACTGGAGAGAGAAAGAAAGAGAGAGACTTGACTTTTAACCTCCTTTATTAAAACATACAAAGTAAACTTGGTTACAAAGTAGTATTGTCTCCGAGTCAATTTGCCAGGGTTTTAGAAACAAATTAAAATGCATGGACTGCAGGAAGTCATAGGCCATATAGGCGGTCGCCTAGGGCGGCACCTTCTTTCTAAAAAAATCATGTAAATGCTGGTGGGCGCCCTTCCTCATTTTCTGCACTGAGGTAACAAATGAACAGACAAATAAAGAAAGAAAGAAATACACTATTCACCCCTGTAACTCTCAATGTAGTGAGACACTTTCAAGCCAACAATATCAGGGACCAAATGTTTATTTATATTATAAGAAATACAGTTATTTATGAAAATTAAATTGAGGGGGCTCCAAATCCAAAGAAGAAATGTCCAAAGAAAAGAATACAGAAATAAATACATGCAGTTAAATAAATATAAAATAAATTAAAAAAAATACATGCAAAAATAAATACAAATAAATAAATAAAAAAATCAATAAATAAAAATAAATGCAATAAAATATTAATAAAAATAAATACATAAATAAATAGAAGGGGAAATTAAACTTAAGAGTAATTAAATAAGGGAATTAATACAAAGAATTCCGTCTAGGGCACCAAAAGGGCTAGAGCCGGCCCTGTCTTTGGCACCTCTTGCATCATTTATTGATTAGTCATGCCAATAAAGCAAATTGAAATTGAAAATTTGAAATTGACAGAGAGAGAGAGACAGACAGAGTGAGAGAGAGACAGAGATAGAGTGACTGTGTTTTTATACAAATGACTGACTGCTTGATGGACAGCTACTCACCACCACTTTGATGTGCTTCGACAGGTCTTTGGAGCTTCCCATCAGGAAATCTGAGAATGCTGTCTGCATGAGACACAGACAAACAGACAGACAGACAGACAGACAGACAGACAGACAGACAGACAGACAGACAGGTAAGCAGGATTGTCTCAGACGAGTGCACCATGAAACCTACAGTAGGATGGAGCTATCTTCCACTGCCTCCTGTCCGTGACAGAGTTAGCATGCAGCTTTAGCCGTGATGTCTAGCTCTGCTTTTCCTGCAATGTGTGAAACCCAAAGTGTTTCCATCCTTTACTGGATGTTGGATTTAACATGTGAGGGTGCAGGTCGTATCCACGCTGACCCTCCAACGTTTTATACTTTCTCGTTTCTGCTCGCTGTTTTGGTTGACGGATACGGAACGGATATGACGTCACGTTACTCAGACTACAACAATAAAAGCAGTAACTTCCTTCTACCTCCACATAGACTCAGATGAAGCAAATATATCGATTCTGGCTTTAAAAAGCATTCACACAGTGATGTTTAACATGGAGATGCACTCACCCCAGCATAGAACATCTTATTCCTAAAACGACTGTTAAACTTCTCTGGGTTGGCCTCTGAAACAGTGACAGACACAGACAGGAAATCAACAAGAGATTTCTTAAACATGTATAAAATCAAATGGACAGATCGGAGAGAATATACCTCTGGATTCATGGAACTCAAGAGTCACATGGGCATCAAATCCAAGACTGAAGTAATTGTTGAAAACATCTAGAGGAAGCTGAGAGCATACACACAAGCATAAAAACACAAACAGTCACATTTGGGTTCAAATGTGTCCAATCGACCCTTTTCACTTCTCACATTCACTGACACAGACCGCTCACCTCTCAACCAACCGCTGCAGACAGTGTGAGTGAGTAAATTAACAAAAATAAATGAATGTATAAATAAATAAACAAATAACTCGATAAATAAATAAATATGTCATTAAATGTAGCAAAAATAATATTAGAAATAATTTTAGCCATTAATTAATTGATAAAGTGTGACATAAATTGATATTTCTGTTTTAATTTGCTTCTTTATTTATTTAATCTTCTGTTTAATCTTCCCTTTTATTTATTTATGTATTTATTTATATTAATGTTAAAAGATTTTATTTATTTATTTTTTATTTATTCTTTTTTTTTTTTTTTTGCATTTTTTTTTTTTTATTTATTCTGACAACCCCTCATTTGCAAAATGAGACAGAAATGTAAAAAGAAATGTGTAAAGAAAAAGAATACAGAAATAAATACATGCATTTAGAAATAGAAATAAATAAAAAAAATAAATGAATGCAAAAATAAAAATAAATAAATAAATAAATAAATAAATCAATAAATACAAATAAATAAAAAAATAAATGAATAAATAAAAAATAAATGCAAAGATAAATAAATACATTTTAAAATTAATACAAATAAATTAATAAATAAATAAAAGGGAAAATTAAACTGAAGAGTAAATAAATAAGGGAATTAATACAAAGATAAATAAATAAAGAAGCAAATTAAATATTTTATCAATTAATTAATGGCTACATATATTTTTAATATTATTTTTGCTACATTGAATGACATATTTATTTATTTATTGAGTCATTTATTTATTTATTTTTTATTTTGGCAGGTTCCGTCCTCCATAGGATCAACCCCACCCCTTCTTTTAGCTTAGAAGTTCTCTCTGTAAAAGTTACTCTCAGCAGCTTTGTGAATAGCTCTTAAGAGGAAACTCTTTGCTTAAAAAACAGCTTTTTATTTAATTTTTAATATTTCTTTTAACCGTTTCACTGATAGCGTTAATCGGTAAAAATTCTTAATGCGGGTTAACAGTTAAACGGTTCATTATTAACATCCCTAGTATGTGCACTGACCTTATCAGCTTGCTGTTCGTCCAGTTCAGCCCCTGCACTTGGGTTTGGTTCAACCTGTAGATTCCATCTGTCTAGCTGGACAACAGCTCCGTCCTCGACATGGGACAGGATCTTAGACAGAGGTTCATCTGTATAGCCCTGGAATACATGCAGTTACATAAAACAATATATATATGTATGCACAATATATATATATATATATATATATACACTGAATGTTGAATTAGACATGAGTCAACAGTTGCTCGGATTGCCGACAGCATGTAATTGGACTTTACTCATATAGTTTAGTTGTGTGTGGGAGTGTTTGTCGGTGTTTGTACCCACCCCTCCCCAGTTGAGGGTCCTGGCGAGGTCATTTCCTGTCCCAAGTGGTAACACGGCAACAGGAGGTTGAGGATTTAATGCCAGTTCATCAAGACAAGACAGGATCCAGCCCACCTGGTTCCACACACACAGACATGCAGTTACAGAGACAAAAGGCTGAGTCCCTATAGATATAAAACAGTAGATGTCACACGTTCTAATGACCAGGATGGAACCATATGGCGGCCATCTTACTAGGGTCCTGTTTTTAACTTGCTGTAATTGGAACCTATGGTGAAAGAGGCTCATGTTGTCCTTAAAATCCTCTATTTTTCTACCAATACACAGCCAGCGTGGGGTTTGTTTAGACGCTGAGAGGAGAGGTTGGAGAGCCTTGCTAACTGTACATGAAGAGTTGTTTTAGTTGATAAAGTAAGTTTTGTTTGGAAAGGTTAATACATTCAGCAGAACACCTGATGGGCTCGTCTCAAATGTCTTTCATTCTCATTTCAAGGTCATGCTGTGGACATTTTTATTTGCTTTACTGAAAGGTTAATGTGTAAAGCCATGAGGTCAGCTGACAATAAGTGATGTTAATATATGATGACTGACTGCAGGATTCAACACGGCTACTTTTGCTGGATTTGACTTTAAATATTATGAAAAGTTATATAGGACGAGCGCTTCTCCTTAACATGTTGTTTGCATGGAATCAGCTGCTTAGCGGCCAAATGTTAAATGGTAATATTTACCATATACTTTGTTTTAACGTTACTAAACATTACCTTTGAGCTAACTTAGCGTAGCTAACGTTAAAACAACATCTGTTTAGCTAACAGATCAATGCTGTTGAGAGCTAACGATAAAGTTATCTAGTTCACTAACTTTTTGTAGTTATGGTTGACCCATAAGTAAAAAATAAATCACTCATCTACTCTATACTGATATGTGGAAAGTGAACCAGCCTCCCTGGTCTCTTTGGTCCTTAAGGTGAAGCAGTGAGGTGCTGAACAGCTGATAACCAGGTGCTGCCCAGAGGTGGTGATTGTAAACAATACCCAGATAAGATGATCTCATTAGTTATGACATAATGTCGCATTTACTGTTTTATATCTGTGTGTGTCCCTCCATCCATCCATCCATACTCACAGTGCCGTCTCCTCCACAAGCCAGGATCCTCAGGTTAGGGACTTTACGATACAGCTCCAGGCTGCAAGGTTGACACTGGTTAATGGTTGGTTCAGCCAAACCAATGTGACATCACCAGCAGATGTTCACTGATGTTAGTGTGTGTGTGTGTGTGTGTGAGAGAGAGAGAGACCTACCCCTCCTTTGGTCCTCCATTGCTCAGGTCAAATACCTGTCTGGGGTTCAGGTACCACATGAAGGACTGCAGGATCTTGTTGCCCTGTCAGACAGAGAAACCAATACTAGAGAGTAACTAAAGTATCTACTTACAGTACAACAGCTGGCACTGAGACAATGTGGACTCAAGTCCTGTCAAGTCCCAAGTTGAGACAGGCGGGTCAAGGTCCAAGTCCTAAACGTTGGGTTTTAAGTCCTAATCAAGTGATTTTTTGTGTTCTACATTGAATTTCTCTTCAGGGTGAGGAACCAAGACTTTCAAACCATAAGGCGATAAGTCCTGCCTCTCTAAGGACAACAGAAAAAGGATTGTGCAGGCTACAATATTGTCAGTTTTAGTAAGATGATTTACTTTATATGCATGCCTTCGACTCTGTTCTGAAACCATTTTTCATAGTGCTCAGTGATTTATTCTGGGCCATGGGTTCTTTCAATTAACTTCACAAATTATACCAGTAGATCTCAGGATTGTATCACCAAAGAAGGTATATCGCTAAGAAGTGAAAGTCAATTGTTCAGCGCCCAGCAGCAGAGCTACGCCTCAGCCATTTTGGACTGAAAGCGACCAGACGACAGTAAAAGGTCCGCCCTCAAAGTGCCGTACAAAAGTAAAACTACATTATTTTTGTACCGTTAGTAAATAGCCTACAACTCCATTAAATCCTGTTGATGTCATGCTACTAGCACTACTAGCTGCTGGCCGATAGCCTGTTGTTTGGGAACAGAGACGTTAATACATCCACCACGGTACAGGCTTACAGCATACAGCCCGTGGGTGGATTAGGAGATCATAAAAGTGATGAATTTCAGCCAATGATATCCATTATCCATCTTGAATTTCCCTCGGAATAAAGTTACTATCTATCTATCTATCTACAGTATCTATCTACAGTATCTATCTATCTATCTATCTATCTATCTATCTATTTATCTATCTATCTATCTATCTATCTATCTATCTATTATTACAGCCGCATACAGCTAGCAGGAAGCTTGCAGAACCGGATATGTCATATGTGCAGGGCGTTGCAGTCCCGTGGGTCTGATGACCGTTCATTATGGCGAGGAAAATAACTCTGGATTCAGCTGTTCGTTCATTTTACTACTTTTAGGACATAATGATTTAAATGAGGGATATTTAAGTGTTCCTACTGGGGAGTTGATTTATATCCTCTGATTTACAGACGTCTCTTTATACATCCATGGACACAGACTCATTGGCGTTTGTATTGTTTAAATGTTATTTTGGTAATGCTGCAGGGCCCTTCCGGGAAAACAGTTTCAGCTGGGTCCTCTTTGCTAAAATAAAGGATAAAAAAAAAATTTAAATAAAAAGGCCCACGTCTAAATGAAGTCAACAGTCACTGATGTCAAAGTATACATCCAGTTTCAACTGATTTTTGATTTGACAAGCTGAGTCTGAAGTCTTTTGACTTGAGTCAGACAGGAGTTCAGTGATGTGACCTCTCTGATTTAGGGTCACTGACTGACTAACAGGCTTCCAGACATGCAGGCTGGTTCAGTGACACCATAACTGCTTAGCTAATAGCTTGACAGAACTGGATGACACACTGACTGGTTCACTGAACCTACTGCTGAATGACTACAGTAGTTTACCCACTGGCTGGGTCCACTGGGCTGCTCATGAGTACCTGGTTTCCTCCACTCTTGGGGTTGACAAACACCAGCAGTGGTTTCATCAGAGGTGAAGGGATGGGTCGGATTAAAAACGGCTTCCACTGTCGTCCGTCCTGTAAGAGAAGAAGATGATCTGCTCAGATCCTCCATAGCAGAGGCTGTCTAACCTGGGACTTCTTTAAACTAAAATACAATGTGAACAGGTTCTTTGACAAAAACGAGCACAAATTTACCACAAATCATAAGAAATACCATGAAATAAGGTTTAATCCTTAAAAGAGTGGGTCACACAAAAAGCAAAGAACCAAACCCACTGAAAGGAGAATTTAAAACATATGTGTAGGATGTAGTGCAGGACTGACCTCTGCTCCTTTCTTGCTGCTTTTCCTCTTGAATGATGTCCTCTTCTTCTTCTTACTCGACTTCATAGATGACTGTTAGAGACACAGAGACAGCAGCTGCTTGATTTCATGGAGAGCAGAGAGGACAGCCCGTTCTCATTCCAAGGGCGTCAAATACCGACAGGTCGGTGTTAGATACCAATGCATAAGGAACCCTTTAGCGCCGGTATGAGACGCATCATTAACTACAAACCCATCTGCGTCTTACATCTGCTTTCATCCAGGAGACCGCTGTTCGTGTCCCGTGCATCACGTTACAATCAGCTGTTCGTTCGTGTCCCCTGTTCACGATAATCAGTGTCATTTTCACTGTCCAAACGTAGCAGTTTTAAGCCCAACCATGTTGTTTTTTCCTAAACCGAACTATGGTTTTATTGCCTGAACCTAAGCACGTGTTTACTGCGACCGACAAGTGACGCCGAAGGGTCTGACAAAGCGTCAGTATGTGACGAGTTGGGATGAGAACGCGTTGGAGATGAAGATGTGATGCAGCTGGTTCTCATAATGAAGGCAAAGCAACAACCACGTTACCGGACTGTCATGGTGCCGATCTACCGCCGGACCTGGACACACTCCGCTCAGTATTAATCGCCGACATGACCAGTATTCTAACCTCAACGCTTAAAACAGCTATAAATGAGACACTGGAGCCTCTTTCCAGCACATTTGAGGAGATGAAGTCCACCACTGAGGCCCACACCCTGAGGCTAGCTGATATGGATACAGCACGGTCACACCGGACTGTAGCTCTGGGGGATGTTTGCTTTTGTCTGCTGTCAGACAACACACAGCTCAAGGCCGAGGCAGAGCACACAATCTGCATATGATTGGAGAAAATAAAAGGGGCAGACCCAGTCACGTTCCACTTTTCCACGGAGGTCCTGGGCGCTGACTTTTTCGCCTCTCTCCCGACCCCATTGGCCTGCCCCGTGCTGCGGGTGGAGAAGCCTACACTAACTGAAGGGTGTTCACTGTCAGATTTCACTATAAGAGACAAGAGAGGGGCGAACACCAGATCCAGTACCACGGGCACAACGCCTTGTTCCTGATAGGACTACCAATGTTGCAAAATAAATGAGCTTCTTTTGCAAGCGTGAACCACAACCTGTATGAGGAGCATGTCAAGTTTCACAACAAGAAACACCCTAGAATTAGTAGAAAGTCAATAGGGGGAGGCCTTGCCCTGCCAGATTTCATATATTATTACTGAGCAGCTTATATCCAAAAGTTAGTTTGTTGGCATGCTTTATCTTTGTCCAAAACTACAAACATTTTGGGGCAGGCATAATTTTTAAAACTTTATCAGATCTATAGCCCCTTGAATTTTACTCTCATGGAAATCACCTAGTCCTCCATCATGACGTTTGTTTTCTCAGTTTAAAATTTAACATCAGGTGGCAACCCTTAATTATCATTATGATTATGATTATTATTTTCAATGTAGACCCAAGGAATGACCCAAAGGGAGATGATTCTACTGTTTATGAAATTGTATAAAAATTAAAAATGTAATAAAATTGTATCAAAAGGAAAAAAGACAGCAATGTTACCTGATTGCGTCGGACTCGAATGATCCATGTGGGCGGGACTATAAGGGCAGCGTGAGCTCCTATTGGACAAGCCTCCTCAATTTGCTGCAGCATGAAGCAGGACACCTTGTTGTGGTACTAAAGAGGGACATACAGAAATATAATACATTTATTCATTGAGGTCTGTAGAATAGAAAGAATGTAATCAAAAGAAAAGACGTTTGTGGTAGTTCAGTTTAAGTCAGTTTAAATACTCACAGCCTGTTTGCACCAGGAGCAGCTGATGGCCACAATCTCTTTACTGTGGAAAGCAAACTTCTGCTGGAAGCCCTGCACAGAAACACAGGAAGAAAAATGAGTTTGTGCCTCACTGCGACTAAAAAATCTAATTAAACTACCAGTTTAAATTCAAGAAAAATCTGAATGACCACTCACCTTCCCACATTGTTTACATTTGCCTTCTTGCCGTCTCCGATGCACCCAGTGATGACGCACCACGATGGGCTGAACACACACACAATGTTTGTTTGGAAATTACTTCAACATTTTAGTTACAAAATCAACGCACCAGAAATTGTAATTCTCCATTACAATATTTTTTGCCGTATTAATATTGAATGTACATACTTGACTTTGGATTATTTTTTTGTTATCTTATTTACATTGTTATTGATCTCATTTGTTATTAACTACTTGATCATATTTCATTATTATAATAAAACTACTCCATTTGGAGTCCAAATTATAAGATTCAGTTGTTTTGTATAGATTTTATACTGTGCACAATGGTAGAATGTGATGATGCACAGGGTAAATGTCATGGCCACAGGCTCCATTGTGTGCACATAACCTCCTGTAGTGGATATCAGGAGTGTTTAAGAGCCAGATTCCCTTTCAAGAGGTAGAAAACCCATTTGGCACACTTTGGGTATCCAAGTGGCCAAATGGAGAGTCCTCCTGGTCCTATCCTGACTAAAACCTTTCTAGAATCTATGTGCTTTGTGTTATTTATATCTGCTTTGGCACAGTTGTAGTCAAGGAGTTGCTGAATGAATTCAGTGGCATTTCTGTGCATGGCGTCATTGCTATAATGGTGTTATCCACTGTCTAATCTAGAAAACATTTTAGGTGAGGATAAAAATGTAAATTTTTCCTTTAGTTCATCACAGTTTACTCAGGCATAGTAACAGTCACAATGTAACTGACACTGGGGATGAATTCTCTGAGGTCTTACTTATCCATAGAGACCAAGATCATGCATATAGACCTGGTAGTTGTGGAGCTATTCTGGATTTATTTTGGATACAGTATGTCTGTCTAGGTGAACCACACCTTCCAGCACCCTAGGGCTTAAGAGGATGTCTAACTTTTTATAACAATGAATCCGTGACCAAGTTTGAATATGAGCAACATAAATCTATCTAAAGCAGCTCCAGCAGCAGCACTGCTTGGACCCCCCAACAACAATCTGTAGAAATAAACTTCTAGAACTCACCTCTCGGATGTTCCTAGAGCCGGATTCTCTGAAAGACGGTTTACACCTGAAATTAATCTGAAGGAGAGCAGAGGAAGAGTAGAGAGGAAGAGTAGAGAGGAAGAGAGGTGTAAATACATAGATGATAACTGGGCTTCAACCCCCCCCCCCCCCCTGGGTGCTGTGAGAGGTTATAAAGCACGGAGCTCCAGAACAGACAGCTGTAGAGTCTTGATTGGAAGGATTTCCAATGATCAGGTCGGCGGGTAAAACATGTTTTAGGAGAAAGAAGCGGTTAGACCAAAGAGGTTCACACATGTGTGACTCTGTAGCAGTGAAAGTGGGGAGGCACCCTGATTCTCCATGATGAAGTGTGCACAGAAAAGAAAAACCAGGGTCACCCTGACCAGAGCAGAGAGAGACACCACCGCACACCGTAGCTGCCAGGCTGAACTCTGTTAGGTCAACTACACTGTTTTGGGGGAAGACGTATGGAATAGCGGGGCAGTTAAGCAGAACAATTGTGCATTTTGTAGTAAAAGCAACAAATTTGGCGCAGACCTGGGTTTATATGTTAATTAAGGTTTAATTGTACAGCTAATAAAAAGTGAAATGCACCGATGGAAAGCTGAAGATCTCGCCGTTCTAACGACGTATTGTTTGTCATTCTATCATGAAGGTAAGAGGGTAAAGTTTGACCCTGAACTGACCTTCATGCTCCTTTTATTTGGTTTTCACGTGTTTCAAGTTAAAAGCTTTTAAAAAGTACCCTTAAAAAATAAAGAGGGAAAAAAACATGTCTGTGATCTTCTGGCGCCCCGATATCTATATCTTTTCATAACATACATCTGAGCCAAATTTGTTGCTTTTAATCACAAAATGCTCAGTTGTTATGAATATTCCAGTTTAGCTGCCCCACCAGAACAGACCATCATATCCTGCTGAAGTGTTCTGGTTCATTCTGATGACAGATGTGTTTGTTGCTACAAATCCTGGTTGAGCTTTGCATATCACCGACCTCGGTGGTGTCCACCCTCTCATAATGAAAAATATAAAAGAGTATTAAATACTTAAATCTCCATTTAAGGTAGAAATGTGCGATTAATTGCAATTAACGCCACCACAAACCCATTCACCTCCATCTTATTGTTTTGTTACTCAATGGATTCATTAGGTTTTCATATGATACCAGTGTCTTCACTCTAGCTTTTAAATTGAGCCGCTACAACCTCCGGAAGATCGATTGCGTTACTGCATTAAAGAAATTAGTGGTGTTAAAAGGAATTTGCGTTAACGCGTTATTATCACGTCAACTTTGACAGCCCTAGTCACAGCGTCTGCTGTATCAGCCGTGTGTTTACTACGTGTTTATTTGCATATAGAGTAGGGAAGTGAGATCCGATCGCCAGGTGCGAACAGGGCCTAAAAGTCCCGGGGTGGAAACCCGGCTATAGTGAGGGAAAAATATCAATTCCTACAATGTAATGTGTCAAATTTTATGAATGTGACACTGTAGCCGTCATAAATAAAATACTACTAGTGAAGGAGTGAGGGAGAGATTTCTGTAATCTCCCCCATGTTGTCATGTGACTGATGCTCCATGTCAACAGCAAAGTCTATCTGCTGAAAAAGAGAGTTGGATGTGTTTGAAAGTAGACCTTGCCGTTCGGTCCTGATCCCTCTTTGCTGTTACCTCCACCTTTACCGATTCACAAAGTGGCCTCACTTTGAAATCAACAGGGCCGGACCCTTTAAAACCTGTCAGATTCAACGTACCACCTCGAGATGAAGAGACAGAAGATTCTGTGAGATTTAAGGAGAAGAAAATGACCCCTTCATGATGCAACAACAACAGTGTGTGTCTGAGGTCCAGACACCACCAGACTGTGGGTCACGGACGAGGAGAGAGCAGAAACAGGCGGAGTTTTGTGTATCTCACTCTAAAGTCGGGGTCATTGAGGGGCAGGTTGGCCTCCAACAGAATGGCTCTAGATCTGGGGAACTGCAGGTTAGACAGGAGGAACAGTTAAACACACGCTGCTCGCTCAGTCAAATGTGCTGCCCTGTGTTTCAATGAAATAAATGTTAAGTGAAATAAATAAAGAATATCCCATTTTAGATTCCCGTCATGACTGAGGGGTTAAAGTAATCCTCCTCTTTCACTTCTCTCTGATCTTAAACTCATCGTTGAGGACTGAAAGTTTAATCCTTCTTTATTCTTGCCTCCCTCCTGAAAGACGGTTTAAACATCCGTCTTTAATCTTTGAAAGTTTTACACCTGCATCTTTACGTTTGTTGTCTCCATAAAGTAGATTAAAAGGTGAACTGTTTACACCTCTGTGTATATAAATTACTACTCATCATGCACATACATACTACATCCTGTTTACATTGAGTTTTCTCACCTGAAATACTCTCATCAACTAAATTACAAATTTACATTTACATTAATATTTTATATTTACTTATGTTTATATTTATTTTAACGGCACTATTTTATACCTTAGATTATCATTTTGCCTTTACATTTGTTTGTGTGATTTCCCCGTTTATATATACATGTTGATGAGCATTGTTCAAGCAACCTGAGACCAATCACTGCTTTGCTGCAATCAACACATGACAAATAAAGAACCCTTAAACTTTGAGCTATTACCTTCTCCAGTTGTTCTATACAGATGGTGTGGGCGACTATCTTACAGGCAGCACACTTCCTTCGACTGACAGACCTTTGCTAGAAAGAGAAAGAAAGAAAGAAAGAAAGAGAGGGAGAACATGATCAGTTTTTAAAATATGGAAAAACAACCACAGACGTAAAATCACAGGAACAAAAGTGAAATAAAATATGAGGCAGTAATTCCATCTCTGACCACCGGGGGTCAGTCCTCAGCTACAAACAGCACAGATACATAGAAATGATAGGACATGAAAGTGTGTGACATATGAGGACTTTGTGTATGTGTGATGTGACAGGCTGGCCATGTTTGACTTTGATATGAGCTGACATGAGCAAAATTATGACGCTGAAATGAATCTGCGTAGCATCACTGTGCATACGGTGATATTTTTTAGTAAAGATCAGAGTGGATTATCCAACATAGGAGTCGATGTCAGAGCACTCAGGTCTCACACTGAAGAACCTACTTTCATTAAATATAATTCTGTATATTGTTGGGCTGTCAATGTTAACGCAGTAATAACACTTTAATGTAAATTTGTTTTAATGCCACTAATTTCTTTAATGCATTAATGCAACTTTTAGGTTGTAGCGGCTCAGTTTTAAAGCTAGAGTGAAGATACTGGTATCATATGAAACTAGAAAACCTGATGAATCCATTGGTACCAATCAGGTCATACTACCTTGTCGTGAAGGAGGTTAAATAACGCTCCATACTTACGCTAAATTTTGGTGAGGAAAAACTGTCATGTCCATTTTCAAAGGGGTCCCTTGACCTCTGACCTCCAGATATGTGAATGTAAATGGGCTCTATGGGTACCCACGAGTCTCCCCTTTACAGACATGCCCACTTTATGATAATCACATGCAGTTTGGGGCAAGTCATAGTCAAGTCAGCACACTGACACACTGACAGCTGTTGTTGCCTGTTGGGCTGCAGTTTGCCATGTTATGATTTGAGCATATTGTTTTATGCTAAATGCAGTACCTGTGAGGGTTTCTGGACAATATCTGTCATTGTTTTGTGTTGTTAATTGATTTACAATAATAAATATATACATACATTTGCATAAAGCAGCATATTTGCCCACTCCCACATTGATAAGAGTATTAAATTCTCAAATCTCCCTTTAAGGTACATTTTGAACAGATAAAAAATGTGCGATTAATCGCAATTAATTAATCGACTGACGGCTACTACTATTAAGTGGACCATGAGATCTGTTGTTCGATGCTGTAACCACCACATATCCATTCACCTCCATCTTATTGTTTTGTTACTTGTATAAAAAGGATCTTCAGTTGTTTAGTTGGAGCAGATACTGAAGGAATATCTGGCTGAAAAATGTTGGCAGTGAACATTTAGCAGATTTAGATGTGTAAACATGCAGACGTACTGTATAAACATTGGGTCTGATAAACTGAAGGGAAACATAATAATGCTGTAACCTAACATTGATAAATGAATGTAGAAAATAGAGCTGAGAACACAAAGAGGGACAGAGAATAGAGGGAGGAGTGAGATACTAACCAGTGCTCTGGCGATACAGTGTTGTTCTCCCACATAACAGTAGTCTCCAGACACATTAGTCTCAAACCAGATATGATCTCCATACAGAGCCGACTCCTACGGAGACAAAGACACAGAGGGGTCTCAGGGGAGGACACACACTGAGAACCTGTTTCACTGGCACTGAAAAATGAAGGGCTGATGGGTCACTTTGGCATTTAGAACTGATACTGATGAAAGACATGAAACAGTATATCCTTTATACAAGGCTGTGCCAGTCTCCTGGTACATTATTCTCTTCTTAGATTATCAATCAGCTTTCTCACAAAGCTTCTGATGAGTCACGGTAGTCTCAACGGCTAAACAGAAATGTAAGAGATGACATTTTGGCATGATAGCAACACGAGGGAGTGTTATCCTGTGTGATATCAGAGCGGCTGAGCTGCTCTTGTATCAACACGGTCTCACGACAGTTTGTGAAATAGTCACGAAATTTGATCACGTACATTGACACGCATTTCCCTTTTTTTTTTTGATGCTCAGCACGACTTTCAACAACATATTTTTTGTGCGTTTTCCTACGAATGTCCAGCAACATGTTTTTGTCAATCTAATCTGTCAGTTTGACAGATTAGATTGTGGTTTGGGTTAAAATAAGTCCGGAAGTGGTGTAACTTTAGTACAGAAGTTACGTGACAAATAAATCAACTCTGACTTGTCTTTTCACACAAACATCAGTCTCCTGGGAGAAAGTCCTGTGTTTTTAGACCCACACATCCACCCCAACCTCCTCCCTACACGATGTTCACCGCTCCCTCCGGTTCACAATTACGTGGATTACATACGAAATGATTTTGTGCTGACCATCACGAACAACATGTGAAATTTGTGTCTATGTACATGAATCAATACATTAAATCTCGTGACTATTTCACAAACTGCTGTGCGACTGGGCTGCTTGTAGACATGAGGTAAAGGTAAAGCACAGATAAGATTGTGTGTGTTTTCTCAGACCCCTGCTGTAGGACACTGATACCCAGACTCACAGTCCAGTCCAAAGTGCTGCGGATATTTGCTTCTGGGTCGGTCCTGTTGAGGGATGACGTACTGGGCTGACAGGGCAGATGGTGCAGGCCGGACTTGGCTATGGCTTTCCTGGAAACACAAAGAGACAGAAAAATGTCTTGACAATAAAACTCAAAGAGGCAAGAAAATACTTGTATGTAGTCCTTTTATGATGTTCATCCTAAATCCAGACTACCAAAATATAATGAGAACCAGAAAAAAAGAACTTGTAGTTTGGCCTTCAAAATAAAAGCATGAAATGAGGTTGTTCAAATATGTGAAAAATTTGGCATTTTAAGTAATACAGCTGTACATATGACACTGTGCAGCAGAGGCACACAAGACTGGACCAGCAAGGGTCACCTTCCCATCATCAGTACTGCATAGGGCATGTCTAACCTCCTTAGACCCGCGGGATCGCGGGCGATTCCGACCAACTTTACTGTCTTTCAGAGGCTGTAGTAGGTTCTGTTTTAGAGCTAGAGTGAAGCTACAGATATCATATGAAACTAGAAAAGAACTAGAAAACCCAGGAATCCATTGGTACCAACCATGCTATGCTAGCTTGTCAGGAAGGAGGCTCAGTAACGCTCCAAATTTAGGCAAAATTTTGGTGAGGAAAAACTGTCATGGCCATTTTCACAGGGGTCCCTTGACCTCTGACTTCCAGATATGTGAAAGAAAATGGGTTCTATGGGTACCCACGAGTCGCCCCTTTACAGACATGCATACACTTAATGATAATCACGTGCAATTTGGGGCAAAAACCATGCAATTTTTCGATGGATTGCAGTTATTTTCGCCTATTGTAAAAATGATGTACTTGAATATTTCTGCATACTGGGGTCCCTAAACAGTCTTGGAATTACATAAATTGAGTATCACTGTAAAGCTGAGACTCTTGTGGATCCAATGAGCCCAACTGTATCCACGTGTGATGATGTTAGTCCCCATAGTAGCCATTTCATTGTAGACCTCACTGTATAAAAACTCATTGTAGACCTCAAAAGCTCCGAGTGAGTCAGAGGGAGGTTACACCTGGACAGGTCACCAGTCTATTACAGTGCTGACACACATAGACACAAACAACTGTTCCCATTCACACCTACTAGGGAAACACGAAGACTCCACACAGTAAAATACTGACATTTCATCTTATCTGTATGGTGAAGTTCAACATTTACCATCAGACTACAGTCTATGTGCTGATATTTTGTGTCATTGTTTGGGTTATTGCCTTGTTCCTGGCTGACAATGCAAATGTTCAAACTACAGCTGTCACACAGAGAGGGGAAGGGAAGAATCTTTACAGTTTCACATATTTTATCAACAGCTAAATGTGAGCGCTGGATAAACCTTTCCAATGGTTGAACTAAAACAGCAGGCTTTGACACACACTTTAGCACTATATTTAATCTATCTATCTGAGGCAGCAAAAAGCCCGTAAGGAAGAGGGAAGAAGGAAAAGGGAAAGAAGCTACAAGGCTACGCATCTGCCTCTTAGATTATGAGATATCGTGTGTGGTATCCGTGACGTTTCTGCATGATGATCTGCACTAAGGGAAAGGTCAGAGGGTCACCATAAATATAATGTGGACTATGAATACCTCCAACAAATTTCACAGAAATCTGAATAGTTTTCAAGATACTTTGTGATACAAAATCATCCACAAGGGACTAAAAATATCCATGTTTCACTGTAATGTAACTGTAACCCTGTGACTTACTGTCAATATGAAACTTTGGCACCAATGGGTAAAAGAAGTGGCTGATCATAATTCCAGCCCGACTTTAGACTAAGACAGACTGTTAGTGTAAATCAACAGCTCTCTTACATCCAGCTAGACATCATTACTAAAGATACTGTACAGTATTGTGTTGCCGGAACATTCCTTCCCAAGTTATGCAGAATAACTGGTAAATTACCAGTAAAAGTAGGCAGTAAATTACTGTAAGCTTAGAACGAAGTCTTGTCTACAGTACAGTAAGTAAGCCGTTTCACGCCAAAATAAAATTTGCACGGAGTTTTATCAAATTTGTTCCAAATGATCGCTGTCATTCTGCATAATAATTGTGTTTCTGTTTGTTGCATGGAGAATTTGTATTTTAAGGGCCTTGGAACAATAGATGTTTGTTTACGGAGTAACGGACTGTCAGACAAATGGGCTATTTTTGGTCCAATGGGACATTTTTCTGACTATTTGTGTTTGTGAATAACAAAGTGCCGTCCCCTTCTCAACACCCAATAATGTACGACAAACACTATTACTGTACCTCAACAACCAAATAAAGGACAGTATGTGGCTTGAGATCGTCCAGCAGCTGGGATACGATGAAGATGGTAATGAAGCTGATTCGCACTTGCTTACGTCATATGTTGGTCAGAGAGCAGAGCTAGCCACAACAGCTAACGTTAGCTTAAGCATCACATTTGGGGTCCGATTAGTTTATGTATTGTGTAGTTAACGTTAACCCCTTAGACATTCTCTGTCTGGATAGGTTTTTGTTGTGTAGAGCGGACACGGCACTTTTTAGGAGGAAACTCACTGCAAAAATGGACGGGGATTTTCCGCATTCCTGCACCACATTTTCGAATCGCACTGGTGAGAAATGGCTTCTAGTTATTCTGCATATGTGTGTGTGTGTGTGTGTGTGTGTGTGTGTGTGTGTGTGTGTGTGTGTGTGTTACATACGACAGGAAGTTCTCCCATGTTTCCAGATAAGGATCATAGTATATGGTTCCCTCTGGTCCCCCCAGTTGTGAAGAGCAGCTTTTATGGAGCGTAGACCCAGAGGAGGCCACATCTGTTTCAGCAGCACCAGGCCCGGAGCTCAGACCTGCTGAGCCCAGCTGACCCAGACGGGGGCTGGTCGTGGAAGTCTGGTTCTGTTTAGTTAAAGTCCTGTGAACTTGACTTGACCTTCGTGGATTATATCGACCGTAAACTCCATAACCTGCGTCACTGTTCCGTAACACAGCGTCAGCTGGGAGGAGGTGGGAGGAGTTTCGCCTCAGACAGCGAGGAGGGCGGAGCAAGGGGCGGGGTGTAATGTTTTCCATATTGACTGCCTGGGTTAAGTGCACCTGAGCTGTTATTCCTCCAGTTCTGTTCTCCACGTCTTCATCACTCCCTTCCTCTCCATCGGACTCCGAACAGGAACATGGGGAGGCATCTAGCTCCTCCTCTTCCTTCTCCTTCACTCCCATCTGGACTACACTTGCAAGTAACATGGAGGATCCGAGTAAATGAGATTCAATAGATTTTACTTTAGAAGGACGTCGATATCGCATCGCCATCCCACGATGTACGTAGGAGACTGTGCCAGAGCCACCGCGAGCATGCTGAGGTTTATAATGAAATCCCCTTCTTCCTCTCTTGATGAAGACATCTGCTCTCTCAGTTCCTCTTCTACATTCTTCACTAGTTAGTCCCAGCTCTAAAATGGACTGTCGCCTCTGTCCACTGGCCACCAGTAAGCCAACACTGGGGCGCCTGCGCTGGTCAGTACAAACTGGAGGTAAACCAATAGAGGAGCGTCTGGACTGTACTAACGCTGCAGAGGGCAGACCAGC
Organism: Sebastolobus alascanus; assembly: GCA_916701645.2. Taxonomy (NCBI): domain Eukaryota; kingdom Metazoa; phylum Chordata; class Actinopteri; order Perciformes; family Sebastidae; genus Sebastolobus; species Sebastolobus alascanus. Next base: position 166,478 of record CAKAOJ020000521.1, read on the forward strand.
ACTGGAGCGCCTCCTGGCTTTACTGGTCTGAAGAGCAGGACCAGGCTGACGCACCGCAGCCGGATGCTTCGGCCGTTTTTTGCGACAGCGGAAATGACGTTGGAAGAAGTACTCCATCATGTCTTGGGAGTGCAGTGCAATATGGGAGGTACTAACAATGATATGTGATATGCTTGGGTTAAGAACATAGCAGTGTCTGCTCTGATACCAAGCTAGAGGTTAAAGGTCAGATATCACATGATGATGGTGTCCATGATAATCGATGATAGTCCAGCTCCTCTTCTCTCCAATCTTCCTTTAGAGATGCTGAAGGGACAAACAGGCTTTTCTGTTTATTAAATGTGTTCCCTAAATAACATGAACACAGAGAATTGTTTCCACAAACCTTACTGATACAACTAGTTCTTCCTCCCAAGTAATAATTAATGGTTAAATACAAAAAATACCCATAATAAAATGTACATTAAGTTCAATAGATCAAGTATTCCCATGCTTAATCATCTAACCAGCTGTTTAATTAGATCAATGGATCCCTGATGCAGTGCTGCTTTGTTCAAAGTCACTCAAGTCAGTAAAACTGGTATCAACCAGTAGAAACTCACTGGTTCCCACAATGTTCACAGTATGATTTATTCTTTCACGATGTTTAGTGATACTCATAGTGTCATGACTGCATGAGTGGTGCATTACTGCGTCTTTTATGTCCTTACGGACACAGAAATCGTAGCACGATCTTAAATGTAATATCAAAGTTTATCCAGTGGCAACTCATTGAAAGCAAAGATACTATCTATCTACTCATCTATTTAATTTCCCCTTTTATTTATCCATTTGTATTCACCTTTATATTTATGTATTTATTTATTTTTTACAAATAAATACATAAATACATACAATTTAATAATGAATAAATAAATGTAAAAATAAATCTAAAATAAAAAAATAAACGCAAAAATAAATAAATACATGTAAGAGTTAATACAAATAAATAAAAGGGGAAATTTAATAGAAGAGTAGATAGATAGGGGAAGTAATACAAAGATAAATAAAATTAAAACAGAAATATCAATTTATGTCACATTTTATCAATAAATGAATGCCTACATTTATTTTGATATTATTTTTGGTTCATTTAATGGCATATTTATTTATTTATTTATTTATTTATCGAGTCATTTATTTATTCATTTATTTTTTATTTTGTCAGGTTTCGGCCTCCATAGTCATACACTAAAGACTGTTACTCAGCAGATCATCATTACTTTTGACGTCTTGCCCTTCTGGTGCTTTTAATCTTGCTTTTCACCTTGGCTGCTCTCCTTTCCATCACTTATCTCACTCTTCTTTGTGGTTCTTGACAAACCGTAGCAATGCAAATACAAAAAAACTAACTTTTAGTTCCTGATTTAGCTCTTGGGTCTCTTAGTCTCTGTGACTATTGAAGCAAAAAGGCCCATAAGTGCACCGGGTTCAGCCAGAGTCACGCTCTGATGCCCCCAGGCTTGATGGGAACTTTTATTTTTTAAGTATGAATCTGTCGCTTTGAGCTCTGAGGTATTCGGTGACCACATTTTGCTGAGTCTGAAAGTATCTATTTCTGCTGTCACTCGCAGAAGCGTGAGCTAAAGGTAAATTGAGAAAGGCCTTTGTCCAACGACACCAACCTGAAGTCTTAACATCAGCCCAAAGTCACAGATTTAGCTATAGAGCACCTCCATCCATTCATTTGCATGGATTCAGAGATGTTCACAATAATACTGACATTTGTTTTATTGGTTAAAATTAGACGCAGGGTGAAGGTCTGGCATGGAAATGAAGTAAATTTGTGTAGTGCTTTTGTATAGAATACAATTGCAGTGAACTTTGCCTGCTGTGTGCCGACCTTAATGGTTTGCTTGAGGGAACAGACACAGAGAGTCTAAAGAAAGGAAGCTCCTTTCATATTAGAAGTGTTGCACAACCTGAAAGCAGTCACTACATCACCAAGGTTTCAGCACAGGCCTGAATGAATTTCACTGTGCTTAGTATACATGGGCAGATTTGTCATGTTGGATGGCTAAGGTATGAACAAATCTACCTCATTAGACTATTCATCCTTAGAAAATAAACACTCTAGACATTAAAACCTCCATGAAGCATTTCCATTTTCAGCCAGTTGCTGAAAATGGAAAATGGAAGTGGAAAATGGAAGTGGAAAATGGAAAAGTATGAATTATTATAACCTGCTTAGAGGTAGTGTTAGGAAGTTAAACAGGTCATAATTCCCTCTCTATTATCTATTTTATATTGCTGTGAAAACATCTCCTTCAAACAACGAGATTTATTCACATTTCTCTCCAAAAACTACGTTTTACAAGATTACATTTGAACGCATCATGATGGCGTTTCGGTTTATTAAAAGATCGTGGTTAGGGTTCAAATAAACACGTAAATAATACCCGTTATTCAGAGCACCTCAGTCTCAGAGCGATGGAGCCTACTCTGGGCACTCAAACGAAAGCATTAATGCCGATCTCCCGATCGCATATTTTTACTGAATATCGGGGCATCCCTAATAAAGATCACATTTATTTTTCACTTGCCCGATCGGACAGCTGCATGAGGCAGGATTTATTGCACTGACTGTTGTATTAGACTGTATTAGTTTGAGCTAGGTGGACATCATGGTCAGGAAGACCCTGTCTACTATGGGCAGTTTTTGCATATGAAACAAGCCTGAAACTGTAACATGCAGAGCTGTGAAATCATTAACTCTTTTCACCGCAGTAGCTCTGTCCTTTATCTATTAGTCAGCAAGGCCTCGAATAGCTGCTGTGTTTCCTGGTGCAGACACAGTTTAGCACAGTTTACGGTAAACATGACAACGGTTATAATAGGGGGGAAATTAATCTGCTCCGTCTTTGTTTCTACATTTACCGCTGAACTTACAAGAAACAGAATGACTGAGTCAACACACTGTTGCAGACCACACCACCACACAGTAACCCAACTCAGATGAGACCAGAATGGGACAGAAAACACGAGATGTGGTGTGACCAGTGTTGTCACCAATTTCCATAGCGTATAAGAGCAGAAAAGATGCAACTCGAGATGTCAGATGAGAACAGCGCCGCTTAGAACTCTGCTACTGAAACCATCGTAGTTGAACAGGAAGTCCCATCTCAGAGATTCATCACCACCACTGACTTAAACACACAAGCACTTTCTGACTGGCAGCCAAAGTCTGAGATGATATGCAATTTCTTAAAAATAAAGCCATTATCATTTAAATCGATTAAAACATTTAATCGTGATTCATCGCATGATTCTTCATAGTTAATCATGATTAATCGCAAATTAATCTCACATTTGTTATCTGTTCTAAATGTACCTTAAAGGGAGATTAGTCAAGTATTTAATCCTCTTATCAACATGGGAGTGGACAAATATGCTGCTTTATGCAAATGTATGTATATATTTAATATTGTAAATCAATGAACAACACAAAACAATGACAGATATTCTCCAGAAACCCTCACAGGTACTGCATTTAGCATAAAACAATATGCTCAAATCATAACATGGCAAACTGCAGCCCAACAGGCAACAACAGCTGTCAGTGTGTCAGTGTGCTGACTTGACTATGACTTGCCCCAAACTGCATGTGATTATCATAAAGTGGGCATGTCTGTAAAGGGGAGACTCGTGGGTACCCATAGAACCCATTTACATTCACATATCTGGAGGTCAGAGGTCAAGGGACCCCTTTGAAAATGGCCATGACCGTTTTTCCTCGACAACATTTATCATAATTCATTTAGCCTCCTTGGTAACAAGCTAGTATGACATGGTTGGTGCCAATGGATTCATTAGGTTTTTATCTTTATGACCTGTAGTTATTTTGATTCTCCTTGTCTCTTGACCTTCCATCAGAAGGGTGACGCAGTACGGGAGGTGACAATTTTACTCCGGACTTGTTGAGACAAATTCCATTTCCCTAAAACAATATCTGCAGGCATACGTGTGGTGTCCACGCAGACGGGGCGTTAAGAGGATATCCAGGTCATCTGAGGGTCCTGCAGCAGTCCTGGTGCAAATCTATCCTCAAGTTGTTGTTGTTGGGGAGGTTTGTTGCTAACTCTTCATTTCGCAGCTGTCCACAGCTGTGTCCTACTAAGCACAGGCCAGCCAATGGCGTCACAAATCTCAGGGCGACGGGCTCACTGGCTATCACTCGTCTTTCCATTTCCCAGGGAAATGATTTATTCTTAGTTTGCACCAAGAGAGTTCCACAGAGGACTCACAGATTTATTGCCACAGTTGTTCTTGTTCTTGTTGGTGCTAGTTAGACATGCATTCTCTTGTCCACAGTTTCGGAGTCCGTGGTAAAGTGGTATCATTCCCACAAAGTCGAATCACCTCCACATTCACTTCTAACTGGTGGATCTTAGTTTCAAGCATGAGAATTTTCAGAACAAGTTTGTGAAAGTCGTCATCTTGCTGCTAACTAGCTTCAGATAATCCCAGGTTTCCAGTCACTGTAGTTCAGTAGAGTGACACAGCAAAAGGCTTGTGCTGTTTGTGGGTCATGCACAATTCTACAAGAAGTAATAAAAATTATATATATATATCCATACATCCATTATCTGTAACCGCTTATCCTATTCAGGGTCGTGGGGGGGCTGGAGCCAAAGCGGGGTACACCCTGGACAGGTCGCCAGACTATCACAGGACTGACACATAGAGACAGACAACATTTCACACTCACATTCACACCTACGGGACATTTAGAGTCAACAGTTAGTCTTTGGACTGTGGGGGGAAACCTGAGCACCCGGAGTAAACCTACGCTACGCTTCATAACTTAAAGTGATTTATATGTATCCAGTACTGCTGTCCATAACTGTAAGATAATGTCAGCAAATTCTATTGGCCGATATGTCCTCTGATAAGGCTGATATCAATATTAGATTTTCATAAACTCTCACATATCGATGTTAGCCTCAAAAAACTGGTATAAGTCAAACTATGATGTGTTTACATGGCCTTGTTTATAGTGTAGAATGAATGCTTAGCTTGGAGACTTATGTTCCCTCTGATCCATCCCTCCCTATCTCTATCCTCTCCCCTTTGACTCTAAACAACTATATTATGACTACGTGTTTTCCTCACTGTGTGTGTGTGTGTTGCCGTTATGTAACAGCTGCCTTCTCCAATGATAATCCCCGACCATAACAGGGGAGAGTGAGGAAGAGATGAGATGAGAGTACTCCGTAATAAAACCCACCTGAGTGTGTATTTGCATGTCAACGCAGCTTAACGCTCTTTGTCTGGCTGAACTGAGACATAAACACGGAGATATTTCTATCTGCATATGGAGGCGGGAAAACATCCTCCTGTCTCTTGTTGCCACAAATAGAGACTTCCTTTTAAAGAGAGCAGGACTCCTTTTAAAGACAGAAATGAAGCTTGAAACAAATCAGGGCTGGGACCGGTTACGGCGTGTCAATATACGCTCATTACATGCATAGTGTCCTTTCAAAATAAACTTCACAGGAAGTTGGGTTTAGGCAACACAACTACTTAAGTAGGGTTAGGAAATGGTCGTGGTTGACGTTAACTTCACTGACTAGCAACTCACGTGACTCACGGGACTGACGATACCAACGATATAAAAGACTGACATGACAAAAAAAGTCAACGTTACTTTTAGTTTCACACAGGATACATAAATAAATAATTAAATGTAGCAAAAATAATAATAAAAATACATGTTTTCATTAATTAATTGAGAAAATATGACATAAATTGATATTTCTGTTGTTTTTTTTTAATTTGGTTCTTTATTTATTTATCTTTCTATTAATTAATATTTATTTACTCCTCTGTTTAATTTTCTCTTTAATTTATAAATGCAAAGGGGAAATCTTGCATGAATAAATAAATGCAAAAATACATGAATAAATACATGTATTTAAAAATAAATATAAAAAGAATAAATGCAAAAATAAATAAATATGTGTAAAAATGAATAAAATAAATACATAAATAAATAAAGGTGAAAATTAAACAGAAGAGTAAATAAATAAGGGCATTAATACAAAGATAAATAAATAAAGAAGTTAAAATGAAAACATAAATATCAATTAATGTCAGATTTTATCAATTAATTAATTGAAAAATTAAAATTAATCATTTCTTTTTAATATTATTTTGCTACATTTAATAACATATTTATTTATTTATCAAGTTATTTATTTTATTAGGGCAACAGCTTTGGTCCAAGATTACTTCCTGTCAGCTACTGTATTAACAAACAACAGGAAATACAAAGGAGCCCATTTAATTGCCAATCGATTGACAGACCAAGCAACATCCAACAGACAAGCAGACAATCAATCACTCCATCAATACACAATCTGTTAAATAAATAATAATATCTGGCAATACTCAATAAGGCACTGAGTGCATATTTACTGTCTGGAAGTTCTGTGTGTTTTATCAATGTCTGCAACCTCTGTGATGCTAGCTGAGTGCTAGTAAGCTAAGAGGAAACATCTTGGAATACAGGAATACTAACGTCTTAGGTACAGAGTGTAAAACCTCTGTTGAATGAGTAACCAGCTCAGGTAGACGGCCCGGGAGAAAGAATAAAGAGGTTTTGTCAGTGTGTGTGTGTGTGTGTGTGTGTGTGTGTGTGTGAGACTATGCAGAGCTCTGTGCTGTTGGGTTAAATATTTACATGATAAAATAGTGGTGCTATGCAAATACACAGACATAAAGAGCAATGTGGTTTTCCTCTACTGGGTTGAGACTGGGTCTTTAGCAATGCAATGAGAGCTGGCTCTTCTTTCATCTATATTTTTATACTTCTATTAAGTCTGTACAGGAAAGGTGTTGGTCCTGGTTAAACACTGGAAAAGACTTGTTTCCTCCTAGACGTAAATGCCAAAAACAAAAGTTCTAGAAGACAGAGTAGAGACAGAGGTGGTTTTCAGTCCACCCCCCTTGTTGAAGGCCTTTACAAGCCCTCCTGTTAACAGTCCACTTTCAAAACATCAACAGTAAGCTAGGAGGAAATTTGGGAATTTGGAGCACTAAATCAAAATCAGGGAGTGTTGATTTAACTCAGATTGATGATGTTAGGTTTTGTGGAGGCAGTATGATGCATGAATACCGCACTCCCTTCCTTAGCAGCTTACACACTGACTGTTGTTCCACAGGCTGTTCACATATACACCGTTCGTAGCTATTCCTACAAAAAGTAATGCACTGTAATTTGTATATATACCATAAAATCAGATATTATGTAATCCACGTAATTGTGAACCAGGAAGTATACGAAGCGACAAATGCTGGTAGGAGGTCGGGGTGGATGTGTGGGTCAAAAAAACACCAGATTTTTATCCAGGAGACTGACGTTCCTGTCCCGTGTGATACCGAAAGTCAACATTGATTTATTTGTCATGAAACTTTCATATTAAATTACGCCACTTCCAGAGTTATTTTAACCCAAACAATGATCTTTTCCTAAACCTAACTAAGTAGTTTTTGTAACATAACTTCCTTACTTAAGTTACACCATACCATACCATACACCTTCCATATTTAAGTTACAAACCACGATCTTTTCCTAAACCTAAGTAGTCTTGTTGCCTAAACCGAACCAAGTTGATCTCTTCCTAAACTTAACCAAGTAGTTTCCTGTGAAGACGGAAGTTGAGTTTGAAAAGACTTGATCGGAAATTAACAAGTGCATCACGCGTTGCTGGACATTGGTAGGAAAATGCACAAAAACTGAGGAATAAGATATCATACGAATTGTTGTATGAGGATACATTGCTTTCAATAGTCTTATAGACCTTTTCATTGCCATTCCAATAGCTTTGGTCCAAGTTTACTTCCTGTCAGCTACTGCATTAGCAAACATTGAAACAGGAAATACAAGAAAGGGTAAAAAAAAAAAGGTCAAATAAAACTCTCTCTCTCTCCCTCTCTCCATTGTCAGTGTAAACAGCAGCCATCTCTTGCGCTGTGTCTTTGTTGTCAGTTTACATGGTGACATGTTTTCAGTCCAAACAGCAGCTAACTGGAACTACCACAACACACACACACATTTCAACAAACACACATGTACTAAGTAATCTTCCTCAGCACCTCTTACAGCAACAGAGCCAGTAAGAGGACAGTGTCATCTGAAGTGCTTTTTACAAACACAACGATAGAAAATATTGTATTGTCTCATTATGCATGTTAGTACTACTGGTTACTCTTCTTTCAATTACCTTAAAACAATACATTTAAGGTATTTTAGATCCACATTAGCTTAATATTCACGATATAAGAGATATAAGAGCACAATCACACATTCATACACTGATGGCAGAGGCTGCGTACTGTCTGTATAAATCGTACAGATTCATGCAGTGATTACTCACTGTCTTAGCAGGAGTCGGATGAGAAAATGGATATTAGTTTCATCTCCGTGCATCCAGTACATAGACAGGTCCAGGATATGTTAAGCCAAGCTTAGCACAAATACTGGAAATGGGGGGGGGGGAAACTAGTTGGCAAATTTGCCTTATTTAAACCTGCAACAACTCAGCAGTTTGGTGCTGGACAGCTTGTGCACAGCAGGTTTTACAGGCTGCCCGCTGCTGCTGGAAACGACACTATAAGAACAGTAAGACTGAACCAAAACAGTCAAGTTGCAAGCCAGAAAACAATGAGCTAAGAAGCAGTGGGGTGATAATCTTCTGTGGGTTCATTACTATACGATCGACAAATTTCACATTACACCATTGATCCTATGACAATACTGATTAAAACCACTTATAGCTTTGCTTTTGGAGTTAAGGAAGTTGATAACGCAGCCGACTGTGTGCAAAAATGTTGTAGTATTGCTTGAAAATGTTCTTAATGTGTCTTTCAAAGATTTTTATGCTCTGCATATTTGCACACTGTAAAGTTGATTTTAAAAGTCACGGTTATTATTATTATTATTATATTGCACACATTAGGAATGTGGTTTGTGGTTAGCACACAAACCAGCGTACACAGACTTGTTTCCAACCCAGAACCCTCTCGCTGTGAGGCGACAGTTGCTCACACTTTGAGTTTGAGCATCTTATTTTCCTCAGCTTTTCAAATTATTTCTTTCAAAGTGTGTTAAATATTGAGAAATTGTTTTGATTGACATGTTTTGATAAAGGACAAAGGCCAGAACTCATCCTCCTCCCACAATGGAGTCGACCAACATGATTAAAATCTAAAGTTGTGGGAAACATTGAGGTTGCGTGACCTTGTTGGCCAGATCGACTTTCATCCGTATGTTTGCTTTATTTGTCTTATATCAGCTGCTTCTCCCCCCCTTTGTCTGAGTTGACTGAAGACTAGGAAGAACACAGCACTGCATCAGCCCGCTAACAACCTCACCTGACTAATCCAACACAACAATCAAAAAAAAGTTATTTCTACCTCGCTAAATTCAGCATTTTAAGAATATTAAATAAAGCTCATGCAATAGGCTACTTTTTGTCCTCATAAATATTCTAAAAAACAAAGAATAAATTAGGAGCCAACCTGAAAAAGGAGGAGAAAATTATCCATCCATGCTTCCACTCCTCATCTATCTATCTGCGGAGCGCTCACTAAACTGTGACCGCTAATGTGGAGCAGAGAGAGGGAAAGAGAGAGGGAGGGGTGAGAGAGAGAGAGAGAGAGAGGGGGAGAGAGAGAGGGCGTGGCCCAGAGACAGACAGAGAAAGAGAGAGAGCGAGAGCCTGAGAGAGGACTAAAATAACTTGTGTGTACTTCCTTGACAAGCTGAACTGTGACAAACGTTCACACACACTCAAACATCAGGTGCTGAGAGAAAGAGGAAACAGAAAAGGCCTAAGACAGATAGAGTGATTGTGAGTTACATCTCCTTTCTGCAGCACACTGTTTGATGTTTGGTTCAATGAGGAATTCAAGATTGAAGAGGTGTGAGTTGAAGGTGCACGGTACATGCAGCAACCTGCTGCAAAGAAATACGGGTGAGCGTTTCACCTCTACTATACTGGGTCCATGCAATCTAGATTTACAGTAATGAGTTATTAAAACAAAGCCAACTACGAACCTACAGCAGGGCAAGAACACACACAATTCAACCAAACAAAATAACTGTTATAATCTTCACATGTGCCGTCGGCCTATATGTGAGCCAACTGTGTGTTTGTGCCACTAACCGGTGCTGTACTCAGAAACTCAGATTCAGCCAGCAACTTTGCTGATCTGGCGGTGAGTCGGAGCAGTCCCCCAGGATCACACCCCCGGTACTGGGGTTTGCACTGGCTGAATTTGAGCGAACTGGGCGTACGTCTCCCCGAGCTGCACAGTGACGTTTGTTTGTTACGTTAAGTAACTACACGTTGGTTACACAACTGGCTTTTAGTAAAGTCTAGAAGTTGCGAAACAAAACTACGGTACAATAACTCGAGACCAACAGCTGTCTCCTGGGTGAAAGTCCTGCGTTTGTTTGACCCATCCAGCGACAACTCCCACCCCCCCCCCACTCAGACTTTATCAGTTTACATTGGAGTTAGTTGAAAGCCTGGTGTGTCCCATACAGATGCTGAAGGTCCACAGCCTCCGTCCGAGCCGCCATGTTGTTTCCGGTTTGAAAGCTGGAAGCAGCAGCCCACGGAGGGAAAGCGTTCGTCCAATCAGGAGCCTTTTGTCTAGTGGCAGCCCATCAAGCGACCCCCTCGCGATACAAAACGCCCCGGTGGTCACGTACCATAAGGGTGCCTTGGTGCACCGGTATCAGACGCCGCGGGGCACCGACCAAGGTGCGGTACTTGACGCACCAGGAGTGAGACGGGTTGGAATACCACAGATGTACAACTTTAATAAATGTGAGAAATACGTGAGAATATGTGATAATTGATCAGTTTTTCTACAAAAGCCAAGTTTGTCCCTGAGAGAGCAACAAGCAAATGCATCATTTGGCCTGATTACTTTAAGGAAGTAACCAGATGACGTGACAAACTTAACTTAAAACCACAGGCCCAAAGTTCACTCTATTTAAATCCTTATCACCACATTGGTCAGAGGAATTGCACTTAGATATTTTCCTCAAATCATTCAGCCTTATGATTAGAGTTGTTCCGATACCAGTATCGGAAATGCGTCCAATACTGCCCAAAATATGGTATTGGGTATATTGCGTACTTACCTGATATATATCGGGTAAATACGCAAGTCTATTTACCAATCTGATACCGTAATTTATTAACCCAGAAAAAAACGGAAATCAATTCTTCTTCGCCGCTCCAAAACAGTAGCCTTCACTGTGCTGTCAGCCTGGATGTATCATGGCTGCCACTGAACACTGTTTTAGAGCGGCAAAGAAGAACTGATTGCAGGTAGTTTGTCACGTGACGATAGCAAACAACATCGGTGTGGTGCTAGTGGAGAGTGTAACGGTAACGGTAGTCAGAGCGAGGAAAATGTCAGCCATTTGGCAACATGTCACAGTGGAAAATCTGTTCATGTTTTACATTACAGGGTTTAACCTGAGCCAGGCCATACAACAAAGATAGTAATCATATCACATCCATACATGGTCCGTAGTAAACAGCTGTTAAAAAATAATAATAACTATATTATTTTTCATCACGCTGGTATCAGATCGGTACTCAGTATTGGCCGATACCGCAAATTCAGGTATTGGAATCTGTATCTGGAAGGAAAAATTGTATCGGAACATATCTACTTATGAGAAAATGAATCAGGATAAGTTGATGAATAGTGGTAAATCAATAATGACCATGAGCCTCCTCTGATAGCTTCAGCAGGGTTATACAACATCTCCTGCCTTCTAAACAGGCACCAGACAAACCAAATTAGCCGCTAGTGCTGCACCATGATCCTTCGCTTCCTGACAATTGTTTATTGGAGTGTGTAGCCGAAAGCTCGAGGCACGACTGTCATCGTTGTTACTGTTGGCATGACAACTGCTGCCCCGGTTGCCGTGGGAATCGTGTCCCCTCTCCACATGATGACTAGCGACCCGCTGGCAAGGTTACATACAACCCTGACTCACCGGGACATCAGGAAAAACACTGATTCTCTCCCAAATGTTTGAACTAAACCTTTAATTGCACAGGACGCCTCATCAAATGGGTGACTGGAGGGTTGAGTGATGATCTATACTTGAGTTTGCAAGGCCCCATGTGTGTCAGAGACAGCAATGTGGGTGTGAAGGTGCGTGTGTGTGTGTGTGTGCATAGATAAGACTTGTTACTGCAGCTGTGAGCTGCCCTCATGTGACTTGCAAGTACTGCACATCTGTTCACATCCTGTCTAATCAGGGCAGGAGGCTGAGTGAAGGAGGCTGAGTGAAGGAGGCTGAGTGACAGCCAATGGCTCTGCCTGCTGGTCAATAGAAGGTATTACACTAGTGCAGGGTAGACCATCCATCCATCCAATATCTGTAACTGATTATCCTATTCATATAGACACAGACAACCATTCACACCTACGGGCAATTTAGAGTCAACAATGAACCTAACCTGCATGTTTTTGAATTGCGGGAGAAAAACGGAAAACCTGGAGAAAACCCACACTGACACGGGGAGAACAAACTCCACAAAGACGGGCCGGGTTTGAACCGTCTTGCTGTGAGGCGACAGCGCTAACCACTGCACCATCCACACTCTTTTTTAAACAATTTCATATTCAGGTTCTTGTTTTCACTCGACGTTCAGTCTTACCTCCTGGTGAAGAGCTTGAGTCCGTTGAAAGACTTGGAGCAGCCGGTCAGCGTGTCCTTCTCTTCTTCCACGCAGATGGGGGGGCACGAGGAGAAGAATGTCGGGTGGTTGGAGGAGGAGGAGGGCAGAGAGGAATTAGAGGAGGAGGATGCAGAGCTGAATTCTCCATCACCTCCTGTTACATTCAGTGAGATTTCTCCTTCGATTTCTGTCTCAGCACCTCCACAGGCCTCAAGTCCAGCCCTGTCAGTGTCTGCTCCCGGGTCAGAATCCATGACGGGCAACTTCTTCAGTTCCTCACCCTAACCTTTGGCACATTTTGGCAACAACTCCTGTAATTCTAGTTCTTGCTAAATTTGCAATAGTCTTGGAAAGAAAAGTCCTTATATGACTTAAGTCCTGAGTGTGTAGACCAAACAATCCTAAAAGAGGACTCCAAACGTTACTTTAAGTATTCCAAATATTCCCCAAGGAAGTTCATAAGGCTTTCTATGAAACCACCAAGCTGCAGATGTAATCTTCCTTAAAAATGTGATGAAGTCCCCACTCTCTCACCTACAAGGCTCTCGAACCCCAGCTGCTTCACCGCAGTCACGTCACTAAGGGAGGAAATATGACCTAGAACCATTAGACAAAGACTGATTGTGTTTATGCTCAAAGAACCAAAGGACCTCACCAGGGTACGATACTAAAATCACTACATTTAAAGAACTCCTGAATCTCAGGACTGTACCAAAAGCTACTCCAAGTTCTCAAACTCAAACTAAAACTACTATATGCATACACATAGCATATACAGCACTACAAACATTAAGGTTAAAGTAAGTGCGGTCTAAAAGTTAGTCCATAAAATACTATACAAGGACAATTATGTCTAAACAAAGTAGTATTATGAAGGTACAAACTAAGTATTACGCTCAGTAATATAACTACAATGAACGCTTAAACTGCTCTAGGACTTCAAACATGGCTACCCTGCAGAGGCTACAAAGTCAATAATCCACATGCCAAAGGTCTTTTACAAGACACACAAGGTGTGTGTGGGTGGGTGTGTGGGTGTGTGTGTGTGTGTGTAGAGAGAGATTAGTGTCGAGTCCTGAGGGAGATAATCCGTCCCAACATTTCTCTCCACATCTCCCACTCAGCGGCAGTAGTCCAGTCAGTCTCTCTCTTCTTAGTTTCTTCTTGTTTTCCCTCCTCTGTCTTCTTCCTCCCTCTCTTCTTCTTCTTCTTCTCTTCTTCACAGTCTGTTTCCTCTCCTCGTCCTCCTCCCCCCCCTCTCTTCTTCAGTTTCTTGCTGAGTTTAATTACACTCCATGTGAGGCGCACATTGACACACACACACACACAACTGAGTTGCACGCTGCAACACGCGCTCTTTGGTAAACACACACTGATCCTCTACTACCCGTCCGGCTCAAACCAGGAAGTGGATAATGACTACAATCAGGGCCTCGCTGTTAGCTGCCCGGTCACATGCCTGACTGAAACTCTGCTCACTTCTGACTGACTGCGGTCGACTGGTTTCTGTTGCACTGTTTACATCATGATGTATGCATTCCACTTATCCTACCAAACAGGAACATGTTTCAGTGTTGAACATTTATTTAGCTAATTGATGGTGGTTCGTTGCTACATGAGAATCACAGCCTTATAACACTTTACAACCACAAACTAGAGACCTAGAGCATTCAGAGGATGGATGGCTTTACCAGCTAGATTGACAATAAGGGGGTTTCTGAGCAGTTTACACAACACAAGTGCTCGCCATGTAATCACCAAAAAATGTGCAGCAATCTCCAAATGTCAAAAGTTTTTGACATCAAATCACAGCATGGCTTTTTCTATGGTGTTCCTCAAGGTCTTGGTGTCTTAATGTGGTATTTTGGAGGGTTATTGATCATTTTTATCAATTCTCGAGTGGTAAACAAGGCAAAAGTGAGCATTGCTCACATACCCCGCTCACTGCTTGACCCCTACTAAAGTAGGGCCAAAGGTTTTGCCCTTTTGGAACTAATGGAATTAATGGGCATTAACTAATTAACTAATGGGCACCCTGGACTTCTAACCCCCAAAAGATACAGCTAGACCACACTGTCAACCATCATACCAAATTTGAAGTTCCTAAGTTAAATAGTTTCCAAGTTCTGCTCCGGAAAGAAAAGTGTGACACGCGGAGCGCTATATACCCCCGACTACGTTGTCACGGGGGTATATTAATGGCTAAATTTAGCACCAAATCTGTGTAACAAATGGTATCAACCCCAAAATTGCTGCAAAAACTTATGAGACATAATAGAGCATGGGGATGGACATCATATACTTCTATCATAATGTTCTAAACCCTTATACACTGACTGTTCACAACCAAGTACAAATCAGTATCAGATTTTGGAGCACATATAAAGTATTAAAGAATTATTAATGCTGATTCAATGGGAGCTGGATTACACAGTTTAATATGAATCGAATAAATTCAAAAGGGATATAAAATCCTGCACAGCCTCAGCAACCTCACTGTTTCACTGAAACACACTCACACAAACAGCAAGCTCAACACTTCACCACATGAGGGCGCTGCCTAGCAGGCAGACAACAACAGTCCATGATTCAGTATCCAGTAACAGGAATGCCTTGTTGCCTTGTTGTTCATCTAGACTGGTGTATTCCACAGGGCCAGTCATGTGTTTCATTCTCTCAATAGATGAGTTTCAGCACAGCTGCTATAGAAACCAGGTTGAAAACATAAATAAACCAGTAATAAAGAACACTTTCAGGCCTTAAATTCTGACTTCACTTTACTAAACTGTGGAAAAGTGAAACCCAGATTTACACTCTGACTCTGTTCAAAATGAACCTTAAAGGGAGATTAGTCAAGTATTTAATACTCTTATCAACATGGGAGTGGGCAAAATGCTGCTTTATACAAATGTGTGTATATATGTATTATTGGAAATCAATTAACAACACAAAACAATGACAGATATTGTCCAGAAACCCTCACAGGTACTGCATTTAGCATAAAACAATATGCTCAAATCATAACATGGCAAACTGCAGCCCAACACGCAACAACAGCTGTCAGTGTGTCAGTGCGCTGACTTCACTATGACTTGCCCTAAACTGCATGTGATTATCATAAAGTGGGCATGTCTGTAAAGGGGAGACTCGTGGGTACCCATAGAACCCATTTTCATTCACATATCTGGAGGTCAGAGGTCAAGGGACCCCGTTGAAAATAGACATGACAGTTTTTCCTCGCCAACATTTAACGTTAAGATTGGAGCGTTATTTAACCTTCTTCTTGACAAGCTAGTATGACATGGTTGGTACTGATGGATTCATCAGGTTTTCTAGTTTCATATGATACCAGTATTTAGTACTCGATTTAAAACTGAGCCCGCAACAATCTGAAAGATTGATTGTGTTAAAGAAATTAGTAGCGCTAAACTAGTTTGTGTTAACGTGTTATTATCGCGTTAACTTTGACAGCCCTACATAAAATACAGTTTCACTTCATACGTCTCAATACTAACTTTAACCTAATGATTTAATAAGAATAAAAATTAAGACAAAAGCAACAACAGTCAAGAGTGCACATTTAGCTGCCATGGTAACAGGCAGACTGACACACTCACAGTGTCACCAACTGACTGACTGGAAGAAGTGTTCACATCCTTTACTTAAGTAAAGTTGAGTTGGTGGAGCTTGTAGAGATGATACGCAGCCTGGGACAGCACAGTCTTTCAACATGGGCAGTGATTGGTCACACCTACTGGCATTTTTTTAACAGGATTTTATAAGGATTCGGTAAAATTTCAATGTGGAGGATGTAAGAATTTTCATTCTTTCTATCAGAATGACAAATTCTTGGGAGAACTGACTAAAACTGGATTATTTATCAAACACCTCTTTCAGGATCTTAATGGAAACGACATCTTTATTGTGATTATGGCGTCAGCATTACTTAACTGTCCTGACTGTTACATAAAAATATTGTTTTTTTATAGCAATAAATGATCTATACTGTACTGTGTGTAGGAGAAGGGATAAAAGCATTTGATTATGGTTTCTGACAGACAGAGCACATCTCTCACACACACCTGCTCCTCTCCTCTCTCTCATCACTGTTCCCTCTCATCCGTCGCCCACTCAGTATTTCCATGACAAATAAAATGCCACTCGACAGCATGACACACAATTCTCAGAGATCCTTTTAACTTCCAAACACCCACTGCTGACCTATTTTCTCCGTTCCTCTCTAACGATGGACTCTGATTATGAATGCAAACATTAATCCTAAACCTGACCCCAAAGCAAAACACTCTTCCTAATGAGTTACTGAAAAAGGTCCCCAGCAGGGAGCCCACGTTCATACATCTGATAACACAGTGGAAATGTAAGACATGAACATCAGAACTGTGTCTGTGACTGTGGTGATTAGCTGCTGTGGAAATCACAACTACAGATAAAATAGGCTGCAAGAATAATACTTGGTCGTTGCTTAATGTATTAAACTAAGAGTTGTGCTTAATAGTAAGTGGCATTAAACCTGATGACTGTCATGACGACTGTATGGAGGACGGAACCTTCCAAAATCAAAAATAAATGAATAAATAAATATATGACACAATAAATAAATAAATATGTTATTAAAAGTAGCAAAAATAATATATATATTTTTTAAATGTATTTATTTATTTTTTATTCATTTTATATTTATTTTTAAATGTATGTATTTATTTATTTATGCATTTATTTATTAATTTCTGCAGGATTTTCCCTTTGCTTTTCACCCCTTAATTATTTCCCCAAACTTATTTATTTCTGTATTTTTTTTACATTTCTTTATGCATTTCTGCTTCATTATGCAAATGAAGGGTCTGTCACCAAAAAGAAATGTGTAAAGAAATGTATAAAGAAAAGAATACAGAAAAACGCAAAGGGAAAATCGTGCATTAATGAATAAATAAATAAATACATTAAAAAATAAATCTTAAATACTTGTACACCACTTCTATGTGACATCTACTGTTGACTACTTATCTCCCTCTGAACATCCCCTGTCCTCCACCCTACCCCTCTAAAAAAGAGGGCAGAATGGAAAGGGGTTAATGTAACTTTGACAAAAGAATCCAGCAGACTGAATGTTCACAGTGATGTGCACGTAAAAGATAAAGAGAGAGGTTAATGAATCACTGGTACAGATCTGCACCATCTGTCTGCTCACTGTGTCAGCTCCATCTGTGGACCCATGTCAGCGCCAATACACCCGTGAGTCAGGATGAATTTTTACAACGTGGTTACGCAGCAGATTTAATGTTATTCCTGATGAAATGATCATTTAGTACTTGACTACATAACAAAGCTGCAGAGATCAATCCTGTAAATCACGTATTATCCATTCTGTTCCTTGACTGATTATATCACATCATAATATTAATTGTGGCATTACTATTTATTTATTGTTTTGTGAAAACATTTCAACAGTAGCAAAGAAGTGAGATACATTATATGGTATACTGACTCTATCTCCTCTCTACTGTGGGGGGACAGCAGTGTTCAGTGTCATTGATTAACCTACTTAGTGTCTCTGACCCTGCAGACTAACAGCTAATACTAACTGGTTGAACCCGTACTGTGGCAGGGACAGAAGAGAACAATGTATGTGCCCAGCTGATGATGGATAACGTGATAGCAATCTGAATGTGTGGGTTTATATCCAATCCAAGAATCATGTATAACATCCCTGCTAACCATTTTCCAAAGCATATCATAGTGCTGTAGTTTTATGAACGCGTTGGTTACCATTCATTTCCAGTATAAATGGCAACTAACCAACAAAACAAAGTCATGTCAAAGTCATCACAAAGTGATAAACAATGCAGACTTTTTAAACCAATCTGTAGCCTGATCCCAGCTGACATTGGGTGAAGGCGGGGGGGTTCACCCTGGACAGGTCTCCAGACTATCACAGGGCTGACACATAGAGACAGACAACCATTCACACTCACAATCACAACTACAGGACATTTAGAGTCAATGAACCTAACCTGCATGTCTTTGGACTGTGGGAGGAAACCGGAGAACCCGGAGTAAACCCACGCTAACACGGGGAGAACATGCAAACTCCACACAGAAGGGCGCCAAGCCGGGTTTGAACCTAAGACCCTCTTGCTGTGAGACGACAGTGCTTATTATGCAATAAAAAAGTCAGTTGCAGAGAAAGGGGCTGGTGCAGTCAGTTCAGTTCAATGGTGTTGAGGTGGGGGGGGGGGGGATTCTGTGTGTTCAGAGTCCTGATGGCTTGGGGGAGAAAAGCTGTTACATTATCTGGAAGACCTGGCCCAGATGCTGTAGAACATCCTTCCAGATGTCAGGAGTGCAAAGTAGGGCTGACCCAAATGCTTCGATGCTTCGAAGCGTCAACCGTTGCCATGGTAATCAACCTCCAAATCAGTATTCGAATGCTTCGTTTTTTTATTTATTTGTTATTATTTATGTATTTTTGATGCATAACCAGCCTCTCAAAGCACTTCATTAGTTGGTGTCAGTGCAATGGGGAGGTAATCATTTAGACATGAAACAGGGGACTTAACAATAAAACCTATTTTAATGCCAATGAAAATGAACTTAATTTCTCATATAAAAACTATCACTATCAAAGGAGATATACAAAGTGATATCTCATTGAGCATCAGGCTTTTAACTATATGATAGAATGATAGTATGATAGTATAGACAACAGGGGCCGGAGTAAATGACATTCACCTTATTGTATTGTTCATTATTTCATACACACCCAACAGGCTGTGGCTGTGCTCAGCATATTAATTACTTATTACTTATGAAACATCTTGAGTACAAAGATGATTTCAGCCAAATGAGGGCACTAGAGGAAAACTCATTACCAAAATTAAAATGGTTCATTCTCTGGTGCTAACATTACATTGTAGTCCCTGTGTACAAGTGAACATTTTGTCCTGAGGTGACCTAAAGGAAAGGCAAGAAGCAACAACAAAAAATTTAGGGGGAATAAACATCTGTATCAAATGTTCTTAATTCAGGCCAGCTGGTGTGAGGATATCGTAATAAACGTTAGATGTAGCAGCAGACCAACGCAAAGACCAGAAAAGCACAGTAACCGTCACCGACGGTTCAGCACTGCAATATGTTTTCCACTGTCCACTGTCGCCTACTCAAAGCAGGTCATCAGTGCACTGTTCACAGCACAGCCGTGTTCTGTGTTATTACTGTAGAGCTGCATTAACACAGATCTCCTAAAAATCACACAAACCCTCAACAGTGACCTGACAGGAACTGTGAGACAATAATCTCCACTCTGAGACACACGATCACGACCGACTTTACTGTTTTTCAGAGGCTGTAACAGGTTCAGTTTTAGAGCTGGAGTCAAGGTATATCATATATATCATATGAAACTACAAAACCTCAGGAATCCATTGGTACCAACCATGTATAAAACCACTGTATAAAATGACCTGTGACCTCTAGGATAATCACAGCCTCATGACACTTTACAGCCACAAACTAGAGACCTAGAGCATTCAGAGGATGGATGGATCAAACTAGAGACCTAGAGCATTCAGAGGATGGATGACTTTCCTAGCTAGATTGACAATAAGGGGGTTTCTGAGCAGTTTACACAACAGAAGTGCTTGCCATCCAATCACCGAAAATGTTTTTGATCCCAAATCACAGCATGTCTTTTTCTATGGTGTTCGTCAAGGTCTTGGTGTCTTAATGTGGTATTTAGGAGGGATTATTGATCATTTTTATCAATTCTTGAGTGGTAAAAAATTGTTAAATTTAGCACCAAATCTGTGTATCAAATGGTATCAACCCAAAAATTGTTGCAGCAACTTATGAGACATAATAGAGCATGAGGATGGACATCATATACTTCCATCATAATGTTCTAAACACTTAAACACTTTCACAATTTATTCTAATTAACAAGTGTTATTCTAGGGATAAGGCTAGAAAGTGGGTTTTCACAAGCAGTGGTCACCTTCATCGTGCGGTAGGCCAGAGTGAGCTGCGGCATCTTCATTCACAAGTAAAGACAAACAACACGCATACTAAGAACTACACAGAGTCCTGTGAACAGAAGGAGTTCTGGCCGTTTTGGATTGGAGGGTACCCGTCTGTCCTTTTTGCTCTTTATCTCTGCCATCTGTGTTTGCTTCCATCTGGTGTACTGTTGTTGCTCTATTATGCAACTTTCTGGCTTGAGGCAAGAAGTGCATTGTTCTTCCCCTCCCACTCCCTCAGCTGGTCAAGTTAATGCATCAACACTTGTCAATCATGATCATCAATATGATAATCAGTGAAACTACCACAGACAGCATAGATAGCAAACACAGACAAAAAAGAAGATGAAGAGACGAAAGGCCTGCTAGCTGCTGCTAGAGACAAAAAAGTTCAATACGACCCACATCCATCCATCCATCCATCCATCCATCCATCCATCCATCCATCCATCCATCCATCCATCCATCCATCCATCCATCCATCCATCCATCCATCCATCCATCCACGGGAGTGGGAGGAAACCAGAGAACCCACGCTAACATTTATCTGTCTTTTACCAGACTGCACTCAAAAAGACAACAATTATATAACTTGTGTTATCAAGTTATATCATCACTGATTCCAATACAAACTGTAGAATGAATGCTCACATTGCAAAGTAGTGTACCAGAATGTGACCTTGCATGTATTTGATTGGCCATCTCAGTGCCTTACATTGTGCTGTTGGAAAAGTTGACAGTGTATTGACAGAACGGCTGAATGTTTGGCCTGTGGTGTTGCTGCTTTCAGCTTTTTAGAGAACTGCTCATACAAACAATTTCACACCCAACACTGCGCGTCCTTGGGTCCTGAGCAATACAACTGCCATGACATAGTTGCATCACACACTCAAGTCGTGACTACACACAGTCAGAAACACCAGTGAAATACACTGGTTCACAGGAAAAAACACCACGTTGGGCAAGGTAGGCAACAAGTCTTACAGCAGGGAAATACAGTCCGTAGAGGAGTACAATCCCTTTGTGAGAGATGGGAGCCCATAAATCATAAATAAATGATTGTACTCGCTAATACAGTCTTACTCACGGGGGGAAAGCAACACAGTCTCACAGCAGTTTGTGAAATAGTCACAAAATTTAATCTATTAGATTCGTGTACATAGACACAAATTTCTCTTTTTTTTTCTACTTTCAACAACGTATTGTTCGTACTTTTTCCTACAAATGTCCAGCAACACGTGACGCACGTGTCAATTTCCGCTCCAGTCTTTTCAAAATAAAACTACTTAGTTTGAGTTAAAATAACTCCGGAAGTGCCGTAACTTAAGCACGGAAGTTATTTGCCAAATAAATGAATTTTGACTTGTGGTTTCACACGGGTTTCACAATTTGAGTTGCAATGGCAGTTGTTACATTATCTAGCATCCATCTGTAGCGTTAGCAGGATATATCCAACAAAAGTGAACTGCAGTCGCGATCTAGACGACAAGCTGGACTGAGTCTGCAGAGCCCTGAAGCCCCGCTATTGAACAGAGCACTTGATTTATTCAAAGTTTATTAACTTTGTTCAAAGTTTTATTAATTTGGGTCCCCAGCAACACACCCACCAAGTGTGAAGTAGATCGGATGAGCAGTTCACACAGAGATTCCTCACTTTACAGTTAGATGATGAGGTTTTTTCATGCAGTGCTGTTGTCTGTATGAACACAACCCCAGGTTATTAAATAGCTTGTGTACGCTACAAAGATGAGATTTTAATAACAGTGCAAGAGAAAAGCTCATGCAGTGGCCAAAATGAAAAGAGTTCATCTTTTTCGAGCATGAATGTCCTGATTTAATTCTTTTATTTCTTGTTTAGAGGTGAACATTTTGTCCAGAAGGGAGCACAAGACCCTAGTAAGCTGGACACAGACCTGTGTCACTAACAAGCCAGAAACACACTGCAGGCGTGCTGTCAAGGCTGACTGCATTAGTGGACATCACAAACCCTTTCTAATCATGTTGGTCTTGTCTGTTTTATTTCCACTATACATCCTTCAAACAATAGACATATCTAATTATACAGAATAAACACAATTAGTAGTATCATGGCCAGGAAGACAGGGCCTGATGTCTGATTCTTATCATCATCCGTCAGCTGCAACAACACCACGTGTATGAAGTCTTTACAGGCGTCTGAAGGCAGCAGGTCTGTGTTTATGGCACGTTTTAACATTTAGTAGCTAGTCAAGATATCCCTAATTCTATTTTGACTAGACAAAACTCTAATTTTAGATATCTGTAATTACATTTTGACTAGTACGATTCAAACTACTTTTGCCATTCATGTGTAGGAGGTTTCTCATTACGGATATCCACAATTCAGTTGCGGATATCCGTAATGTGAGGTGAAGCTATTCAAACGGGAGGTGAAGCTATTCAATCATACTACGGCGCTGCACTGCAGCCGTATGGGTTTATAAAGTGTGTCTGGAGTTAATAAATCCACAATAGGCTGTAAATTTCTACCACAACTCTCTAGTGAACGAAGCTCTCTTTGGCAACAGATTCCTTGATAATGAGCTCTTTCGATTTCATGTCGTTTTCTAACTATCTGATCCACAGCGGTCCCTGAACCACTCGTCTCACAGCCGGCTGCACATAGAGAACGATGTTATGTGTCCAGCTCGGAGGACGGCTCGTCGTTGGTGTTTTAACTACGTTTCTCTTATGAGTTATTGATCCGGGAAGTTTGAATCTGTGAATATCTTTCACACTTTACCGAACTATCCCAGTTAGCAAAAGCTTCTGCTGACACTGTTCAGATGCTTTGTTGGGCTGATATTCAATGGGAAGCCTTGATGAGCAACGTCATGACAACAACTCTGACTAGTCATAATGAAGTTTGAGATATCTGTAACAGAAAACTCCAGATATCTGTAACTGTTATTTAGGATAGTCAGAACTGAATTACAGATATCTTTAACTGTCGTTTTGACTAGTCAGAATGACGTTATAGATATCTGGAATAAGAATTATGACTAGTCAAAACGCCATTGTAGATATCTCTAATGTTAATTCCGGATAGTCAAGCTTAGCTATTAAATGTTAAAACGGCCATACATGTTCAATCTGCAGGCTCTATTGTCAGTGAACCATTGTCAGTGTGTGATTACAAATACCAGATGCAGCGGTAACCTTGATTACGTTCTGTGCAAACAGGACCTGTACTCTCGTCACGTAAAGCTGGTCAGTCATATTTCTGTTCTATAGAGACGTGTCATGATCAGACTACATGATATGGATTCAAAAAGCTGTTGTACAGTGTGAGGGACAGATTTAAGGTTGTAGGAATCCCTGCTGATGTTTCTTTCAAAACCGTTCATGATGAATAATATTTATTACCTCGTCTGTTCCCACAAGATGAAGAAGTTCACACAGCGTTGCAGTGCCACAGATACAGACACTGATCCTTACATAACTCCTCTAGTGAGTCAGGAGAATTGACAGCCGTACCAGCCTGCCCCACCCCCACCACCAACACACACAAACACACACAAACACACACAATCCCATCTGGATTACTGATTATACTAAATTGTGTTGAGATTATGCCCCATGCCGGCAGCTGTCTGATGAGAACAGCGTCACTGTGTCTTACTATCTGACCCCCCAGCACAGTGATGGAAAACATCCGTCCTTTTCTGAAATGTTACACCTGAAATCCAACACCAGCGGTGACGTTTGAAAGAAGACAGAAACATCTGAAGTAGGGCAGGAAAAAATCTGTACGCATGTACGATCACGTTCAGCGCTTGGCATATCAGACAGGCTTTTCAGAAATACACTTCCCAGGTATTGAAAGTGGGGCTTTGATGGTTTCACTGTAGACTGCAGCCAGAAGCCACACGCGGGAAAACTGGTTTTATAATACCTTTATTATTTTAGAAAGCCTATGTTAATAGATTTTCATTAGGGCTGTCAAAGTTGTTTTAATGCCACTAATTTCTAACGCAACTTGAGATTGTGTGCTGACTTGACTATGACTTGCCCCAAACTGCATGTGATTATCATAAAGTGGGCATGTCTGTAAAGGGGAGACTCGTGGGTACCCATAGAACCCATTTACATTCACATATCTGGAGGTCAGAGGTCAAGGGACCCCTTTGAAAATGGCCATGTCAGTTTTTCCTCACCAAAATTTAGCGTAACTTTTGTAGCATTATTTAGCCACCTCAGCGACAAGCTAGTATGACATGGTTGGTACCAATGGATTCTTTAGGTTTTCTAGTTTTATATGATACGAGAATCTTCGCTCTAGCTTTAAAACTGAGCCCGCTACAACCACCGAAAGATTGAATAGCGGTTGGGATGCAAAACTTTAACATATTGCCCAACCCTAGGGGACAGAGGGGCAACAAACTTGAAACATTCAGCCAAAGACGTCAATGAAACAATGCTGTCCAGCTTGGTGTTGAGTTACTGACTAAATAATTCAGTCTGTGTATTCATCATTATGTGTGTATTGACCTGTGTAGGTTTGTGTGTCTATGACAACAAGAAATGATAGAAAACATTCAGGCCTGGAGCAGTGAGAGGGCAGCTGTTAAGGAGAAGACTACAATCAGATTAGAGACTATCACATGCCAACAGTTTCTACGGCAACAGACAGGCCAATGTTTCATTCATGAAAGCAACTGTGTTAATATTGACAATACAGTGGGCTGTAATGTGAAAGGAAGAGTTGGTAAAAATCTATTTTAGATCATATCCTTCAGATGACAGCTGGACGAACTGACTTCCCATCACAGAATCTGCTGGTAAATGAACTGTTGAGGTTAGAAGACTTGAAAATATCTGGCTGGGATCCACAACTCGACTACTGAGCCGGGAGAAGATTCCACTTCAGATTCTCATTCAGTTTGGAAATGAATGTACTGGTAATGGAGGGGAAATCACCACGACACAACTCCCTGAATCCTTTCAGAGTGTCACTGACAATAACCTGGCAACAGGTCACATTATGGTGAGCTGTTGACACTCAGGACCAGACTCTCAGTTAAAATTAATTTTGTATAGAGGCAAAGCAGTAGTCGACCTTCTCCTCTGTGCAGTGAACGTACACATGTAGAATCTGTGATGGGTGTCAGCTGAGTGCACACACCAGCAGCTTCTTCTCAGTAGAGTCAATGTAATTAGTTACTTCCACCCCTGCTCAGGACTATACCATGTGACCTGAATGATCAGTATGCCCTGAACACACCAGACGGACACTAATCAGTGAAATCACTGCTGTGTTTCAGTAGAATAAAAACCTGCAAACCCAAGGCTCACTGATAATATTCATACGGGCTGTCAAATCCAATCAAATAAACAGACTGTGCTGTGACTTAATCGCAATAAACAGATCAAAATGATGCCGAAATAACTACATCATGATGCCGACTTGTAATAAGTTTGTCAGGTCTGTTACCAAGACGACAAGCAAACAACTTTTAAATCGCTTGTTTTCTGAATGGAGTTTGGATGGATCAGTGCCAGGCTATGCAGCTGCTCCATCAACACTAAAGATAAAGTCATCTAGGCATAGAGTTTAGTCCTGTCTCTGTATAAATATGATGTAGGCCTACTATAGTAGCTCTGGGTGACCACAGACAATATATTTACATCCATTTCGGATTCAACAACGCCAGTGACGACAAGAGGAGAATCTCAACGCTGAGAGGCTTTCGTGACACAGCGTCACGCGCATTGAAATATTTCAACTCTCGCGAACGGCACAAATGGCGTGAAATCACATCTGTTGGCCCCTTTGCATTGATATTGAAAGTTGGCTTCGCTCTTGGTGTGAACACACCATTACGTTAGCTTTAGCCACAGTTAATAGAGCTGAAACAAGGTTCAACACCTGGTCTCAGGATACACCTGATCTTAACATTTTCACCTTGGATTCACACATAAACATGTGAGACGGCACCTTTAACTGTATCTTACAAACACACACATGAACAGTGTCACGTGACATACAGTAAAAAACACTCAGTTAGGCAACCCAGTCAGGGCCGCGCTCCTGTGTAACATTCAGGTAAAACAGGTTAGCAGGAAGTGGGTAGTGTTTAGTGTTTCCAACCTGTAGGACACCTGCTTCCTGAAGGTCAGCTGAGCAAACTCTGCCTCCATCTGGGACACTGACAGCTTGCCCTCCTCTTCCTCCTCCTCTTCCTCCTCCTCTGGCCCCTGCACCTCCATCTGTACAGGTACCTACAAGTAATACAAAACCACAGTCTTACTATAATGATGTAGCCTACCAGACTAGGTGACTGTGCTGGCTGTAGGCAGGTAGAAGGACCCAGTTCTGCAGGCTAAACACCCACCTGAAGGCTCCGGGGCTCCAGCGGGCTCTCGAAGCTCCCCTCCCCGGCGAACACGTCCTCCTCCTCGGCTACGTCCTCCAGCTCGGGCCGCTCCACAATCGGAGAAACGGAGTCTCTCATCATCCCTGCGGTGTCTCTGTTGAACGATCACTAGTGTTATAATGCGGTAATGATATTATCGATGTGTAGCAGAGGAGTCTCGGTGTGTTCGGTCACCGTCAGCTCACCGGGAGAACCGGACCGGACGAGCTGTGAACGCGGTAATGAGAAGTTACCGGCGGAAGGTGAGCGGTGTCCCGGTCCGTCCTCCATATGCATGTTGCAGGAAATCAGCTGTGAGCCCTCCCCTTTTCCCTCCCCCTTTCTCTCCCTCCCTCTTTCTCTCCCTCCCCCTTTCTCTCCCTCCCTCTTTCTCTCCCTCCCCCTTTCTCCCCCTCTCCCTTTCTCTCCCTCCCCCTTTCTCTCCCTCCCTCTTTCTCTCCCTCCCCCTTTCTCCCCCTCTCCCTTTCTCTCCCTCCCCCTTTCTCTCCCTCCCTCTTTCTCTCCCTCCCCTCTTTCTCTCTCTCTTTCTCTCCCTCCCTCTTTCTGTCCCTCCCCCTTTCTCTCTCTCCCTCTTTCTCTCCCCCTTTCTCTCCCTCCCTCTTTCTCTCCCTCCCCTCTTTCTCTCTCTCCCTCTTTCTCTCCCTCCCCTCTTTCTCTCCCTCCCCTCTTTCTCTCTCTCCCCCTTTCTCTCCCTCCCCCTTTCTCTCTCTCCCTCTTTCTCTCCCCCTTTCTCTCCCTCCCCCTTTCTCTCCTTTCTCTCCCTCTCCTCTTTCTCTCCCTCCCTCTTTCTCTCCCTCCCCCTTTCTCTCCCTCCCTCTTTCTCTCCCTCCCTCTTTCCCTCCCTCCCCCTTTCTCTCCCTCCCCCTTTCTCTCCCTCCCCCTTTCATCATAATTAACCACTAATGTAATAACGGGGATTAAATTACAAAATGATGCATCAAATCTTATTTGTGATTGGATTTTGTGTTTTGTCTCATAAATTGCTGCAGCAATTTTTGGGTTGATACCATTTGTTACACAGATTTGGTGCTAAATTTAACCATTTTTTTACCACTGGAGAATTGATAAAAAAAAGATCAATAATCCCTCCAAAATACCACATTAAGACCCCAAGACCTCGAGGAACACCAGAGAAAAAGACATGCCGTGATTTGGGATCAAAAACTTTTGACATTTGGAGATTTCTGCATTTTCCTGCGATTGGATGGCGAGCACTTCTGTTGTGTAAACTACTCGAAAAAAAACCCTTATTGTCAATCTAGCTAGGAAAGCCATCCATCCTCTGAATGCTCTAGGTCTCTAGTTTGATCCATCCATCCTCTGAATGCTCTAGGTCTCTAGTTTGTGGCTGTAAAGTTTCATGAGGCTGTGATTATCCTAGAGGTCACCACAGGTCATTTTATAAAAAGAGGTCAAGTTTGAAAAAATTACACAAATAACACATTTATACTGCATTCAAAAAACTGAATGTGTTTTTGCCCCAAACCACATGTGATTATCATAAAGTGGGCATGTCTGTAGAGGGGAGACTCGTGGGTACCCATAGAACCCATTTACATTCACATATCTGGAGGTCAGAGGTCAAGTGACCCCTTTGAAAATGGCCATGAGGGTTTTTCTTTGCCAAAATTTAGCGTAACTTTGGAGCGTTATTTAGCCTCCTTCCCAACAAGCTGGCATGACATGGTTGGTACCAATGGATCCATTAGGTTTTCTAGTTTCATATGATATTTATTCACTCTTAGCTCTAAAACTGAAGCTGCTACAGCCTCTGAAAGAGAGTAAAGTTGATCAGGATCGCCCCCTAACTTTTACAGACTGGTCATTTAAGACTACTAGATATAGAGGTCATTTGCATTCCAGCTCTTCTCTTGGATGATAGTGACCTAAATCATTTTACATGTGGGAGGAAATCAAAAGAAGTGGGTTTGAGGTAATTTGATGTAATAATAGCACAATATAAGCCTTTTTATAAGGATTTACATATAATTTACTTTTTACTGTTAATATGAGAACATGGAAGGTGATCCATTAGTTTGAACAAAAAATAACAAATCCTTTTTTTGTACAAAGTTTAAATGGATCAAAATGACTCGTGA
This sequence comes from Sebastolobus alascanus, assembly GCA_916701645.2. Taxonomy (NCBI): domain Eukaryota; kingdom Metazoa; phylum Chordata; class Actinopteri; order Perciformes; family Sebastidae; genus Sebastolobus; species Sebastolobus alascanus. The sequence goes on from CAKAOJ020000521.1 coordinate 195,763, forward strand.
GGCAGACCGACTGCAGACTTGATTGACTTGATTTATAATTACAGATTATGTAGTAACCATTTAGTGCTCAGCTCTAAAAATAGGAACCATTATTTGTCTAGCCAGGCGTTCCGCCTGGAAGGTAAACAGTTTTTGACCACACACGCGTAGTCAGCTTGTCGCTGCAGTAGTTACTCTACTGGATGTAATTGTTTGTGTTTAATATTGGAAACATGTTCGAGGCTCAGACTCTAATTCATCCTATTATAGAAACATGTTTTGTTATATTTGTTGAAACTCTCATTACATCCCGACAGCGATCAATAAATCAAACTATCTGTGGCTGTAATAAGCCCGTCCAATCATTTCATTCGGCCTACCTGCCTGCGTGCACTCTGCCCGTGCACTCATTGTGCGTCACCAGAATCAGCTTGACAGCTGTGAGTACTAACAATAGCCATGTTCATTGTTTACATTCATAATGATAGTTTTGGGGGAGTGTCTTTGGAGGGAGGCCTGAAGGGGCGGACTCTCGGTGTTACCGACTTGGCAACTTTTGGAGCTCGCGCTGCTAGCTACTTTAATTAGAAAACAGTTGGCGCCACAGGACTGGGTTTTGTGCGTGGGCAGTGATGGGGAGACTGGCGTGTCTTTTATGTACCTTTATTGCTGGGAGCTCTGTTATTAAAGGACCATGTCAACTTGAGGACAACCCCCTCATGTGGTATTACATGTAGTATAAGCTCGGCTCAGCACAGGCCGTACTCATAGTAAATGTTCAGTCACATGTGCTACAATCTGTTGGTCTACTTTTCTTTTTCTCTCACTCTAGGGCTGTCAATCCATTACAATATTTAATCGGAATTAATTGCAAATTAATCGCACATATTTTATCTGTTCAAAATGTACCTTAAAGGGAGATTTGTCATGTATTTAACACAAAACAATGACAGATATTGTCCATAAACCCTCACAGGTTCTGCATTTAGCATAAAACAATATGCTCCAATCATAACATGGCAAACTGCAGCCCAACAGGCAACAACAGCTGTCAGTGTGTCAGTGTGCTGACTTGACTTTGACTTGCCCCAAACTGCATGTGATTATCATAAAGTGGGCATGTCTGTAAAGGGGAGACTCGTGGGTACCCATAGAACCCATTTACATTCACATATCTGGAGGTCAGAGGTCAAGGGACCCCTTTGAAAATGGCCATGACAGTTTTTCCTCACCAAAATTTAGTGTAAGTTTGGAGTGTTATTTAGCCTCCTTCATGACAAATTAGTATGACATGGTTGGTACCGATGGATTCCTTAGATTTTCTAGTTTCATATGATGCCAGTATCTTCACTTTCGAACCTCTTAAAGATTGATTACGTTTATCCGTTAAAGAAATTAGTGCCATTAAAACGAATTTGCATTATTATTGTGTTAACTTTGACAACCCTAGTAAATAATAACCTATAATGCTCTATAGACAGATGCAGACAGCCCTAATAAATAGATTAATAAAAAGACAACATGCTAGCATGTGCAGTTGCCATTAAGCTCCTGTAATAATGCTAACTGCTCCATAACAAACAGTGATAGCAGTTGTGTCTTGTGTCACGTTAGTTTGGAGGAGGATGGAGACTACATTTATAACAGAAAGCCTGCGTTACAAACTGGAGCAGACATGGACATTATCAGGCATGGAGGTCCAAGGTTGAGTTGCATCATGGGAAATTTAACATCTAGTGTTTTTGGAGCTCGACTCATACCAAAGAACGTATATTGCCAAGAAGTGAAAGTCAATTATACGTTCCATTGCAACGTCAGCACCCAGCAGCAGAGCTACACTTCCGCCATGTTGGACTGAAAGTGACGCCAATAAAACGTACGCCTACAAAGTGCCGTACAAAAATTAAACAATTTCTATTCTTTTGTCATATTCTACCAAAATGTCCTGTGTTGAACAATAAAATATTATAAATATAAATTTGGCAGTGGCAGTGTTGTGAAAAAAACATCGGAGTTTTGTCTCTTTGCCCATACATGACACTAAAAGTCCGACTATCTGGATCTCTACTTCTTAGGCTTTTAAACAAGTACTGCTAATGTGAGTGTCCCATCCCACCTAGATCTGTGTATAACTCCATACTGCACCTGCTGGCGTCACATTGTACTTGTTACTGTGTTTCCTGTGCTGAGGTACAAGAGAAGGACGTTACTATAAGTTATGACTGGTGAGAGTTTCCACACTTTTAGTCCTGATTGCCTCAGCATGTAGTCCTTCATGTATGGACTTCACTCATGAGCACCAGCCCTAGGTGAAGGATTTGCATTCCTCTCAACTGATAATTTAACTGGTTACTCTTGTAAATACACACTGATCTGAGCAGTCTTTTGTTATTTGACACTTGAGGTGTCATATCAGCAAAACACTGGTGTGAGTTATTTAAGAATGTGCACACAAATTACTTTTTTGTTGTTTAGGTACAACAACATATTGCTTCATAAATCAGTAGAAAGCTGGAAACTTTTAGCACCACGTAAAGTAAGTGATAAGTTAAGATATTGTAAAATACTTTGTGAATATAGGACTTGGGCTGCTCTCTTAGTTTAAGTCCACTAACATGTCTTATTTCTCAGGCACAGGTGTGAACCAACACTACATCTTCTCTCCCAGCTGATAAACCACATTATCTCACAGGAAACGTATGCAGGAAACAGCAGTGTTCCATTTTCACTTTAAGTGTTCATCCATTCTTCAACAGGCCAAATGCTCCTTTCTACTTGAGATGAACATTCACAGAATATGTTATATGAATGTGTCAATATGCAGGACAACTCCACATTAGAGTTAGTTTTATTCTATCTGGGTCGGGGAGGTGATATGATGTCAGTCCAACAGGGGGCAGCAGAACTACGCCTCTCAGAGTGATCTCACTGTGGAGAAGAACTCTCAAAGAGCAGGGATATATCTAACTGTTAGGGCTGTCAATCGATTAAAATATTTAATCGCCAACTCATGCTATCTTGTCGTGAAGGAGGCTATATAACGCTCCAAACTTACGCTAAATTTTGGTGAGAAAAACTGTCATGTCCATTTCCAAAGGGGTCCTTTGACCTCTGACCTCCAGATATGTGAATGTAAATGGGTTCTATGGGTACCCACGAGTCTCCCCTTTACAGACATGCCCACTTTATGATAATCACATGCAGTTTGGGGCAAGACATAGTCAAGTCAGCACACTGACACACTGACAGCTGTTGTTGCCTGTTGAGCTGCAGTTTGCCATGTTATGATTTGAGCATATTTTGTATGCTAAATGCAGTACCTGTGAGGGTTTCTGGACAATATCTGTCATTGTTTTGTGTTGTTAATTGATTTAAAATAATAAATATGTACATACATTTGCATAAAGCAGCATATTTGCCCACTCCCATGTTGATAAGAGTATTAAAAAGTTGACAAATCTCCATTTAAGGTACATTTTGAACAGATAAAAGATGTGTGATTAATCGCGATCAAATATTTCAATCAATTGACAGCCCTATTAACTACTTTAACAATTATACATCTCCCTATACTGGGAGATGCAAAAGTCTACAGAAGGTAAAGTCTAAGATGACAATGACTTTAACGTCAGATATTCCAATAACATGATGTCTGTTTTTAAAGATATCCTGCTTCCCACATGTTTGTCCTTTTGAACTTTCTTGGCTCTTTATAAAGAGTAGAAATCTATGAATGAATGTGAGCGTGTCTACCCCGTCAGGTTGCCAGGTTGTCAGCCAAAACAGCTTTTCAGGGCTGTGGAAACACAGAGCCCATAGGCATTGTCTGTCTCATTGATAAAACCCAGAATGCTGACTCTGCTGAACCGCAGCCAGTCTAACGGCATCTAAGTCCGGTCTGCAGCAGCTAGTAACCCCAAACCCCAACAACCTCCCCAAACTGGCCCTAAATCAGCCCCAAGCCTGGCTGCCCGGCCCAGTTGCTCTTGGCCCGTGGGTGCATGGAGCGGCTAAGCCTCTGTGCTGGCTGGCCAAAGCCCTGTGGGATTAGACTAATGCAGGTGGCGGGAAGCCACTGGTGGTGAAACAACAGGATGGGAAGTGACCCTTATCTTTACATTAGAATTCACTCTTAACTACAAATTATGGCCTGTTGTCTTCAATTGGATTAGATTGTACAAGTGTTCATATTATCGAATCTTTATAATTATTTTTATTATTATTTTAATGTATCTATTTAAAGATGGTGCAAGAGGTTGAGCTGTACTGGATCACCTCTACACATTTCACTGTCTCTGGAACCAAACACCCCCCCATCATTGAAGTATTCACTTAATTCAAAGAAATAATACCACAGTGTAAAAAAAAACTTGCTTTAAAAGTTCTCATTAAAAATGTTACTTTAGTAAAAGTATGTACGTATAATGGGGAAGATGCACTTAAAAGACCAGTGTTTTAACTATTAGGGATCCTTCTAATTAGTAATATGTTCTCATCACTCTGTGTCCGTTGTTGTTGCTCCATTGACTCTGAGCAGCAATGTTTCTAAATCTGCCCTCCGTCCAACCACACAGGCGGGACAATACTGCAGCATTATGTCACTGACTGACTATATCTGAGTAGATATCTGTTTGATGCACTATCACTCAGGTAAAATCCTTTGTTTTTAGTTTGCTTTCTGACCTCATTGTCTCTGTCGTGCCCTCCTCCCTCCTCTCCGTCCAGGGTTTGTTTTGGCAGCCCTGGGTGTCTGGTGTGTGTGGATGGCACTGGGTCGCACCAGGGTCTGGACCCAGTAGTGCCCCCCCATCCTCAACCCTGATTCTGCTGACGGGGCCCAACCCACCATGAGATAATGCCATTCCAGGGGGATCATGGCTAAAGCCTCTCTTTCTAGCTCTCAGGTATAAAGAGGAGGCAGCTGTGGAGCAGAGGACAAAGCACTCCGGACACATTCTTCATCAACATCCAGCTCTCTTTATCTTGCCTCGCCTCCTTTCCTTCACCTGCTGGACTCTGAGCTGAACAGGTACATCTGCCAACCTGAGCCACACCAAACCGAGCTAGACCAAACTGTCTCCAGTCACTATGGATATTTCCATCCAGCACCCTTGGTTCAGACGTGCCCTGGGCTCCGTCTACCCTGCCCGACTCTTTGACCAGTTTTTTGGAGAGGGCATGTTCGACTACGACTTCTTCCCCTACACCACCTCCTCCATCAGCCCCTATTACAGACAGTCGCTGTTCCGCAGCTTTTTGGATTCTTCCAACTCCGGCACCTCTGAGGTAACAACACCAGACTCCTCCTCCTGCTTCATGTCAGGAGAAACACCTCTAGTACTTTGGAGAAATGTGTAGACAAAGTTAACTCATATGCTCATAGGAGAACAGATCTGATCTGCCTCCAAACAAGAACATTTTAGTGATGCTAAGATAACGTCTAAGCTCATCATCCCTGTAAAATTTCAATCAAAATAGCAGTAAATGACTTTAATGTGTAGAGTTACACAGTAAACACATTTTCTTTTGGTTTCTTTGTGCTCAACACAATCCAAAGTCTAGAAATTGTGTTAAACTTTGAGAGATTCTCTTAAAATAATCTATATTTTGACAATATTACGATACAATGGACGCTCTCTCTGCTTGTGTGTCTCCCACAGGTGAGGTCTGACAGGGATAAGTACACAGTCTACCTGGACGTCAAGCACTTCTCTCCTGATGAGCTCATTGTGAAGGTCACTGATGACTACGTGGAGATCCAGGGGAAGCATGGAGAAAGACAGGTAATGCTCGAATTCTCTCGCTTATACACACATCACTTTTAATAATAGTAAGACTGTTGAATAAGTATGCAGACAGGGGTTTCTATTATTTTGGTTCATTTCCCTCCAAAGAGCAAAGTAACCTTGATCCAAAAGTACTATATTTTAGTACAAATTAACTAGTAGGACTTTGCCCTCTGCTGGAGGGTGAAACAATGTGTATGATCACATGGAAAGAAGTCTTGTAGTCTTTTCATGGAGTGGGTCATAACGGGGATGCTCAGATCCATGACACTGACATTGGGTGGAGGCGGGGTACACCCTGGACAGGTCGCCAGACTATCACAGGGCCGACACATAGAGACAGACAACCATTCACACCTACGGGACATTTAGAGTCAACAATGAAACTGCATGTCATTGGACTGTGGGAGGAAACCGAGAACCCGGAGAGAACCCACGCTAACACGGGGAGAACATGCAAACTCCACACAGAAGGTCCCCGAGCCTGGTTTGAACCTGCGGGGCGGCAGTGCTAACCACTGCACCACCATGTCGCCCCTTAGAATACACAACATCGTGAGACAAATCCATGACTTTCATACAGATTTTGTTCAGCTACAAAACATTTGAACTATGCTGCAGGCGCTGCTAAATAGTTTGTTGTAGTTCCTGATAGTACCTCCAAATCTAAATCTTTTATCCCAGCTCATTGTTGCTATTTTATTGTGAGATTCTTTGATTTCCAAAACATCAACAGTGAGTTGGGAGGACATTTTGGCCACTATTGGTCATGCTACAACCAAATCAGTATGTGCTATATTTGCACATAATATAAAGACAGTGAACCACTCCTTTAATCATGAAGTCTTTCCCTGGACTGACCTGCCACTGTGGCGTTAACCTTGCTGTTTTTCAGGACGACCACGGTTACATCTCTCGTGAGTTTCACCGCCGCTACCGCCTCCCCTCCAGTGTTGACCAATCAGCAATCAGCTGCACCCTGTCAAATGATGGTTTGCTGACTCTGACCGGGCCAAAGGCCAGCGGGGGGAGCGAATCCGGGCGCAGCGAGCGCAACATCCCCGTCACCCGCGACGACAAGCCCAACGCTGCTGCGTCCTCCTAGAGGCCAAGTGGCGGGGGTTGACCAGGGGGACACCCTGCATCGACTGGGATGGACGACCACAGAATCTCTATCCTCCACCCATTGGCTTCTTCTTCTCCCATACCCTTAGAGGATATCTGTGTCCTCCTTGCTTCACTTTCTCCTCTGTTGATTCTTCTTGGCACACTCTTACAGTGTTATTAGTATCATTGTTTTGAGCTTAACAAATATCTCCCTATGAGGATGGTTAAGCTGGAGTTTTTAAGGAGAAAACTCATCTAAGGACGAGACATTCTCATGACCTGGCACTTCATTCTGCTGGTTGTTGTTGACCTGTGTCAGAGCGAGTCCTCTGACGATACAGATGGTTGGGGTTAAGCTTGGAGGTAAATGTCACACATGTCTTGTCCCAGATTTTCCATCAGTGAAGTTCTCTGAGGCCCTGGCTGCTTCCATTCTTGTGCTGACTCTTTGAACCCTCTCCTCTCGTCTTAAATATATCCTGTACTGTAGTCTAGGCCTTGTTCAATGGATACCTGCTCATTACTGAGAAGTCCATACTAAAGAAACATACAATAAATCTGTTTAATTAACAAAAGGCAACTTCTGTGTGGATTTATTCTTTCAGTTTTCTATTTGCTCACTATGACATTAGTGTGACTGTTCAGGGTTCTGTGTAACTACTAGATGAGTGTTTGTCAACCATTCTGAATATGCTAAGCAGGATGTAAAGAGTTTTAAAGGTATAATCTACACTGACAGGAAACAATGCAGCATGTAATCCATTTATAACTTGATCTGATTGATATCAGCCTCACTGTTCACTCCCTTACAGCCGTATCAGAGCTGGATTAACTCAACATTTTGGGCATTTTTTGTTACTGGATGATTTTTTTGTTATGTTTTAAACGGAGTAATGGAACATGATGGAGCGCCTACATTGAGCTGTTAGATGAAGAGCTACAGGCGACAGCCAACTCCTGAGCAGCAGAACTTTACTGTGTTCTGCTGCTGGAAAACCACTCGTGCCACGTGCAGCACGAAACAGATCAGAGCTGCAATTATTATTGACTGGCTTACTGACTTTGGCAATTGCTTATATAGAAGCATTGGCACATTAGGGCTGAACAATATGGTTAAATAATGTATTTGCAAATTTTTAGACCAGTATTGCGATTCAGTATGCAAACTTTTTATAGACGATAAGTTCCTCATCTTCTGTTATATTCACTATACAGAAGCAATCAGTAATTTTATTGTACCAACACAACACTGGATACAGACAACATATAAACTGCTCTTTCATGTAGGCCAGGCCTCTGTGATATGATGAAATGAGATGAACTGAAAATAAAAAGTAAGTCTTTATTTAGCTACTGAACTGTGAAAACCTTCAATAACAGTAGAATAATGATAACTTCAAGCCTTTTAAACATGTAATATTATGATCGGAACGAAGAACAACATCGCACTGCAGAAAAACAGGCCTGGTGTAAAACATTAATATACGAAAAATATATACGAATCTTACTGATCTCCAGTCAGTTACAGTAACAAATCACACACACTAAAGTGCAGAACAGAACAAATCTCAACATCTGACTACGCTTGCGTGTCAAATGGCTGCATCACACGGTAGCATTGCTAGCTAGCATCAAGGCTCACTTGTGGCGGGGGATTTAACATCTACTCTCACTCTCATATTTCACGTGCAGCGAAGGACAGTGTGTGCACGTGAAGCTCACAAGGACGGGTGTTTCCCTCTGGTTGGTTAGATTGTATAGCATTAATAAAACAAATTAATTGCAGCTTTTGCGATTTGAAAGTTGCGTTTTATTACAACGCAATGTCGGTTAGAATTCAATGAATTGTTCAGCCCTATTGTACATGTTACAAATTGTAATGGTATTTATTTAAACACTAATCTCAAAAAGCATTTCTTTGCTTTGACTTATGGCTTGGAGGAGCTACATATGTTGTGACTGTGGCACCTGTTGGAGGGCCAGCAGGTCCTCCAGGGTCTGCTGGGCAGCCAGTCTCAGGCTGGGCTGCACGCTGGAGGTGAGCCGGCTGACGCGAGCCTGGAGGTCTGGATCCAGCAGAGAAGAGCCCACCAGGAGCAGCACCTCCTCCTCCTCCAACAACACCGACTGCAGGAGGCGCAGAGAGTGGAGACACACCTCCCAATCTCCATCTGTCAGACAAACAGAGATCACAGGTAGTGTGGAGGCTGACACCTGATCTGTGGGGTTTCCATTCATAATAACAACGTTAATGTGGTGTATTGTGTGTCTTGCAGTTTGTATCACAGACGAGTTGTTCTGAATGAGACTACTGGGCTTCCAAAAGTCTCCTTACCGTCTAGCAGGGTCCAGATAAGAGGCAGGAGTCCTGGGTTCTCACTGATGCACTTCAGTCCTTTAACACTGATGCTGACATTATACAGAGCCATCAGCATCAACCTGCAGCGAAACAGAATACAACACTGACACCTACTGCCCACATCTAGACACTAACATGCCTGAGGTTTTATTACCGCGATCACTCCTCCTCTCCATACTGGCCACAGGTGTTCAGTATATGTACAAATTAATCTTTAACACTGAATCTTCAGACTGAGCTGATTATACTGAATCCACATTGTCACTGACTTATTTTCTGGTTTAAAAGTGTATTAAAAGCAACAGAAGCAATCCTAATGTGATAAGTCTGTTGCAAATAGCAGGCTGCTGAGCTATTAAACTTAGTACTCAACAGTGCTTGTATAGGCTAGTTTTGTATGGAGGACGGAAACATGCCAAAATCAAAAATAAATGAGTGAATAAATAACTCAATAAATAAATAAATATGTCATTAAATGTAGCAAAAATATTAAAAGTAATTGTAGCCATTCATTAATCGATAAAATGTGACATAGATTGATTCTTTATTCTTCTTTATTTATTTATTTATCTTTGTATTAATTCCCTTATTTATTTACTCTTCTGTTTAATTTTCCCCTTTATTTATTCATGTATTTATTTTTATCAATTTTTAAAATTAGTTATTAATTTTTACATTTATTTTTGCATTTAGTTTTTATTTATTTATTTTATATTGATTTTTAAATGTGTGTATTTATTTATGTATTTATTTATTTCTGCACAATATTCCCTTTGCATTTTCCCTTTATTTCCCCAAACGTATTTATTTCTGTATTCTTTTCTTTATACATATATATATATATCTATATATATTTCTTTAGCTAGCATATAATCGATCTATGCAGTCTGACCCCATGACACACGTTGACTGACGGCCCCCTCATTTGCATAATGAGGCACAAATGCATAAAGAAATGTAAAAAGACATGCGGACCCGTTCCCTATATGAAGGACTCACTCTAAGCTAACAGGTGATTATACACTAATGAAAACATAGTTATGAATATTATATGATCCCCTGAAATGTTACACACTGTTCTTTTAAGGCAAACCAGGAATTATACGATGGAAAACATTATGTAGTTAGTTTGTGTTACGTATTCTACCACAGCTCCACGTACACTTTCAGTCTGGGGAAGACACCAGGCTTCATCAGCTCCAGAAGCTTCATCAGAGTGTCCAGTAGGACGTGAGCCGAGCTGGACAGGAAGTCCCGGCCACACGTTACCGCTGCGATGTCTGAATGATGGGATATAGAGACACATTTTCAGTTTATGTTGCATTCAGGTCCTGCAGGAGTAATTTCAATATCAATGTCTTTAAGTTGTCGACACAGTACAGTACATCCACCTTAGTTGCTGCTGTAATGCCTGAGGCTGGTACAGTGACTAATAACCTGTATACATATTAACTGAGGGCAGAAAATGAGATCCACACCTGATTCATAAGAGGATCCAGGCGAGGCTCAGTGGTATAAAACCTACTGATCTTAAATGACCAATAGAAAAGTGGTGCAAAATATAAATGAAATCTTAAAGTCTGTGTGAATACAGAAGCTGTGAACTCACTAGTAATGGTTCCAGCCAGAGCCAGCACAAACTGGTGCTCCTGGGAGTTGTGGTCCTCAGTTTGAGTTTTGGCCTCCTCATCCAGAGACCTGACGAAGCTCTCCAGAGTCTGAGCAGCTACAGCCAGGAAGGACTGCAGCTTCCCCTACGCCATCAGCACACAACTACATTTTAGCCTGGTTGTCACTGGGATGAATATAAAACAGACAGACCGTGGAGACAACTCACATCAACCAGCCAGCGAGTGACCGTGTCCTCACTGGCAGAGCAGCTCCACAGCAGACTGCAGGCTGCAGATCCCAGACCAGAGCAGAAGTCCGCCTGCTGCTGCAGCTCTGCTCCGCTCTGCCACAGCTGCTCACGTAACAGCAGCTTCTCCTACACACACACACACACAGCAAGGTATCCTGATTAGGGCTGTCTAAGTTAACGCAATAATAACGCATTATTCATTTTAACTAATTTCTTTAATTCATTAACGCAACTTGAGATTTTTAGGTTGTAGCGGGCTCAGAATCCATCGGTACCAATCATGTCGCAAAGGAGGCTAAATAATTCTCCAAACTTGCGCTAAATTTTGGCGACCGTCATGGCCATTTTCAAAGGGGTCCCTTGACCTCTGACCTCAAGATATGTGAATGAAAATGGGTTCTATGGGTACCCACGAGTCTCCCCTTTACAGACATGCCCACTTTATGATAATCACATACAGTTTGGGGTTATGAAGGTTTCTGGACAATATCTGTCATTGTTTTAAGATAAGATAAGATAAGATAAGATGAACCTTTATTAATCCCCTTGGGGAAATTCAGGTGTCAGAGCAGCAGCAAAAAACAGGTACAGGTGTACAAGAATTATAAAAACAATAAACAATAAATAGAAGTACAGAATATACAGAATATACATGGTGAGTAAGCATGGTATTTATCGTCCGTCAATAAAAAATGTAGTGTACAATAAATAGATGTATATGTACAATTAAGGTTTAAAGTGCACCAGTGGATAAGAAGAGGTGTTTGTTGATAGTGCAGATAGACCAGGTAGTCCAGATAGTGTCTGTTTGAGGTTTAAAGTCCTCGCAGTTCTCGTGTGGGGGGTCAGCCTTGGTTGTGGAGCCTGATGGAAACCAGTAAGAAGGACTGACCCAGGCGCTTTGTGTTGTGCCGAGGGGGGGGGATCAGTCTGTGACTGAAGGTGCTCCTCATCATGGAGGGGGTGGGGGGGGTTCTCCAGGATGGCATCCAGCTTCCTCCTCATCCTCCCCTCTGCCATCACCTCCAGATTGTCCAGTTCTGAATCAACCACGGAGCTAGACTTCCTCACCAGCCTGTTCAGTCTGTTTGCATCCCTTATGTTGGTATTTCCCCCCCAACATGCCACAGCAAAAAAGACGACACTGGCTACCACAGACTGGTAGAACATCTGCAGCAGCCTGTTGCAGACGTTAAAGGACCTGAGCCTCCTCAGGAAGAACAGTTTGCTCTGTCCTTTCCTGTAGAGGGCCTCTCTGTTGTCGGTCCAGTCCAGCTTGTTGTCCAACATTTTATGTTGTTAATTGATTTCCAATAATAAATATATACATACATTTGCAAAAAGAAGCATATTTGCCCACTCCCATGTTGATAAGAGTATTAAATTCTTGACAAATCTCCCTTTAAGGTACATTTTGAACAGATAAAAAATGTGTGATTAATTGTAATTAACAATGGACAATCATGCGATTAATCGCGTTAAATATTTTAATCGATTGACAGTCCTGATACAACAAAATAATGGACAAGGTAAAGCACCGTGTTCATAGAGTGGAGTTTCCTCCACCAAGGAATTCTTTTCTTTATAGGGACATTTTTTAATTTATACATCTATGATTGTGTTCATCTAAAAAAGGACAAGCTATCTGCATGGCTATATGGCAGTGGAAGACTTCTTGTGTTTGTTTGGCTGACACAACCCTTTAAAGCTTGATCATTGATCTCAATGTTGTGTAAAATAATATGAGTCCATTTACAGGCCTCACACATGCAGCAGACAGCCTCACCTCTCTCTCTTTCTGACATTCAGTCTGTACGGCATCCAATCGGGACTGAAGGTGCCTACACTCCTGTCTCATCTGCTCCTGTTCCTGTGCATGGTGATCCTTCACTACACACACACATACACACACATAAGTCAGGTTTCCACCAAAAGTTCCAAGGACTTTTATTCCCAGGAACTACTTTTCAAGGAACTGAAATTCTTATTTATTTGTGCTTTAGAACGCCATGAAACAATAAGAAAATAACTTTTCTTTCTCTCAGTCTGTCTCTCTTCTCTCTCTCTTTTTCTGTTTTAAAAAAAAAATAAGCCCAACTTTACCTTTAACGCTATCAAACAAAGAGAAATTCTCTCCCCTCGTCCTAAAATGGTCCTAAAAATTAGTTTGGAAGTAAATGGTGGGGTCACAAACTGCTGTGCGACTGGGCTGCTCTGCCACACATCGTCTCATCTGACTGGTTTCATATCAGTTTATGTCTTTATCGTAACTCTAGTAATTCTTGTCTTATAATCACTAGATAACACACACATAAGCTGACATGGCAACCACCTTATTAAAGTATTTTCTCCTCATGGTTATGTTTAATGGAAGCGTACTTGTCTGAGCTGCTCGAGCTTTATGGAGCATTTCAATCAGGTCCCCGTTCAGAACTCTGGGCAGGAACTCCCTCAGCTGCATCACTTCTGTGGTTAACTTCTCTAAATCACTTTTCCTCACTCTGACAAATCCATCCTGAAAGAAAAAAAAGATAAAACTCAATGCATGGATCTGAAAAGATGTTATTTTAACAAGGTATGACCCCTATCCACCCACCAAATCAATATTCTGCACACAACACAAGATAAGGTGAAGGTAAAGTGACTCATCACATATGTTTTGTGCTAGAGCAGAGCCAAAACAATAACAAATGTGTAACAATGCTTTGGATTAGCCCTGCCTTGACAGCAGTCTGGTATGAATAGGCCAGATTGAGTGTGTGTCTCTAGAGTTGTGTTGTACCTTTTTCAGCGATTTCCCGCCTAATGACGCTGACATCTTATGGTCGGTATTGTCTTCTTCTAAAGCTGATTCGACTTCTCCTGTGGGGTTGTTATAGCGGGGCAGTTAAGCATAACAATTCGATAAAAGCAACAAATTGGGCACAGATGTAGGTTTATATGAGTGAACAGATATAGATATCGGGGCGCTGCAACTTTGGCCCCTGATGGCCGTGGCAGCCATTTTCTTTATGCCGGCTGTCATTCTATCATAAAGGTAAGGGGGGGAAGTTTGACCCTGAGGTGACCTTCATGCATTTTTCTTTAAAAAGTACCCTTAAAAACATCTGATCTAACCACCCTGAACACACCCTGGAAATCATCAAGACTCATAAAATCAGTTTTCTGCAACATTTAGGAATATTAAAGTTGCAGTATGCGATATCGGCGCAAATATGATTTAAAAAAGTTATTTTTAGAAAACGGCCGCTATATCGTGACAGTAGTACATGAAACAGGTAACCTGAAAAAAAATCATGTTCCTCTGTGTCCTACTGTGTCCTCCGGTGCTCCTAACGGCATCTGAAGGATTTCACTTACCGGAGGAAAACAAGGTCCGCTGTCCAGCTGCAGTCTATGAGAGCCGGCTGTCAATCACTCGCGAACTCCGACCAAACGGTCAAACTAGGCAGCGCTGATCGAATATGAATCAATATTCTGTTACTGTAATGACTATTTTTCTCCTCAAATGTTCTCAGAATCATCTTGTAGTTACTGTTTAGCTGTAACATGAGAAAGTTTGTGACGCGACCGCCATTGTAAAATCTGTTGAAGGAAGCCAAGTTCTGGTCACATGACCGGAGCACAGCCAATAGGAACGCTCTCTCTCTCTGAAATGACCTGTGATTGGTCAAAATCTGCCGTCACGGGCTAGATTTTTCTAAAGCCTGAAAACAGAGACATGAGGAGGAGCAGAAGTCTAGTTTTCTCTCAGAACACCTGAATTACAATATGCTGAAAGGTTGTTATGGAATTTTTTGCCAAATTATGCCAAAAAATTGTTGCCTACTGCCACTTTAAGCACCTATTTTGCAGCCATTTTGAAAAATGGCTGCCACGGCCGTCGGGGCCAAAGTTGCAGCGCCCCGATATCTATATCTTTTCATTACATACTGTATAAACCTACATCTGTGCCACATTTTTTAGCAAAATGCACATGTGAATATTTCAGTGTAGCTGCTCCACTATTAGCATCGTCAGTAGCATTAATTGTTTAGCTAGCTTCATAGCATCAATTAGCTCAACATGTTGAAGGCGGGATAAATGAGTGTAACATAAAGAATATTTTCAGAGATAATTAGATAAATAATGTTCCTTACCTGTGAGTGTAACTGCGAAGTTTCCCTCCGACCTGTAGGCGGCACACTGGTGGGTGTTTCCGGTTTTTGACCCCAAATGAAACAAATGAAACGTGCTCCCGATCCCACTGCCAGACTCCAGTCCGGGTTTTGTGACTCCAGAGATAATTAGATAAATAATGTTGGTTACCTGTGAGTGTAATTGCTAAGTTTCCCTCCGACCTCTAGGCGGCACACTGGTGGGTGTTTCCGGTTATTGACCCCAAATGAAACAAATGAAACCTGCTCCCGGTCCCACTGCAGACTCCAGTCCGGGTTTTGTGACTCTCCAGCCGCTCCAGAGAGGCTTATCTCCTCTCCCTTTGTGTTTGAACCTTCTCTCAGACCGCTCAGTGGGACCGGGAACACCCGAGAGAAACGTTACCTCCACTCTCACAGCTCACCATGTCTGAGGGACCCGAGGAGGTGTTCATCAGCCGGTTCCCCATCCACCGCGCCTGTCGGGATGGAGATGTCGGAGCTCTGGTGTCTCTGCTCCAGCAGCTCTCCAGCCCGGCTCCTCTGAGTGCGGAGGACTCCTGCTGCGGATGGAGCCCTTTACACTGGGCTGCTCACTACGGACAGGTAGGGATTAACAAGTTTTCACCAGCTAAGCTACATGTAGCTACTGTTTATCTTCAAACTGTGTATTTTGTGACGACATTCATCCTAAATAACTTAATAACTGACACCATAAAGTAGTAGTTAATTTAACTGCAGTCAACTTTCTTCGCTAACTTGATATTTTGTGTAAATTAATGTGTTATTAATGAAGTACCCGCCGTTTTTCTCTCTTAACGTTACCTGCCCTGATACAGTTGTGTCTGTTTGTAACTGTACAATAAAGTTTTCTTGGGTGGGGGAGAAAAAAAAATAAATAAATGACGTAACGGCTTGCAGCATTTTCATTGGTTCCAGTCCAACCAATGATTATTCAGGCGCCAAAACAGCTCTAGTACGTGATGCGTCATGTCTGTAACCTTTTTTTTTTTTTTTTTATTTCAAAAGTTCAATACAATATAATCACATGTTCAGATGTTTCATTACAGTTCTGCAAACATATCTTACAGTATAAAAATAATATAAAAATAAATTGTAAATTGTACAAAAAATAAACTGTAAAGAAAGGAAAAAGAGGAATAAAAACAAAACCAAATAAACAAACAAAAAACATTTGGGGTCTGCTTAACAATTGGAATAAATTTGAAATGTCTAAACAATTTAATAGTATTGGTCAATTTAGAACTTATGAGTTTTTAAGTTTTCAATCATGGTCAAATATGTTTTAAAATCAGTATCTTTAAAAATAAAAAAGGAGGGTATTCTTTTAAGCCAAATCATTTTATGTATATAATATTTTGCTAATATAACAATTGTCTATAACCTGTAACCCCTTTAGATTCAGTTCATTTTTTTTTTTTAGAACTTTATTTTCAACAAAAGACAAGTACAAAAGTATAGGGAATACAATAAACAGTACAAAACAAACAAGGCAAACAAAAAAAACAAAACTTAATGCCAGAGGAGTTCAATGTAATGCCAACATGACATTAGTGTCCTTATATTAAATCGTACACACATTTAAACTTCAATAAAATAAATCAATAATAAATAAATAAAATCAATAAAAAAAATGCAAAAATAAATACATAAAAAATGAATAAATACATTTTTAAAATTTTATTGATACAAAAAAATTGAAATAAATAAATAAAAGGGAAAATTAAACAGAAGAGTTAATAAATAAAGGAATTCATACAAAGATAAATAAATAAAGAAGACCTTTTTGCATTTAATTTTATTTAGTTTACATTTATTTTATATTTATTTTTAAATGTATGTATTTATTTATGTATTCATGCATTTATTTATTTATTCCTGCACGATTTCCCTTATTTATTTCTGTATTGTTTTCTATCTACATTTCTTTACACATTTCTGCCTCATTATGCAAATGAAAGAATACAGGTAACAATAACAATAACAAACAATACATTTGGGGAAATAAGTACAAATACAAAATGAATGCAAAATAAATAAATTTAAAAATTGATGAAAATAAATACATAAATCAATAAAAGGGAAAATTAAACAGAAGAGTAAATAAATAAGGGAATTAATACAAAGATAAATACATAAAAAGCTAATTAAAACAGAAATATCAATTTATGTCACATTTTATTACTTATTTAATGGCTACATTTATTTTTAATATTATTTTTGCTACATTTAATAACATTTATTGAGTCATTTATTTATTTATTGAATAATTTTGTATTACATAATTAACATAAGTCTTTAGTAGTCTCATTATTGGCCTGTGTTCTTTTTTTCTTCTGTTTCCGTGCACACAGCTGGAGTGTGTGGTGCGCCTGGTGCAGATGGGTTGTGAGGTGAACACAGTGACCAGCCGCTTCAACCAGACACCAACACACACGGCAGCGTTCGGAGGACATCCTCACTGCGTGGTGTGGCTGACTCAGGCTGGAGCCGACGTCAACAGGCAGGTCAGTCTTCCAACACCGTCCAGCAGCAGACAGATACCAGATAGGACATGCTACACATATTCAAATATACATTGTTGTGTTTGTAATAGTCTTCATTATAACCTACCTTTTATAAATGATTGAATGGAGTTCGACATTGTGTCTTCAGGATTTTGTAGGTGAGGCTCCCCTCCACAAGGCGGCTCGTTCAGGTAGCTTGGAGTGTATCCAGGTCCTGTTGATAGCAGGTGCTAAACCACAGTAAGTATTCTGCAGTCTGACTTCTGTGCAGCAACACAGCAGCTCTGTCATGCTGAGTGTGAAGCACAGCAGCAGCTACACATCTCACACCCCACTGTCTTTACTTTCTGTTTAAAGATGCACTCACTCAGAAATCCTTCTAGCTCGCTGCTGGTGTCACACTTTAAAATGTCACACATAAAACAGCACGAGGCTGTCTACACTGAACATATTCAAAAGAAAATCCAATGATTTTGTAATTTGCTGATGTTAAGTGGATGTAAAGTAATGTTATATGTGTGTGTTGTATTTTCTTCAACAGCTGCTCAGGTAAAAATGTTCTCATATGTAATATGACGGAGAAAGTCAGTGAGAATGTTGACAGTGTGCAAAAGCTGAAAAGCTCATGTGTTTCTATTTACACTGACAAAATACATAGTTTTCACTTGGAGACAAATATGGAAATGTATTGCATTTATGTAAGACATTTATAATTGTATAACTATTACAAATTATTTTGATCGCTCTTCTCATTCGTAAACATAAAAACTGAAGAATAAGATCACATGATTGTGTGCAATTTTGTTTTAAAAAAAGTAGTTTGTAAGGTGATTTCTCTAGTATTTCAAATTAGAAAACAAGATGTCTAACAGATCAGGAAGGAGAATAAAGCCCTAAAGTGGGTTTGACTAATACTGTATATAACCTCCACAGGACCAGGACACTACTCTGTGTTTACTGGATGTGTAAATATACAACTGTTTGCCAACACTTTCATCATATCACCTTTATAAGCTGATAACATGTCAGTGTTGTGATGTGGTTTTTCCCCAAGATGGCAAATAACCAATGAATACAGTTTTAATATTTAGTTAATGTCTCCTCTTTTTAGCACAGACTTTTCTTCAGTACAATTTGTGTTGGCTCTAACTTCAAGAGAAATCCAATGAGTTGTGGTTGAGTCGGACTTGGAATCAGTGTCAGTAAATACAATCATGAGCTTTTCAGCCTCAGGGGAACAGTCAGCGTCAGTGAAGAGGGTGTTTAGAAACTTGTAGTTCCTGCTGCTTTTAATTTGATACTGTTTGATTTGTCCTAACATGTTGAACTGAATATTAAGATTTGCTTTTAATATGTAAAGAAAGGATATCTTCATTTTCAAACTGCAAACACCCTGCACGTTCTGATGTTTTACAGCTAATGAATTTGAACACGATTTTCTTGAGTAATCCCAGAAAGAGGGAGCAATCCAAATAGGCACTGCAGAATCTGCCACATGTGCATCAGCGAGCATCTTACAGTTGTTCGCTTCCTACAGTTTCTGCAGCTGGCAAACTGGAGAGGTATTTCCTGCAGTGATTGGTTTTAAGTTTGAGAAAGCTCTGATGATGATAGTCATGTCTTGACCTGCATGCTTACTGTGCTAACAAACTGTGAGGAGTTGCTGTAGAAGTCACAGGAAGTTCAGTCTCAGCTGGAGGAGTATAGTCAGGGTCTGAAATGAACTTTTTTCACTGCTTCCACTGTGGCAGGTCAGTATTTTTTTATCTGCCACTTTTGAAATCTCTGCGCTAAATGAAGGAATAACATTTTAGAACTGATGTCATTCAATCTTCTATATATTTTATACAAAAACAAAAATGATATGCATGGTATATTAAAGTGTTTGAATTACACCGTAGTTTCCAGAGGAGCCCTATTTAGGGAAGGAGGGTACTTTAATGGTTATTTTTCATAAAAACACAATTCAAATGATTAGGAAATAAATTATTGTATTTTATTTAAATATTTGCTTTGATTTAAAAGAAAATCTTGGCATCAGTAGTTTTAATTTAATTAATATTATAAGTTGCTAAGAGCTAGTGTTAGGAAGTTAAACAGGTCATAATTCTCTCTCTATTATCTAGACTATTTCATATTGCTGTGAAAACATCTCAGTTTCTTGCCAAAAACTACATTTTATGAGATTACATTTGAAGACATCATGATAAAGGTCAAATTTACCTTCGCCCAATGCTCATTTTTACAGAACAGAGCTTGAATGCACCACAATATAAGTCAATGGTACGTCCGTTAACGTTAGTAGCTCCGTTATTTATCCAGGCAGGACTGTGCTGCTAACGGCTGCTAACAGCTAACGTTACTAACTCTCCTCCTGCTGATTTCAGGGACAAAATTGGGTGCGTCCCCTCAGGTTTAGTAGTAGTAGCGCTTTTTTTTCTCTTTGCCATGGCTCCCAAACAAACTGAAACATGATACAGCCGTTGCATCACTTTGCATGTGTAACTGTCAGAAAGCATCAATACAGAAGAATCGATAGTCACAGAGGCATCAGATGCCGAGGAATCAGACAACTGGGAACCGATTCTCTATTCCCATCTCTAGTGTTTTCTCTGGGGGACGACCTGACGATTTTATCCGCCACTGCTAACAATTTACCCGCATTTGGCGGGTGGCGGGTGCTAATTTCAGACCCTGATTATAGTCAGTCAAATGAGTAATTAAAATTTGGAAGCTTAAATACTCACACTAATAATAATTTGTTTATTTTGTCTGGTATTGAGGAAGATAAATAATAGATTAATCTGATTATTTCAGAGCCGAGTTAGGAGGCATTTCATTTTATATAAATGAGGTAGAGCTAGCATTAACACTTAACACTTCAGTTAACAGGACTCTGTTCTTGAAACTGCTGATTCATCTAAAATGTACTTTATTGTTCATGTTTTGTACTAAAGAGGATGTTAGCTTTAATCATTTTTTATCTTTTTGCCATAAAAATAAAAATTGGACTTTTAAAGATATTTGAAATTGTAATTGGCTCTTTAATGTATTCACAAATATGACCACATTCTATAAGAAGTGAGATATTATTTCATCAGACCACCAGTAAGATTTTATTCATTTAGCAAAATGAGTGTGTTGCAGGGGGAGACTGTCGGGACCAGAACTCATGTTGACATGTTGTCAGCTCTCCTGTTGAAGGGTCATGATGATCTCTCCCTGCAACATCTCATTTACAGGCTTGTATTAGCTCAGTGTAAACCTCAGCCAGTCAGTGATGAGTGC
This sequence comes from Sebastolobus alascanus, assembly GCA_916701645.2. Classification (NCBI taxonomy): domain Eukaryota; kingdom Metazoa; phylum Chordata; class Actinopteri; order Perciformes; family Sebastidae; genus Sebastolobus; species Sebastolobus alascanus. The sequence goes on from CAKAOJ020000521.1 coordinate 216,807, forward strand.
AGGATGCAGTCAGACTGTTAGAGATGAAACACTGTGATGTCCAACAGGAAGCAGTTTGTCTCACCCGTCCCTCTTCTTGTCCAGTTTAAGGAACGCCAGTGGGCAGACGGCGGCAGACCTGGCCTACGCTCACGGCTTCCTCGACTGCTTCGGCTTCATCTCCAAAAACAAGAAGCACCTGCAGCAGCTCAGTGGAAACGGCGCTCCGTGTGGGGGGGGCCTGCTCAGCAGAAAGAGGCTGCTGGCAGCCGTGGACGCTGGTCACATGAAGAAAGCCAGGGGAGCTGATAGTAAGACATTTTTTGGCTTTTTTCTAAGTATTTTTATTGCACTTCATACTTTGAACCATAACGATGATGAGTTAAAGGCTCCCAGCTCTGCAATATACCAAAAAAATACATTTATTAGTGCAAATGTATGGAGGACGGAACCTGCCAAAATAAAAAATAAATTAATAAATAAATGACTCAATAAATAAATAAATGTAATTAAAGGTAGCTAAATAATATTAAATAAATATAAATATATGCATACATTTGCATCAAGCAGCATATTTGTCCACTCCCATATATTGAAATACCAGTTCATTGGTATGGGTAAACCTACTGTAATTAGCTCTAACCGTCCGACTACAGTTAAAACCATAAAGAAACAAACCTGATTCCAGACATGGATGAACATCTGTATGATGTCTGTCTGTCTCCTGCTGCAGATGTGTTGGTGCAGATGCAGAGCGGTGGAGGTGAGGAGCTGGAGAGCATGAACATGGAGTCTTCACAGGAGCTCAACTCAGGTGAGACTGGAGATTTTTTTGTGATTATAATGTTTTTGCTGATAAAACAAAGATCACAAAAGTACAATGTTGCTTTGTTTTTAAAAAAGCAGGCAAAGCCATCACCAACGGCCGTCATCACACGCTGCCTTATGCTGCGCAGGATGACCCCGAGCCACCCAGATGCATGACCTCACCGTCCTCCCCTCCAGCCAATCAGCAGGCAGCTCAGCACTCTCCTGCCGACATGTGCGGTTCCCTTCATCAGAGCGGCAGTCCCAGCAGCTGTGTGTCCCACCGGCCGGCCTGGCAGGGCCTGATGGGAGCAGACTGCAGAGACTTCCTGCACTACGGACACTACCACGGCTTCGGAGACACGGCGGAGGAGCTGAGCGACAGCAGCTGCCTCGACTACAGCAGCAGCATCCAGGCTGAGCACAGATACAAGCAGGCCGTGGCCAGCAGCGTGCACCTCTACCACGACTCATAAAGACAGAGGGGGGGCCGACACCTCTACCACGACTCATAAAGAGAGAGGGGGGGCCGACACCTCTACCACGACTCATAAAGACAGAGGGGGGGGGCCGTCACCTCTACCACGACTCATAAAGACAGAGGGGGGGGGCCGACACCTCTACCACGACTCATAAAGACAGAGGGGGGGGCATCACCTCTACCACGACTCATAAAGACAGAGGGGGGGGGGCCGTCACCTCTACCACGACTCATAAAGACAGAGGGGGGGCCGACACCTCTACCACGACTCATAAAGACAGAGGGGGGGGGCCGTCACCTCTACCACGACTCATAAAGAGAGAGGGGGGGGGGGCCGTCACCTCTACCACGACTCATAAAGAGAGAGGGGGGGCCGTCACCTCTACCACGACTCATAAAGACAGAGGGGGGGCCGTCACCTCTACCACGACTCATAAAGACAGAGGGGGGGCCGTCACCTCTACCACGACTCATAAAGACAGGGGGGGGGCCGTCACCTCTACCACGACTCATAAAGACAGAGGGGGGGGGCCGACACCTCTACCACGACTCATAAAGACAGAGGGGGGGGGCCGTCACAGCCGGCCTCCTGCTCTCTGATACGCCTTCTCTAAACTAGCATTAAAGAACACTCTCACATCTTGGGAAAGAAGTTTCTGCCGTACCCAGAGTCACATGTTTAACCTGCGGTCACCCAGCAGTCACTAAACCCAGCTGTCACTGCACCCAGCAGTGGTATACATATATTTGCATAGAGCAGCATATTTGTCCTCTCCCATGTTGATAAGAGTATTAAATACTTGACAAATCTCCCTTTAAGGTACATTTAGAACAGATAAAAATGTGCGATTAATCACGATTAACTGGACAATCATGTGATTAATCACGACTAAATATTTTAATCAATTGACAGCCCTAATAATAATTATACTAATATTTAGCTCAGTTGTCCTGGAGATGGCTAATATTGATATGAGACTGATATTGATCTCCTTTATATAGTTCGATTCATATAAATGTGACTCTCTGACTCTGGATGTGATGGTATTAACAGTTTGCTGATGACTCCACCTGTCCTCCGTCAGAAACATCCCCATGTTGTTGTTGCTGTTGTAACAGATCATTTTGTCTTTGTTTCCACACATTATTTCCTCCTCTGTATTTCTGTATTTCTGTATTTACAACACTGATGTTTCTGACTCTGCTACTGCTGGCTGGTTTGCAATATTACGGCCGCCTGGTTGGAGGAGGTGGTGTTATGTGTGTCCTCTCTGGACGTGGACTGATCTGCCGTCCTTCAGCTGTAAGGAACACGTGCACTGACGCTCCTTGCTAGCCTTGATCTACCAAAGGGAATATATGTTAATGCTTTTTTGATGCTTTTATTTTGAAATCATGTGTTATTTATGTTTTAGAGCAGATGAATGTCGTTATTCAGAGCTGTACTGTAATTTTATAAAGTCTGCGTTTTGGGGAATCTTTGGGATTATTGTAACTGCCTCTTTTTGTAAACACTATGTCAGCTGTGTGGGAACGTGCACGGCTGCTTTTATACTGGTTCTGGTTTTGCTATTAAAACATGTTTTGCAGTTTCATAAAAATGGTACAAAGTGATGAGTCTTTATGTTGTGGGGGATTTTAAGTGCTTTATCTTTAATTGGTAATTTCATGGACCAGAAACTCAAGTTATTGGTACCATTTTTCAATAATCATCATTTATAAATTGAAAAAAATTAACGTTGTTTTACTGTTAACAAAAAATGAAATTATAATTAATAATGTTTACTGATTATGTTAAAATTTGTTATTTTAACAGTTGATTGTTGCACAAATGATAACATTTTATATAATATATTATAAGTATGTGTGAATGATTACGAAATGATTTGTAAACATTTAATAATAATTAATAAATGTAAAACATCTATAAAAATTACATAGATAGATATTTGTAACACTTAATTAATAATTGATTTGTAAACCATCTAAAAACATTATTTGGATGGCTATTATAAAGTTGCAACTGATGATTATAAAACCTTGTTAAATGGTTAATAAATGATTTTTAATGATACTGATTTTACTGATGAAGATTAATACTGATTTGTACAGAGGTAGAAGACAGAAAAAAAAGTGGCTATATAGGTAATATCATCCAGAAAAGGGTATTTGCGCCCTCTTGTGTTCACGGTCGGTAACTACAACTGCATTTAAATCAAGTTAGAGGAGTTGCATAGAAGCTACACTACTTCCGGTCATCATTAAAAATAAAACTTTTATAAAAGACCTTTATGTTTGAATATTTTACCGTCAGTATTACAATACGCTTTTGTTTGTAGTGGAGTCAGCTTGATGTAGAATGATGGACACGTATTAAACCTTTCCGGTCAGCATCTATAAATAATATTTAGATCCAGTTTTTCGGCAGATGAGATTTACATAATTAATTTGATTATTATCCTAGCAAAATATTATATACATAAAATGATATGGCTTAAAACAATACCCTCCTTTTTTTATTTTTAAAGATACTGATTTTAAAACATATTTGACCATGATTGATAACTTAAAACTAAAAAATTCGAAATTGACTAAAACTATTAAATTGTTTAGACATTTTAAATTTATTCCAATTGTTTAGCAGACCCCGAATGTTTTTTTTATTTTTTTTTATTTTATTTATTCTTTTATTCTTTTATTTTATTTATTCTTTTATTTTTTTATTCATCATTTCCTTTCCTTACAAAAGACGTTTATGTTTGAATATTTTACCGTCAGTATTACAATACGCTTTTGATTGTAGTGGAGTCAGCTTGATGTAAAAAGATTCCAACGTATTAAACATTATTCTTCTACTAACCAAAAGTTGAAAACATTCATTTAGCTTCGGCTAATATTGTGAGCTAGTTAGAGGAGCTGCATGTGTTTTCAGTGTATTGAGTCCTCAGGGCCACCGTAGTGCTGAACGATTAGCTCACAGTATTAGCCGAAGCTAACGAAACCAACGAAAGCCTACTTTCCTCCCTTCAAAGTGAATGTTCTGCCACTTTTGGTTCGTAGGAGACGAAGGTTTGAATCCACTACAATGAAGTCAGACGAAATCGTTGCTTAATACTGTCAGCGAAGCATTCAAACTGAAATAAAACGACCATCAGGTCTTTTATAAGTTTTAATTTGAAGGATGTAACCGGAAGTTTGGCTTATATGCAAACTCCTCTAACTGGCTCACAATATTAGCCGAAGCTAACCTACTTTCATCCTAAATGAATGTTCTCCACTTTTGGTTAGTAGAAGAAAAAGGTTTAATATGTGTCCATCATTTTACATCCAGCTGACTCCACTACAAACAAAAGCGTATTGTAATACTGACGGTAAAATATTCAAACATAAAGGTCTTTTATAAAAGTTTTATTTTTAATGATGACCGGAAGTAGTATAGCACGTGTAATAATATTCAGATCCAGTTTCTCGGCAGATGAGATTTACATAATTAATTTGATTATTATCCTAGCAAAATATTATATACATAAAATGATTTGGCTTAAAAGAATACCTTCCTTTTTTATTTTTAAAGATACTGATTTTAAAACATATTTGACCATGATTGATAACTTAAAACAAAAAAATTCGAAATTGACTAAAACTATTAAATTGTTTAGACATTTTAAATTTATTCCAACTGTTTAGCAGACCCCGAATGTTTATTGTTTTTTGTTTTTTTTTATTTAATTTAATTTATTCTTTTATTCTTTTATTTTTTTATTCATCTTTTCCTTCCCTTACATTTTATTTCTTTTATAATTTATAATTTATTTTTATATTATGTTTATACTGTAAAATATTTTTGCAGAATTGTAATGATATATATATATATATATATATATATATATATATATATATATATATATACATATATTTACATTGTATATACTATATATGTGTATATTATTTTTACCATCCTTTTTAATATTTTATTCTCCTTTTATAATTGATTAACATGAACGTGTACCTTTTTTATATGTGTAAGCAAATAAAATCTAAATAAAAAATGATGTTATCAAGACCTGCTAAATGTGAAGTAAATAAAAACAGGTGTTTAGGTTCAGGCAATAAAACCACTAGTTAGGTTCAGGAAAAAAAACATGGTTGGGCATATCTATGTAAAATCATCCAGAAAAGGGTATTTGCGCCCTCTTGTGGTCACGGTCGGTAACTACAACTGCATTAATATCAAGTTAGAGGAGTTGCATACAAGCTATACTACTTCCGGTCATCATTAAAAATAAAACTTTTATAAAAGACGTTTATGTTTGAATATTTTACCGTCAGTATTACAATACGCTTTGTTTGCGGTGGAGTCAACTGGATGTAGAATGATGGACACGTATTATACCTTTCCGGTCAGCATCTATAAATAATATTTAGATCCAGTTTTTCGGCAGATGAGATTTACATAATCAATTTGATTATTATCCTAGCAAAATATTATATACATAAAATGATATGGCTTAAAAGAATGCCCTCCTTTTTTTATTTTTAAAGATACTTATTTTAAAACATATTTGACCATGATTGATAACTTAAAACTAAAAAATTCGAAATTGATTAAAACAATTAAATTGTTTAGACATTTTAAATTTATTCCAATTGTTTAGCAGACCCCGAATGTTTTTTGTTTGTTTTTTTATTGTTTTTATTTCATTTATTCTTTTATTTTATTTATTCCTTTATTTTTTTTATTCATCTTTTCCTTTCCTTACATTTTATTTGTTTTATAATTTATCATTTATTTTATATTATTTTTATACCGTAAAATATTTTTGCAGAATTGAAATGATATATATATATATATATATATATATATATATATACATATATTTACATTGTATATACTATATATATGTGTATATTATTTTTACCATCCTTTTTAATATTTTATTCTCCTTTTATAATTGATTAACATGAACGTGTACCTTTTTTATATGTGTAAACAAATAAAATCTAAATAAAAAATGATGTTATCAAGACGTGCTAAATGTGAAGTAAACAAAAACAGGTGTTTAGGTTCAGGCAATAAAACCACTAGTTAGGTTCAGGAATAAAAAAAAAACATGGTTGGGCATATATAGGTAACATCATCCAGAAAAGGGTATTTACGCCCTCTTGTGGTCACGGTCGGTAACTACAACTGCATTTAAATCAAGTTAGAGGAGTTGCATACAAGCTATACTACTTCCGGTCATCATTCAAAATAAAACTTTTATAAAAGACGTTTATGTTTGAATATTTTACCGTCAGTATTACAATACGCTTTTGTTTGTAGTGCAGTCAACTGGATGTAGAATGATGGACACGTATTAAACCTTTTTCTTCTACTAACCAAACAAATACATTAATATCAAGTTAGAGGAATTAGCTTATAACCGGAAGTTTGGCTGATACGCAATAAGCCAAACTTCCGGTTACATCCTTCAAATTAAAACTTATAAAAGACGTGATTGTCGTTTTATTTCAGTTTGAATGCTTTGCTGACAGTATTAACCACGATTCCGTCTGACTTCATTGTAGTGGATTCAAACCTTCGTCTCCTACGAACCAAAAGTGGCAGAACATTCACTTTGGAGGGAGGAAAGTAGGCTTTCGTTGGCTTCGTTAGCTTTGGCTAATACTGTAAGCTGCTAAATGAATGTTCTCCACTTTTGGTTAGTAGAAGAATAATGTTTAATACGATGGAATCTTTCTACATCCAGTTGACTCCACTACATACAAAAGCGTATTTTAATACGGTCGTTAAATTTTCAAACATAAAAGTCTTTTATAAAAGTTTTATTTTTAATGATGACCGGAAGTAGTATAGCTTGTATGCAACTCCTCTAACTTGATATAAATGCAGTTGTAGTTACCGACCGTGGCCACAAGAGGGCGCAAATACCCTTTTCTGGATGATGTTACCTATATTTCATTTTACTGAGGCTGTAGCTAGTTTACCGACTGCTCTCCATTTAAATATTACTGATATTACGGCAAGAAAATAATCAGATGTATTGTTAGAAGGTGGCTGCAGTAGAAGAAGAAAGTTTATCTTAAATTACTATGAAGTCAGACAAAATCGTGTTGTAATACTGTCAGCAAAGCATTCAAACTGAAATAAAACGACAATCACGTCTTTTAAAAAATATATTTTGAAGGATGTAACCGGAAGTCTGGTTAATATGCAATTCCTCTAACTAGCTCACAATATTAGCTTAAGCTAACCTACTTTCATCCGAAATGAATGAGCTCCCACTTTTGGTAAGTAGAAGAAAAAGGTTTAATACGTTGGAATATTTCTACATCAAGTTGACTCCACTACATACAAAAGCGTATTGTAATACTGACGGTAAAATATTCAAACATAAACGTCTTTTCTAAAAGTTTTATTTTTGAATGCTGACCGGAAGTAGTATAGCTTGTATGCAGCTCCTCTAACTTGATATAAGTGCAGTTGTAGTTACAGACCGTGACCACAAGAGGGCGCAAATACCCTTTTCTGGATGATGTTACCTAGATATGCCCAACCATGTTTTTTTATTCCTGAACCTAACTAGTACTTTAATTTCCTGAACCTAAACACCTGTTTTATTATTTAACCGGAAGTTTGGCTGATATGCAATAAGCCAAACTTCCGGTTACATCCTTCAAAATAAAACTCATAAAATACGTGATAGTCGTTTTATTTCAGGTTGAATGCTTCGCTGACAGTATTAAGCTACGATTTCGTCTGACTTCATTGTAGCGGATTCAAACCTTCGTCTCCTACTAACCAAAAGTGTCAGAACATTCACTTTGGAGGGAGGAAAGTAGGCTTTTGTTGGCTTCGGCTAATACTGTGAGCTAATCGTTCAGCACTACGGTGGCCCTGAGGACTCAATACACTGAAAACACATGTTGTGAGCTGATCGAGAGACTCGAGGCGCTGCAACAACGTGACCGCCGGGTTTAGATGAGCCTGCTATCTTCTAAGATTAGCTCTGATTATTTTCTTGTCGTAATATTAGTAATATTTAAATAGAAAGCAGTCGGTAAACTAGCTACAACCTTAGTAAGATGATATCTAGGTAATATCATCAAGAAAAGGGTATTTACGCCCTCTTGTGGTCACGGTCGGTCACTACAACTGCATTTAAATCAAGTTAGAGGAGTTGCATACAAGCTATACTACTTCCGGTCATCATTCAAAATAAAACTTTTGTAAAAGACGTTTATGTTTGAATATTTTACCGTCAGCATTACAATACACTTTTGTTTGTAGTGGAGTCAACTGGATGTAGAAAGATTGCAACGTATTAAATATTATTCTTCTACTAACCAAAAGTGGAAAACATTCATTTTGCTTCGGCTAATATTGTGAGCTAGTTAGAGGAACTGCATGTGTTTTCAGTGTATTGAGTCCTCAGGGCCACCGTAGTGCTGAACGATTAGCTCACAGTATTAGCCGAAGCTAAGGAAACCAACGAAAGCCTACTTTCCTCCCTCCAAAGTGAATGTTCTGCCACTTTGGTTCGTATAAGAAAAATGTTTAATACGTTGCAATCTTTTTACATCAAGCTGACTCCACTACAATCAAAAGCGTATTGTAATACTGACGGTAAAATATTCAAACATAAACGTCTTTATAAAAGTTTTATTTTTAATGATGACCGGAAGTAGTATAGCTTGTATTCAACTCCTCTAACTTGATATAAATGCAGTTGTAGTTACCGACCGTGACCACAAGAGGGCGCAAATACCCTTTTCTGGATGATGTTACCTAGATATGCCCAACCATGTTTTTTTTCCTGAACCTAACTAGTGGTTTTATTGCCTGAACCTAAACACCTGTTTTTGTTTACTTCATATTTAGCACATCTTGATAACATCATTTTTTATTTAGATTTTATTTGTTTACACATATAAAAAGGTACACGTTCATGTTAATCAATTATAAAAGGAGAAAAAAATATTAAAAAGGATGGTAAAAATAATATACACATATATAGTATATACAATGTAAATATATGTATAAATATATATATATATAGATATATATATCTATATATATATATATATTCTGCAAAAATATTTTACAGTATAAAAATAATATAAAAATAAATGATAAATTATAAAACAAATAAAATGTAAGGAAAGGAATAAATGAATAAAAAAAAACAAAAAAAACAAACTAACAAAAAACATTCGGGGTCTGCTAAACAATTGGAATACATTTAAAATGTATAAACAATTTAATAGTTTTAGTCAATTTAGAATTTTTTAGTTTTAAGTTATCAATCATGGTCAAATATGTGTTAAAATCAGTATCTTAAAAATAAAAAAGGAGGGTATTCTTTTAAGCATATCATTTTATGAATATAATATTTTGCTAGGATAATAATCAAATTAATTATGTAAATCTAATCTGCCGAAAAACTGGATCTAAATATTATTTATAGATGCTGACCGGAAAGGTTTAATACGTTTCCATCATTCTACATCAAGCTGACTCCACTAAAAACAAAAGCGTATTGTAATACTGACGGTAAAATATTCAAACATAAAGGTCTTTTATAAAAGTTTTATTTTTAATGATGACCGGAAGTAGTGTAGCTTCTATGCAACTCCTCTAACTTGATTTAAATGCAGTTGTAGTTACTGACCGTGACCACAAGAGGGCGCAAATACCCTTTTCTGGATGATATTACCTATATAGCCACTTTTTTTTCTGTCTTCTACCTCTGTACAAATCAACCTCCATATATGAAGAAAATCACACTTGAATCGATTAGTCGTCAACTATTAAATTAATCCCCAAATGTTTTGATAATGGATTAATTGGTTTGAGTAATTTTTTACTCAAACTCAAAAAATGTAAATGTACATTTTTAATTTTTTTTTTATTTCAAAACTTCAATACAATATAATCAAATGTTCAGATGTTTCAATACAGTTCTGCAAAAATATCTTACGGTATAAATATAATATAAAAATAAATTGTAAATTGTACAACAAATAAACTGTAAAGAAAGGAAAAAGAGGAATAGAAACAAAACCAAATAAAAACCAAATAAACAAACAAAAAACATTTTTGAATATTTTACCGTCAGTATTACAATACGCTTTTGTTTGTAGTGGAGTCAACTGGATGTAGAATGATGGACACGTATTAAACCTTTTTGTTCTACTAACCAAACAACTACATTAATATCAAGTTAGAGGAATTGGCTTATAACCGGAAGTTTGGCTGACATGCAATATAAGGCAAACTTCCGGTTACATCCTTCAAAATAAAACTCATAAAAGACGTGATTGTCGTTTTATTTCAGTTTGAATGCTTCATTGACAGTATTAAGCTATGATTTTGTCTGACTTCATTGTAGTGGATTCAAACCTTCGTCTCCTACTAACCAAAAGTGCCAGAACATTCACTTTGGAGGGAGGAAAGTAGGCTTTCGTTGGTTTCGTTAGCTTCGGATAATACTGTGAGCTAATCGTTCAGCACTACGGTGGCCCTGAGGACTCAATACACTGAAAACACATATTGTGAGCTGATCGATAGACTCGAGGCGCTGCAACAACGTGACCGAAGGGTTTAGATGAGCCTGCTATCTTCCAATATTAGCTCTGATTATTTTCTTTGAAATTTCTCTATGAAATACAAAAACACAGGAACAATTTCAATTTCGCAAGATCCAATTTGAAGTTGTTTTTTTTTTTTTTTTGTCTTGTTTGTTTTGTACTGTTTATTGTATTCCCTATACTTTTGTACTTGTCTTTTGTTGAAAATAAAGTTTTGAAAAAAAAAAAAAAAAAAAGATCCAATTTGAATTCCAACGCACCAGGTGCGCTCACATGCGTGCATTTTAAATCTCGCGAGAAGACGTGACGTGGTTAGACCGACCAGAGATGGAGATGGTCGTTCTGTGGAGAGGTGAGAAAACAGTTCGGGTGAGAAGTCTGGACGTCACCCTACCCGACATAGCCAAAGTATTTAAGGGTTGTACATAACCTAATGTTCATTATATATGACAACATGGTCCATAACGTTGGTCCATTGCCCATTGTAGGAGGACAGGTGGAGAGGGTGAGCACGTGGAGAAGGTGAGCACATGGAGACAGAGCTCTGTCTTCCCCACTGATCTTAAAACTCTTTTTAAAAAAAAAAAAAAAAGGGAACCTGGATAGTTAAACACCCAGCAATTTTAGACCGATTTCCCATTTTTCAAGCAAAATTTTAGAGAAACTAGTTTTTAATCAGCTAAGTACTTATTTAAATTCAAACACTAAATTAGAAATGTTTGAGACAGCACTGCTAAAAGTAGTGAATGATATCAGAACAAATGTTGACAGCAGAAAGCCTTCAGTTCTGCTGCTACTTGACCTGAGTGCTACACTTTGAAAAAGTGTTTATTACCTTCCGGGCTCATAGCTCTTTATTCTATTTCTCATGCGATTGATTCCCTCTTTGTTAGTTCGAGGTATTTCCACCAAGCATTCATGTGGTTATTTTGTACAGTTTGCCTGCTCAGATTAATGTCTTTCCTCAATTGAGGCTATAGAAAATGTATATGAATTATTATTGATGAGTGTGTCACTATTGTGCTTTATTGAGTGGCTTTTGCCATGTGGGCTTTACAACATATATGTATGTCTTTCTTTTTATTGCTAGTTGTCTCTGACTCTGTTGTGGTGAGAGGATGTGTCCTGGTGGTGCAGCCACAGGTGTTTCCCATTATGTAATCACTGTGCTGATTGCTGCCTGGTTCTCACCTGTTATATTTAAACTGGTATAACATCTTGAGAGATCATGCTGATGACGGCTTATAGCTGAATAAACCTAAAGACTCTTTATCTGTGAGTGCCGGTGATTTGTTTCTTTAGTTCTTACCACTACCTGGCAACCGATACTGTTCAAGATTTGGAGACGTGCTCGTTGCTTTTTTCTTTTTTTATCCCGATAAGTCAGTCGTAATACACATGATCTGAAGAAAGCTTGTGTCTGTATATCTTTCACTCAAATACTCCCCTTTTCAGGGCTTTTACACTAATGTTATCCTTCAATTACTGTAAAGCTCCACATAATTGAAGAATAAGAAATAAATAACACATGTTCAGCATGAGGTCCAGAGACGAGCAGTGCTAGAAACTGACACTGTAAGACAGGAGAGAAGTTTCAACACTGTGCAGCCATTTTTCATATTGATTTAGAACATGGGGGAATCTGTGCATTTTGCAGAGACTGGATAACAATAGGGTTTGACATAACAATTGTAATAACATATTGTACAAAAAAAGGCTGGACATTATTGACTTTTCTTCGTAATACCTCCTTTCACGAGGGGGGCAGCAGGTAGCCTACCTCACTGGCAGTCCTCTACATATACAGCCCTCTTTATGGAAAACACAAGTCATAGGGTCGATGTAACAGTGGGATTTCCCGGCAATAAATTCACCATTATTTCACCTACAGTTTAGGTCACCTTCTTTCATCCTTCTAAAAACTGCTTTTGCTTTGCTGATTTTCTTGATTCTGAATATCGAATAATCAACAAAGTTCAAAATGTTGTTATACTTGTATTTTCAGCTTACTCCAACAAGCATACATCTTGTTGATGAGGATGGGTCAATCCTGTTCCCCAGCGGAGGCTACAGACATGAGGTGGAGATGGGCAACCGCTTTGAGGTTGTTGGTGAAGAGGAAGGCCCTACCTCCTCCTCAGCACCCCTCCATGGACCTCCCTCTCCCACTCCCCGTTATTCAAGACCAGCCTCAGCCTCAGCCTCAGCCTCAGCCTCAGCCTCAGCCTCAGCCTCAGCCTCAGCCTCAGCTGCCCTGCCCACACCCCCACCTCCAACTAAATGCTTTTCCAAGTAAGAAACACAAGATTCACATATTCCATATTAAATACACAGGTGTCACATATGCAGGTTCTATGTTATACTGATGGAGTCCATTCTTTGATTGCTATACAATAGAGTACACCACAATGTTGTAGATTTTAATATAATTAGTTAATACTGTACAAATCTCTAATGTTGTGGATCTTGTAGTGACTGTGAGTCCCTCAGTCTGTCCTCAGGAGCAGGGGGATCACTGAAACACACGCACATAACACAACCCGTTCTCATCCGTGAAATATGGCCGCTTTGTATCTAACAGAGCTAAAGGTATCAGAAGCTGAGTGGTGATATTTGACCACCTGAACGGGCTGTACAACCTGCACGCTGTTATTGGCTGGGGGTTACGCCCGCACGTTTTACCTTTAAAAGAACTTCTCACAGTGGAGGAGGAAGTGCGTCTCTGTTTCATATCTCTGACAGAGTCAGACACTACTCTGCAGATGCCAATGTACTGTATATAACCTGTTTCTATTCTCTGTATCTCCAATGTTCTAAATCTAGATCTTTTGACTGATTTATAATTAGTTTTATTCTGTTGTGTGGTCTCTCTCTCTCTCTCTCTCTCTCTCTCTCTCTGTCTCAAAAGGAACATCTGTATAGGAAGGGTGGAGGCAGGTTCCCTGCGTCTAGATGGGACGATGATTGTGGACTTCACAGAGTGTGAGGCAACTGTCCCCATCATCACCCAAAAGGTGAAGCATGACTTGAGGACGGAGCGGGACATCTTTTTGTGTGACCTCCACGGAAACCGGATTCTCGAGGGGGGGGGCCGGTACAACAGGTTTGTTATTTAATATTATTTACAAAATGAATTCCAAAAGTATTTGGCCAGTTACTGTACTGAATGCTCTGTAGTTTAGAAGCTTGTTTCTTTTTCACATTAAGTTAAAAGGTTATTTAACATTAATGTTCGTCAACATTTTTTTCTGTACCCTCTGCTGACCATTAAGAAAAGAACACCTGCTTCGTGATCCATAATCATGTATATATCTTCTCTCTAGGGCTTGGATTTTGGAGACAATAATCGCCCTGCATGAGGGCATTTACCAAGAGCTACAGAGGAGGAAGAGGAGAAGGAAAAGGTATTAATATTGCATTTTCCCAAAAC